>VWZZ01006503.1:1255473-1388708 GCA_013399095.1 Psophia crepitans | reverse complement strand
AAAAAAAAAAAAAAAAAGCTTCTTAATTTCAAAAGGCAGATTGATCCCTAAAGCCAGACTTTTTTTCAGATTCACATTGTCAGGGTACCCAGAAAAGAATGGGGAGACAGGTTTTACATTTAAATTCCCTTTAAATCAAGATTCAGTTTTCATTTATTTATCACACCATAGATAAAGAATTATTCTTTTTCCAGTGCTATGTCGATGATGCCCTCACCTAATTGTAGCAGTCTCACAGCAGCCCTTCCTCATGAATTGTCCTAGAAGATAACATAATATCTGCTTTTTGGCTCCTGAAACACAGCTGTAGCCTTCCAGAGAATCCACACCAGCAGTGCCAACTGACTTAGAAAAGTCTACCTAAAATGATTTTTTTAAAAAGAATAAATAAATAGAGGGTGATCATTTATTTCACTTTTTGTAACAGCTTAGTGAGAACATCCAGGGAAGAAAAATAAAGAGAGCAGAAAATGTTAAGTGGGTAATTAATATTCACATTGAAAGATAACTATCAAGTTGCAAATGGTAAATGGGAGAGATCTTGTGGAAGAGTTGCATGCAGAAAGGTTCACTGAGGGCAGCAAAGTAGTCAGGAGAGCAGTAGCACTTAGCCTTCACTAATGTCTGGGGACTCAGACTCAAAACCAGACGATTCATTCTGGTTGTAGATGTGGTCCCATGTGTTTCTGCAACATCTAACAGCAGCTGGAGGCCAAACTGATTACTCTTGTACATTGTAAGGTTTTGGTGAAATTAATGAATTTACCAGTTATGGAAGCCATAACGTGAGAAGGAAGATTCACTAGCAAGGAATTTTGAAAGTTAAATTGTCAGAAGTGCATAAATCAGGAGGAAGCCCAGTCAAAACCTGGTTCTCTGTCCAGAAGTAGATTGTAAAATGCCAGCTGGCATTGCACTGCAGCATTCTTCTAGAAAATACAGCTTTGGTTATTATACAGTGGCATGTGTCAGCTATTTCAGAAGAGCTGTATGTCAACAGGGGTGACCCAAGGAGCGGTTTGTCCTTTATAGTCTGTCAAAAGCAGCTCCCTATTCAAGGAGAATCTGTAAATAAGAAAGAAGGATGGAACCATGCCAGGTGGCAGCCAGTTGCACAGACAATGCATTTGATTTATGCCAATTTAAAAGAGTAGTGTTTGGACTCCAAGTCAGAATTATGTTCTATTACGACAAATATTTTTATTGCAAAACAGCACCAGCTTCATCATTTTCATACCAGTTCTTGAGTTTATGTCTCTCTTTTTTTTTTTTTTTTTTTTAATCACAGAAGGCTACAATTTGCTATTGTTATCCAGATGAAATTCAGCCCTGCTGTATTCAGTGGGTGTTTGCCTTCTCCTTTGAAGACTGGCTTTAGCACAGATGTTTGCTGGAACTGTTGGCTTGAATCTAGTTTTGTCGACTTATTGTAATTACACAGACGATTCTCACTGGATGCAAGATATTTTCTTAAAGTGTAATAAGACTTTTCTCCCAGGAAAAGACTCCTGTGAGAACATTCCCATAGTCTGAAAAGAGGTGATCAGTTTTTAAGAAAGGAAATTATCACTTATCCCTCTCTCTCTCTACAAGGAGAGAAGATATTAGTTTTATGGCTAAAAATGCCCTGGAACTCAAAGCAAGATGCTCCTGACAGTATACCCCTAGGCAAGATGTGTTAATACCTTTGGTGCTGGTTCAGCAGAGGACTGAAGCAAGTTACGCATGCAAAAAAACTCCATGCCTTCTCTGAGCTGCTGTTGAATATAGCCCAATGTTTGCTTTTCACACAGGTGAATGAGAGCAGACTGTCTCTGAAAACATAACCTTGCTTGTGAAAAGTCTGACCATTGTGTAAAGGCTGCAAGGAAAGGAGCTCGTAGATGTCGTGTTACACATTTGATTCATGGATGAAATAACAAATACAAGGGTAATTGCAAGTGAGGATTGAATAGAGATTTTTTTTTCTACCAACTTTGTAAGATATCTCTTGGGTCATTTCTGAATTTTCTGGATTCCATTATAATTGCCTTCATTGAAATATATTTGTTATTCTCAGGCCTAGCTTAATGAATTATCTAAATCCTTCTGAATGTGTTTGCTCTGCTCTTTATTATTCATACTTTGTTCCCATTTATTATCTTCTGCAGTGAAAATCTAGCTTTCGGATCCCTCCTTCAAATCACTCATAAGAATAAGCTCATCATCTTTGCAGCAAATCGAGCATATCTCAGAATTAATGGTCAACATCATTTACTATATGCTGTACTTCATTTCTGTGTTAATTTTTGGACTTGCACATTTACCAAAGGTTTGCTTTTCTCAGACTGGAAAAGTGTAGATGTGCAGCAAGCTTGAAGCTGGCAGACAGTGAGACAACCCAACACCTCCTCAGGAATGGCTTGAGATCAAAACCGGACTCTGAAGGGTAAAAGTCTGTATCAGATTTTTGTAGCAAGGGTAGATTTCTCATGCAAGTCAGAGTTTAGACATCATGTATCCGTTTCTGAAAATATGCCTGTCGATCTGAATTGTCTTCCACATACTATTTTCTCAGGCTGGGAAATATGTGAATGATTGATAATAAGAAAATGTTTGAAACTCCTCAGCCCTTTTCTCTTCCCATTTGAAACTGAATTGAAAAGATGATCTGATTGTAAAGTGCTGGAATAGAAATCTACAGATGAAAACTCAATATTTTTCTCAGTTACACTTTGTGTGACTTAGAGTCAGTCACTTAACCTATGCTTTGCCTCATTTTTCTACGTGGAAAAATCTGTAAAACAGACATAAAGCTTAAAAGGATCAAGTGAAAATGAAGTAGCGACAGAGTTAGCTAGACGCTCTGCATCTTCTTAGTGCTTAAGAGGCCACTGCAGTGTCAAATTCACCACCTAGCCAGACTGGTTTGCAGGAACACTCTCAGGATGAAATTTAAGGCCAACCAGATAACACACCTTAGGAAAGAAATGGGGAAACCTCGGATATTTCTCACCTGCAGTACAGGTGTGTCCTGACTTAGCTGTGTGCTGACATCTGCTCTTGCAACACCCAGACAAGGCTGGAAGAGGAGATCCAGGAATCTTTCCCGAAAGGGGCCTGGGTTTCGACAAGGACAGATAGGAATTACAACAACCTGAACTCATGGTTTCTGCCAAGGCGCTATGAATGTGCGAAACTGGATCTCAAGAGTACCTTAAGTTTGAAGCTTCTCCAGGGATCACGTTCTCCATATCTGTTGAGCAGAATCAAGCAGTTTGGAGAGTTTGTGAATTAAACTTTGACATCAAATGGCATCTAGCTGCCTGTCTATCAAAGCCACAATCAGACAAGACACACAAAATACTTCCTGTAACAATAAAAAAAATCTCATAAAGTGTCATTCTGCCACTTTAAATACAATTCCAGTTTGCTTCCTGCTTCAAGGTCTATTCTTCTATTTTAGAGATGTTATGCAAAAAAACTTGCTGAGCAAACTGACAATTAAGACTAAAAGAAAGAAAAACAGCCCTTGGTACCATTTCATAACCTTCACTCTGGTAAAATGCAGCTGCCACATTTAGTCACTCCCTTTCCCGTAAGTCTGTGTTAAATATTAACTCTCAGGTGCAGTTTACCTGATTTGCATCTGAAGTACAAGGGCTTGCAGCAAGGAGACCTCAGAAAATGGTAGAAAATGAGGTACAAATAGAGGTCATAGAAAAATTCACTAGAAAAATATGTCTAGGCATCCTCTAGAATAAAACAGAATCACTTTCTTAGTTTTCGTCCTTTCATTTGAAGTTAGTTGTGCTTTGCACTGAGGAAGTGAGGTTTGGAACCAGGTGACCTACAAGAACTCTCTTCCAAACTAAATTATTCTATAATTTTTATGATTTGTAACTTTGCTATTAACTTTTAAAATTCATAAAGCCTGAGTGAGTGAACACAAACACCTAGTTATTTCACCAACCCAGGCTATAGCTGCCTAATAATATACTTTGTCAAACATAACAACATACAAATACAGTTGGTGAAAGTTATTCTGTGTTCCTGCTCGCACTATATGTGATATAGCAGATAACATCACATGAAATCTGTAATGAGATTTGTCTCCATTATTCTTCAGGGAAGTCATCAGATTTGTTGAGCCTTTTTTCTCCTGGTATATCTTTTTGTTACTGTAATTTATTGCAATTTTATATCATTATTTTGTTTTGTGAATGTTTCATCAAAGAACCTCTCTGTGTTCTCCTCTCCATATAAAATGCCTGACTGATAGTTATCTATTTGTGCTCATTTTGTTCTTTACCTCTGCTCTAAATCATCTTTTCTTTGTTTTACTGTATCCCAGTTGTTTGTAAGAAGCTGTGATAAAGTTAATAAGAGATTTTAAATACCAAAGATTCTCTCTCTAACAAAATTAAGTCACTTGATAGGACATCTTCCAAAACAGAAAGCATGACTAGGTGCCAAAATGTCATTGAAGGAGAAGGGGAGTTCAATACCTCCTCTTGTGCTTCTAAAACTCTCCCCTCAGAGCCCTGGGAGCATTGCAAGGTCAAGTCTGATTGTATCTGTACAGTGTGCTACATAATTCAAGTTCATCAATTTACTTTTCAAATCCTAAGCATACAAGTCTTCAACTAAAGTTGGTAAGCTTCCTGCCTCCAAAATGTAAAGTATATTTTTTTTTCTTTATGAGTGTTGGCTCTGTCATTTACTCATGTAAGAGTGTGTGTGACATTTTGTCAGTCATTCATTTTTATTTGAGGTGCTGGGAAAAAGAAATAGCTTGATGATGAAAAAGTGATGACCAAACTCTACATGACCTGCAGGTTCTTCATATTGGTGTTAAAGAGCGTTAAAAGCGAACATGGAATCATTAGCTTCTCTTGAAAAATGTGGGGTTTGCACATTTGTAGTAAACCTAATGAAACACTGAAGCTTCATCCACACTGGAGCCTCAAAGGACTTCTGCAATCCTGTTGTTTAATAACAGCATTGCTTTGAAGATCGTAGTCAGTGGGTGGGTAAGAGGAGGTAATATGTGCTCCTGCAGTCAGCATGAAAGAGAAGAGCACACTAGATTTTAAGAAAGAAAAAGAAGGAAAAGGAAAAGGAAAAGAAAAAGGAAAAGGAAAAGGGAAAGGGAAAGGAGGAAGGAAGCATGTCTTCTAAAATATCTATTGTTGTTCTTGTTCTAACAGGCTAATGTTCCTGTTTGAGGGCAAGGCAAATTTCCTGGCTAGGAAAGCTGTAGCTTCACACAGATAATACGTGCTCAGGTCATGGCTATTGAGACTGACGTTCACTGTAAGAGGAAGCTGGAAAGCAAATGCCACAGTGGCAATGATCACAGCCTTTCATCTGCATCTGCACTTTAATTTCCCTATCAGTGTTGCTTTTGCATGATACTGTGGTCCAGTATCAACAACACGGCCAAAGGTGAACTAACTCCACTTGGCTCTAATTGACCAGCAAAGGTTGGGAGGGTGAAAGGAGCCAGACAACCAAGACATCAGTACCAAACTATCTGATTCAAACCCCTCTGATCATTAACCTCCACTAAGTCCCCCAAATCATCATATGCAACAAAACGCTTCAGCCTTGCAGGTCCCCCAGAAGCACTGTTAATGTCATAAACATGAGTACACTGAGCCATCAGACTGACAGGAGTTCCCAGCAGAAAAGGAAACCTAATGTCTGTTGACATATGACAGGCACAGGAGCTGAGGTGCAGCCCTTTGAGGTTCGCACGTGCCATTTTCTCCCTTTCAGAACTATTGAGACAACGGACTATCCTTGCCCGAAATGGACACGTTTAAGCCAAATGCTGTCAGGTCCTCTTATTACTGATAACTCTTGACAGGACTGAGCTTTGCTTGATCTTTTTTTAGCCTTTTTGTCCAAATGGAAATGTTCGGGGTTTTTTCTTCAGTTTTTTCCACTCCACATTGCACACAGCTGATCTAAATGTGCGGGAGGTACCAGTCCCTGCATGAAATACTGGGAGCAGAGATGTGTAGCTAAGACCTTGCAGAATTTCAGGGTGTTTTCTACTTAAGAAAAACAACAAACCCCAGAATAAAATAAAATGCTGTGTGGGCATCCTCAGACCAGACATGAAATATTCATGTTAATGTAGCAATCTGCTGCTGGGTTTTGGAGGGTTAGTTAGTTTGTTTGATTATTTATTTATTTACTTATTTGTTCTGATTTTTTTTTTCGTCCAGTTAATTAGGTCTACCAAAGAGAAAAGCTAAATTGTTTACCTGTAGAAGCCTTATCCTCTATTCTACAAGCATTTTCATCACACCCTTATTACTCTTCATTAGAATTCAGGCTGTTCTCCTGAGATGGTGAAACCAAGTTAGCCTGACAGGCAGTAAAATGTTTGCAGACACCTGGGCAGTCATGTCCTAGAATAGTTGTCACCAACAGCAGTTTTAGAGATAAGTGAATGCCTAAAAATAACCATATATATATATACACACACATATATATAAAATAATATTTTTTTACATGAGTTGAAATGGTCACAGTTGGAAATTATATTATGCCTGAACTTAAGTCTGACATTGAGCCAAAATGAAAGTCTGAGTGCCACAGTGTTATTCACTAAGGGCAAATCGTGCCTGACAAATTTGGTGGCCTTCCACAATGGGATCACAACATCGGTGGACAAGGGAAGGGCATTTACCTGGAGATGTGCAAAGCTTTTGACACTGTCCTGCACAACATCCTTGTCTCTAAACTGGAGAGACATGGATTTGATGGATGGACCACTCACTGGACAAGGAATTGGCTGGATGGCCACACTCAGAGAGTTGTGGTCAACAGCTCAATGTCCAAGTGGACATCGGTGACGAATGGCGTCCCTCAGGGGTGGCACTGTTTATCATCTTTGTTGGCGACGTGGACAATGGGATTGAGTGCACCCTCAGCAAGTTTGCTGACAACACCAAGCTGTGTGGTGCGGTTGACATGCTGGAGGGAAGGGATGCCATCCAGAGGGACCTGGACAGGCTTGAGAGGTGGGCCTGTGTGAACTGCATGAAGTTCAACAAGGCCAAGTGCAAGGTCCTGCACGTGAGTCGGCACAGTCCCAAGCACAACTACAGGCTGGGTGGAGAATGGATCCAGAGCAGCCCTGAGAAGAAGGACTTGGGATTGCTGGTTGATGAAAAACTCAACATTAGCCAGCAGTGCTCGCTGGCAGCCCAGAAAGCCAACCGTGCCCTGGGCTGCATCAGAAATAGTGTGGCCAGCAGGTCGAGGGAGGTGATTCTCCCCCTCTACTCCACTCTTGTGAGACCCCACCTGGAGTACTGGGGACCCCAGTACAGGAAAGACATGGAACTGCCGGAGCAAGTCCAAAGGAGGGCCACAAAGCTGATCAGAGGGCTGGAGCACCTTTGCTGTGAGGACAGGCTGAGGGAGTCTGGCTTGTTCAGCCTAGAGAAGAGAAGGCTCCAGGGAGATCTAATCGCAGCGTACCAATACCTAAAGGGGACCTACAGGAAAGCTGGCGAGGGCTTTTTATCAGGGAGTCCAGTGGCAGGACAAGGGGTAATGGGTATAAAGTAAAAGAGGGGAGATTTAGATTGCACATTAGGAAGAGATTCTTTACTGTGAGGGTGGTGAGGCAGTGGAACAGGTTGCCCAGAGAAGCTGTGGAGGCCCCATCCCTGACAGTGTTCAAGGCCAGGTTGGATGGGGCTTTGGGCAATCTGGTCTAGTGTAGGGTGTCTCTGCCCATGGCAGAGGGGTTGGAACTAGACGATCCCTGTGGTCCCTTCCAACCCAAACCATTCTATGATTCTATGATTCTATGAAATACTAGTATGACATGGAAGAAAGTTTACAAAATTTCTCATGGCAAATACTGTACTTCCCATGAGATCAGATTGATGCCTTCTCTTTCCTTTGCTGAAAATACCAAAATGAAAACCATCAGAGATGAAGAACTGGAAATAATTTCTTTCCATTAAGCAAATTTGTTGATGCTGCTATTATTTACTGTTAAAACAAAGGAAGCACCAGACAAAGACTTGGGAAATTTTTAATTTCTGTTGTTAGTTCTCTGTCTAGTCCTTAGACAACTTTGGTTTAGCTTTAAAGACAGCTGTGATTTCATGGGCTCCATCTAAGGCACATACTTTTACATCCACCATCAGAGGAGCCTTTGAAGAATCTACCTGCTCAGTTTTGTTTCCTGGGACCTAAACTGTTTGGATGATTTGGTAAAGCACTGAACGTCTTTAAATGTTGACTTTAGTGTACTATTCTTCTGTCAAATTAGAGTTCATCTTCTCCCTCTGGTATGTCTCATCTACATAGGTCATAAGTGCTTTAGCATAGTGCAGCTGTCATTCAGTTTGTCATCAGAGTCCAAGGCAGCACATCTGTGAGGCAGTGGTGGGATCTTTCAACTGATACCACAAGGAAAGTACTATTATTAATAGAGCTAGGATAACAGCCATGATTTCTGACAGCTACAGAAGAGAGCCAAGATGGATGAGGATGAAGGCCAGCCTTCAAAAGAGTGACTCCTGCAGGATCGGAAAACTCTTTGATAGGGCAGCTTGTCCAGATCGCTTTTGTAACAGAGGAAATGAAGAAAGAGAAAGAAACGCATTTTTGGCATCTGAAGTTATAAAAATGCAACAGAATAGATAATTGTACTTGATGGTATTGTCCTGTCAAAGGAGTCCAGCACAGGTCTCATCTCGCCTTCTAGACTTTGATGACAGCTCAAACAGTCTCCAGACTGCAACCCCCAGCTTTGTGCTATGTCTGACCACACACACAGACTGCTGATGAACTATAACAACACTACAGTGTTAGTGGCTAGGGAAAGGGAAGGGAAAAAAAAAACACAAAAAAAGACCAAAAACAAATGACAAAAATACCCACCACCAACAAACACCAACCACCCAACCAAAACATCCCAGCCAAGAACAAGAAAATAAGCTAGCAAGTTTCACACCATTATTTCTCCTACTCTCTAACTGGCACTGGATAAATGCAGCAAGTGCTTCCAGACACACCAAATGGACAGCCAGGTATGTACGGTCTGGTCATGCTTCTCTCACATGTCACCTTACACAAGCTGTCTTAGCTGTTTGGACACAGAGCAGTAAGCATCAGGGCTGAATGATTGGACCCCCCCTCTCCAGAGTCCTGCCTGGTGAATAGCACAGAACAGCACATGATGGACGTTCTTGCTCTCCTACCTAGCAGGAAAGCCAGCCCCCAAGTCAGGCAGTGTCTATTACTTCCAGTTGATACATCGAATTGTCTGGTTTGTGGGTTTTTTAATTGAGAAGTGGAATCTGGGGAGAAGTGACGTCAGTCTGAAGACATTTTCTCTGACATCCTGTTCATAGAGCTGATCTCCAAGATGGAAGTAAGTAACACCTGTGGAGGAGCTGACCATCTTTTTGAAGGAAACACCTTGAAGTGTCTTCAATATGAACTTCTATTAAAAAAAAACTAGATTCCAGAAAGCAAGTGTGATCTCAGCAAAGTCCTTCACACTTTTAGCTCCCTTGCAAAGAAATAACAGGAAGGAAGAAGCAAGTTCCAGGCACAGAAAACCTACCTGGAGTTGGCATAAGGACTTTGTAGGACTGGAGCCAAATCCTTGGATATTAACACCCTGCTGATTTAATGTTCAGTCGATTGGTCTAATAAGCAGTGACCTTCAAACAGTTGTTTAGTTTCTCTCCATGGGTGAAGTGCATAGTTCCCTGCCTCCCTCGCCTCTCTGTAAGGTGTTTCTCTTGCAACACGTTTAAGTTAGAAAAAAATGTTTGGGATTGGGACTCTTGGATTCATTCTGACCTTGCATAATCCTGGGCCTTACAGAAACAACTAAATTCCTGAGGCTTATAACTTGCAAGGCCAGTCTTATTTAAAACCCATTTCTCCTCATTTATAGGAGGAAATGCTAATCTTGCAAATTCAGTGATGTGTGCCCCTTTTCTGTATTCCTCAATCTTATAGTCAGCCTAAGAACACAAGCCCAGAAGGAAGGACTCAAGTGGTTAAAAGAAGCCTCCTGGGCATGGAGAAGAGACGCATCTCTTTTGTCACGTAACAGCTTACCGTCTTTCACAAATGACTAAGCTCAGATCTTTAAAAGTGCAAAGCACCTCACTGCGCTACAAAATGCCTGCATACTTTGGGGCATCTGCGTTTAAGCCCCTGAAGCTATTCTTCACCTATAAAATGAGATAATAATATCTTCCCACTTCAGCAGAACGGTGTGGGAGTGTAGGAGCTCACCTGTAGCCAGAAGCAGTCCCTTACGTCCCTTACGGCCCTGAGGTGTGAGAGCAGCTGCTGGCACAAAGCCATACAAGACTGCAGTTGGAGCAAGGAGGGCAGTGTGGGATGCAGGGGCTAGCAGGCTGGGGGCTGTTGGGCCGGTTGGAAGGCTGCAGTGTGGAAGGGCTGGAGGAGGTAGGGAAACTTGTCAGAGTTCCCTCACTTTCTGTCAGTACTGGATTTCTAGGCTGGGATTCAGAGCAGGGCCTACAAAAAGGGAAAAGGAGCAAGGGGTGGTATTATTTGCCATGGCAGAAAATGGCAGACTGCATTATTCCTTTAGCCATAAGCAAGTGTTCTAGATACAGGTGGAGCTCTCTGACAGACAGTTTGGGTTTCAAAACTATTTTTTTCTTAGTTTATGCAGAGAAACTATTTCCTGGGCCTCCACAGAATTAACTCTGCCTGTCTTGGTTTTTCCTATGGACATCTCAGAAAGAAATTTTTTTCCCTCTTCACTTAAAAATTAAGAGGGATGGTTCAGGTTCTTTTAAAAAGCCTCTATGGGCCTTCCAAGTGCTTGCAGCCAGAGTGGAACATCTCTCTCCCGAAAAGCTGCTGTAAGTAACTTTACATTCCCCCCCTTATGCTCCCAGACTGAGTTAATGGTCACTGCATAGTTTGGAGTTGATGAAACACAAAGGATTATCATTAAATTAGTGAATGAAGCTGCTCAGCAAGAAGAATTCTTCCTGTTTCTCTGAAGAATAAGGTGTCTGGATATCCTGGCTACCAGCAATCCCTGAAGCAAATTATCTCCTCCTTTTGCCAACTATTGCCACAGCTCCCTTGTCTCAGTTACAGGTAATTGAAACGTTATCTGAAAGCCTCAGCTTTACTCTTATCCTTCAGAAAGAAGCGAAATTATATGATAGTGACTGGAATGCTGTCACTTGAGTGCCTACTTTACAAATTCCGTGTGGTAGGAACTAAATTTCAGCACGCAGCTCTTGGGGGGAGGGGAGAATCTGGGTTTTTTTTAACAGCAAAATTACATGTTAATCAGTACGTTGCTCTCTTTAAAAGCAGACTTGGTACTTTTCCAGCTAATCAGTGGTGTTCACTGGAAACATTGTAGCAAATGCTTTTGTTGCAGCACAATACCTGTTCAAAAGCATCACTTATTTAGGAATCTGCCAATATAAAAAGCACTTCCTACATTGGGAATGTTTCTTTGATTTGGTAGAACTGAGAATGAGAATTTGAGGACTGATCCCAGAATAAGTGAGATGCTGCAGTCTTTTCCCCTTCCTATCCCCAAGCTGAATGTGGTAGAGAGGCTCTGGCTGATCAAGTTCAGGAACTTGAACCCAAGACTCTCATGTCAACAGGAGTTCATTCGTGGGCTCTCTGCTTTTTATTCAATTCCTATCTTCCCTCCCTATTCTGTTAGAACAACTATGAAGCACTTAAAGTTTTTCCTCTAGAATGTGATAAGAGAAATGCAAATTGCTATGCTTTTTTCATGTGAAGTGTTCTCCCTCAGCAAGTCCCTAAAAAAGAAGTATGTCAACAACTGTGCTACCTCCTGTGGCAACCTGGTTTGGAGGTGAATGAGTGACCTCTTGTGCCCGTTAAAATCTTAAGGGAAGTAGTGGGATTCTGTGGATAGATGTTCTGTCTTGTGTGTCTGATTCCAACTAAAAGCTTCTAGTGGCTTAAAAGTGTGGCTAGCTACAGGTCAAAATTCCCTTTTGATGGACTAGAGAACTTTTTAAGACAATGATGTAGGTGCAAAGGTGTAAAAAAAAAAATCAGCTCTGGATATCTGTAGAAATTCCATGTTGTACTGAGGATCTGAGATATTGTTATTCCAAACTTCGAAGTCATTTCAAATTACATAACTAAATTGTTTTGTTTGGTCAGCTTACAACCTGGTGCCTTTGGATAAATCTTGAGTTGTCAGAATTCAGTCCTGCACAAGAGTGTGCAGACACCCAGTTGTGTTATTCCTGTTTTTCTGAAATCACTGCAGATTATTTCAGATGTTTGATGTGCGTTTGACTTCTGATACGATAAAAAGGAAATTATCTATGAATTTAGCACTCTTTGTGTGCTGCCTTCAGTTCCACTAATCATGGGGCTGCTGCAGATATAAGCCAGTTTCCATTCCTGTGAGTCTACAAATCTGGACCCAGTAGCTTTTTAAAGCACATCCTGCAGATCAAATGTTACAGGTGTCAAAGCTCATCAGGAGCTATTGTACCCCTGGCAAAAAAAACCAACTGTGATATTCCCTTCTAATCTTAATGTCTATCTGCTTAGGGTTCTTTCAAGGGGCGGAAGGGATCTTGGTAATTTGAAAGCCTGAAGGTGTAAAAATTTCTTGGTCCATGCATGATCTTGAGTAAATTTCTTTTTTTCAATTCTAAATTACAAGTGCAATTCTAGAGAGTTATCAATATATATATCTTCTCTTGATGCAGAGCTATAATAACAAACTGCTAATTACTTTTAGCAAGCTTTGATAATTTTTCAGTGGAGAATCACTTGCAAAGCAAGAATACAACAAGTATTTAAGATGGGTGTAGTGAGCAACTCCCAGAAGTAAGCAGCAAAAATAAGTATGTGAATCTAAAGATATCAAACGTTTTGCGTAGAAAATGTACCAGTTACTTTGCAGTTTGCTTTGGCCTGGATAGTCTCACTTATTTTGCTATAAATCCATCCCACCACTTTTGGTCTTGAGGTGATACAACACATGCTAGCAAATTTCTGTTCTTGGTACAGGAGGTTCTTTTTTTCCTGCTGTGAAAGCCTGCTAGTCAGTCTTAGGACAAAATCAGGTCTTCAGAAGCTGCGATGTGGGAGAAAAAGGTTGTGCTATTTTTTTTCCCAGTGGTGAAAGACATAAAATGGAAAGAGGTGAGACTTGTATCCAGGCCACATCACTTGAGGAAGGATTGTTGTCCTGGATCATTATCTAGGTTTCTACAGGATGAAGACAAGGATATACTTGATCAGAAAGTTTTTTG
Organism: Psophia crepitans; assembly: GCA_013399095.1. Taxonomy (NCBI): domain Eukaryota; kingdom Metazoa; phylum Chordata; class Aves; order Gruiformes; family Psophiidae; genus Psophia; species Psophia crepitans. The sequence continues at coordinate 1,375,419 of VWZZ01006503.1, read as the reverse complement.
TTTCACTAGATAACACTAGTGAACTTTTTCATATTTGACTGCTTAAGAGAAATGACTCGTGTGTAGTGGTTTCACCTTGGCTAAACGCCAGGTGTCCACTAAGCCGCTCTATCACTCCCCTCCTCAGCAAGGCAGAGAGGGGAGAGGGTAAAAAATAAGATGGAAAAGACAAGTCCAAAATCATGGGTTTAGATAAAGGCAGTTTTAATATAGCGAAAGCAAGGCCGCGCACGGAAGCAAAACAAAGGAAAAACAAAAGATTATTCTCTACTTCCCATCAGCAGGCGATGTCCGGCCACTTCCTGGGAAGCAGGACTTCCAAAAGCGTAGTGGTTACCCCGGAAGACAAAATGTTGAAAAAAACGAATGCCTTCCATTCCTCCCCCTCTCCCTCAGCTTCCCATTACTGAGCAGATGTCATATGGTATGGAATATCCGTTTGGCCAGTCTGGGTCAGCTGCCCTGGCTATGTCCTCTCCTAGGATCTTGCCCACCCCCCACCTACTGCTGAGGGGGTGGAAGAAGGGTTGGAGACACAGCCTTGATGTGTGCCGGCACTGCTCAGCAGTAGCCAAAACACTGGTGTGTTATCAACACCTTGCTGCTGCCAATGCACAGCACTGTAAGGGCTGCTACAGGGAAATTAACTCCAGCTCAGCCTGACCCAGTACATTGTGAAAACTTTTGGAAGGTGTCTTTTATCTCCTATCATGTGGCTTTTAGAAAATGCCACTCCTGTATGCACATCTGACACTTGTTCAGTTTGTTGCTGAGACCACTTCTCTTCAAACCTTACACTAATCTGTAAAGCACTTCCATGCCTCAAATGGACAAAAGTATTTTTGTGGTCTTTGTGTTAAACCATAGGACTCTTCCTCCTGTGGTACAGGAAAGACATCAAACCCTGCTTATTCTTAGTGCAGCATGGAGGGAGCTTGCAGTTGCAGCTCCTAAACACTTCACTATTAACTGTTTCAGGTGGCCACTCTCTAAGAAAATTATTGTGGATTTGAACAGAAAGAGTCCTTCCCAGCAGTATGTAGTGAAGAAGCACAAACATGGCTTTGTCTGGTTTGTTGATTGAGTTTTTTCATCAGCCATGCATTCAGTCCTTCATTTTCTGGAACAGATGTTGATGTCAATTTACTCAGTTCCACGAAATTATGATTACTTATTGAGCTGAGATGGGCCCTTTAAACCACCTGATAAGGTAATCAGCTCACAAGGAGGGGATTTGTATTGCTGTCATCCACCAGTAACAGTGGGTCAGTTGCTATGTATTAGCACTTCATTGAAAGGAAAGCTCTTTTGGGGGAAGAAAAGGGCTTTGAATGGATGATTCTTTTCTTGATGGTATCATGTGGCCTGTGTGTGTTGGAAAGGTGAAATAAAACCTGGGCCCCAGGCTGAGTCTGCTCATCTCTGGTAATGTGGCTGCTGACCTTTAGTGCAATGGGAAGTTAAGTTGCTCACAGATTCTGCTAGCAGCAAAAGAGGGATGGTCTGGCTGTTCTCCAGCCCAGGGTGTATGTGGGGCCATGGGCAGCAGCCTGCCTCTTCCACCTAAGCGAGGTGCAAATCCCAGGGTGGAAAACAGAAGACAAATCCCTGTTACAGACCCATTTGGCAGCTGCACTTTGTGATGACTCTACAGTCTGTTGCAGATGAGAGAAGAAGGGACAAATGGTTTCTCATAGGAAACAAAGATTGGTTTTACTGGAGTGTTCTAGTGGTTGCACTGTGGGTAATTAAATCTTAAGGAGTCTCTCAGAGAAAAAAGATAATTTGTATAGTTCAGGGACTTGTATTACATGGGAAACTAAAGACAAACATGGGGTGCAGCAGTTTTCTGCTAAGTCTATAGCAGAAAAACCTGAATGATTTCTCATCAATATAAAATGTATATCACAAGGAAGGTGAATCAGTGAAAAACGTTAGGGAACATCAATTAATATATTGGGGGATAAATACTAAAAAGATGGCTAATTTGTTCCATCTATGGATAAAATCTGAGCCTCATTGATAGTGCTGAGAATTTTGTCACTGACTTGAAAAGGGGTGGAATGCCAAGTGTTTTAAATATGCATTCATGCTAGTTTAAGCAAATAAAGCAATTATTCATCATTCATATTCACAGAACAAACTTGCCAGTTAGGTCCCTGAAATATTTGTTGCTATTACGCTTATGCATAATTTATTGCTAAATTTGTTTACATGTGCTATGTTTGAAAATGAAGCAGCAGGAGAGCAAAGAACATTATAGTTTTCCAGTTATGGAAAAGAACAGAGTGTGAGGAGGCTTTTTTATTCCTGCTGTATTAAAAGTGGTAAGTTAAATACAGGGACCGAAGTGCCTTTACAGACTTACATAATAAATATAATGTTCGTCAAGTCTCCTAACTAAATATTGATCATTATCTCCCATGTTAAGAGAACCAGGCTGTGCCCATTTACTCCACAGGAAGGAGTCTGTGGGTGGAAGGAGTAGTTTCTAAAAAGTTTGTGCCCTTTCTCTCCCAGAACTGCTGCCTTGTGCTGACAGACTGAAATACCAGAGGGACAAAAATTCCCCTTAAAAGCTTTTTTCTTAGGGATTGCTGTGTTACAAGACGTTTCCAAGGAGGTAGGGTAATACACAGATATGTCCATGCTGTGAAGGCTTCTGGTGTCCCCAGGGCCAGCAGAGAGGGCTGCTGTTGAACTGGAGGAGTCTGGGCAGTCCCACACTGATCACGGCGCTCCCTGAACTCTCCATCCCAGACTGGATCCATGTAGCTCTGTCTTAGAACAGGGCAGGTCCCTGGTTGTGCTGCTGTCAGCATGGCTCAAGTGACGTTGGCAACCAAACAATTTTGTGGCAGCAGAGAGTCCCTCCCTGTGGCTCCTGGTTTTGCAGCATGATGTGGTTCTGTCAGACTGGTCAGCTGCCTCAATGAAAGAGGGCCCAATGAAAGACTGCACTTCTGGCTCCAAAGTTCCCCAAAAAGGAGAAATTTTTTCATGTCTGTCTATACATACTGTTCAACACAGAGTGAGAAATGCTTAGAGAAGCATCTTAGCCTTTTCTGTAAACAGCATGGATGAAAATTGGCACCTTTGTTATGTGGTGATCAAATGCAAACCTGTGCACCACAGAAGGCACGGATGGGGGCACGGTCAGAGAATCCAGGGAAGTTTTTTGTCTTTCACTAAGGTCAATAAATGTTTCTTACAGGCAATGGAAATCAACTTGCAAAGAAACAAGTCCCTAAAAACAAAATTTCCCCTTTGGCAACTACAGACTAGCCCATGCTGCCTTTTGTGTACATGAGCTTAAAGAAATAAGCATGGGGCAGGAAGCTGGGAGATGGTGGCAGAATCCTGGTTCTGCTGCTGATAGCCAAAACACACAATTTTCCCCCATCTGTTTTCCCATCAGTGAAGTGAAGGCCATACTTCTCTCTGAAGGCTATTGTACTGTTTAATTAGGTAATGGCAGGACAGTGCTTTGACTATATAACCACCATATAAATGCTAAGTGCCTAATTCATCACACCCTGAGCTGCAGTGGTGAGGCAATAGGGTATCCCTTTGATCTCATGTGTGGGCCTCCAGCCCAAACTGCTGTACTAACATCCCTGGATGAGTATTCAGGCCTAGTTACTCAAACCCTGAAACACATCCTGTTTCTCTGGCGTGTTGATCCTCCTGCCCATCTGTCTGCATGGCCCGATGCCCTCTCGAAGTATCCCGTGCCTATGTTAGGAGCTCACAAGTGCCAACAGGAGGGAGATGTATGTGTGCACAGCCAGCGGTGCTTTTTCTTCGAGGAGATCACTGCGCAAAGTGACGCAGCCTGTCTACGATGTCTTGGCTGTGATGGGCAGCCTTTCTGTAACATGTGAGTGGCAGTTTCCAGCAGAAATACGTCCACATGGTCGCATCTTCTCTACAAATTAGGAGCGGTAATGGCCTGTATGCGAAGACTGGCTTTTTATTAGTCACAAAATCTACTCTGTTAGGGCCCACTTTACAGTTTAGCTGGTCTCATTTCTATTTTAGCACAGAGCCAGGAGAGCCTTTTCAATTGTGTTATTGTGGTACTGCCCATGAGCAGCAACTGCTGCCTAAGTAGGAGAGATTAGGATATCAGCTGAACCACCTCAGAGCTCCTTTGACTGAACAGACTTTAAGAATTGTCAGCCAAAATTAAATGCACCAAGCTTCAGATTTATTGTGCAATGTTATTTCAGCACAAGAAAATAATCTATGCAGACACAGCATGGATTTCCATCTTCCTCCATTGGTCGGATGACATTGTGGTCTTGAGGTTACTGCTGCCCTTGAGCTTTACAGGCAGTCTGTGCCTGGAACAGCAAATACGGTCCCTGGAACAGTGCCCGGAGATAAGACAGCCAGGGACCATTGCCATGGTAATAGTAGAGTTGAAGAAAAACATAGATGAAATAAACCCAGACATGGAGCCAAATAGTTGCCTTCTCTGCAGTCCTTAATCCAGAGCTGACTCCAGTGAGCAGAGGTGCCAGTGTGTACTGGTTGGGTGTTTCTGGCCTGGCTGTTGTTTGTTTTCATGTTCCTCCTTCCCTTGGCTCCAGGCAAGGCCAAAAAGAGATTGCCCAGAAGCTGTGAGGGAACACGGTCGGTCGGACAATCCAGGCTGGGTGAAGGAAGCGCTGGGGATCAGCAGAAATCACTGCAGATGCTTTGTGGGAATTTTTTTTCCTGATAAAAATACTGTAACTTTCAAGCTGGGAAAGTGTTCAAAGTTCACCTACTGCTAACAAAAATAACCAGCACCACAAAAACATGACCATCAGCATGAGTTGCCACTGCCAGCTTAGATCATTTCCTTGTGCCACCCTTTATCTTCAGCAATTGTTTTATGAGTTTGGAGAACACAAGATGGTGTGACTTATGCAAATAATTTTAATTTCTTTTTCCCCAAAAAGGGAGCAATTTTACATCTAGTGGTTTTGCCAAGAAAAGCCTGAAAATCTGAAGCAAAATATTATAACGAGTAGTAGAAAACAAACAACATGACTGTGATTGCAGGAACAGCTTCCAACCATTCAAGAGACATGTATGGTTCCCACAGCCAGAGTGCTGCTCACCACCAGCCCGCATCGCTGTGGAAAGCAAACGCTGGGAAACTCCCAAGCATCGCTGAGTCCTTGTGAACTTGCTCTGTTTTTCTGCGCCTGAACCTAAACAACAACGAAATGAGGCCTAATAATCTTTCTGGTGGCTAAAATTGTTTTATTCTAATTCTCTATTGAGAAAAGCAATAAAATGTCGCCCAGTGGTTTAAAATATATAAACGTACATTTCACTGGTACAAAATCATTATAGTGTTTGCCCATAAATTCTTGTACCAATCTAAGCTGTTTAATTGGCAAAATATATACTACATAACACAAACTTGAGCACTTAAATTGAATATCGTCCCAGCCTAATCTCAGGTGATATTAATCACTAATACTTCTTGGGTTTTTGTTCATGCAGAAAGAATCAGTACTCTAATTACCACTTGTTTGATAATGTGCCTTTATCTTTGTTTTAATGGAGCTGCCAGTTTATTTAGATGCAAACATCTAAGGATTTTTACATCCCCAAGAGCAATTGGTCTCTTAAATACTTTCAGTGATACAGTTACTTTAAAGCAGTAAGCAGTGCGAGAAGAGCTAGCATGAAATTACATTATATCTCCAGAGCTTTGTAGTTATATAAAAACTCTTGGCATATTCTTTTAATTAATAGAATATGTTTACTGTGGGTTTTTGAAGTTATTAATTATTTTTATTAGTTTTAAATCCTTTAGCTGTCATGTTTGTGTACTATTTCTATTATTAATTCAAGCCAGAGGTGTATGGTATTTTGTGCATTCCTATCTTAACCGAGGGATGTGCGTAAGAGTGAGGACATTCAGTCAGTCAAATGTCACCCCATATTTGGACACTGCTAGTATGTATATACTACTTTTTACATCTATGTGAATATATATATATTAGCAGTACCAAAAGAGCATGAGAATAAATTAACATTTTATGCCACAGATTTGCTACACTAAATCTAGCAATTTTCCAGTGTAGGCTTATTTTTAAAATACTAATATTTCTAACCCATAGTCATTTATAAGTGTCCCTATAATGTAGAACATTGTACTAATTAGAAATTTTCAAATATAAAAGAAAAAACCCTCTACTTTTACTTTCTGAAACTGGACTGAGGAAAGGATAATGCATATTTAGATAAGGTTTCTTCTTGTGTTTAAAGGACTAGGAGATAACACTCTCTTTTACTTTCCATGATTTCTGACAAAGACTTAATTGCTGAATCTTTTTAGCTGCCTGCAAAATGAATAATAGATATATATAAATGATTAATGTAAAAGACCTATGGTATTTAGTCATTTTACCCCTCCCTTTCTCAATGTGGGCAGGTCAGATGCAAAAATACTTTGCTTCAGAAAGGTGTCTGAAAATTAATTCATTAACATTCATTAGGTACTCGTAATGAAAAGTGAGAACGGAGTACAAAGAATTGCTATTTTCTTTCTTTACATTCTTCAGACTAAATTGGATTAATCAGATTGGAAAGGGTAATAAAATATTAGAGCTTGTTCTTATCTCTTTGCTTCCTCCCATCGGTTATAAATGAGTACACTGAAACGCTACTTGCTGTTTCAAGGCAGCAACAATATTTGAGGCACTCTGAACTACCTTCTCATTTTGAGGCAGAGAATGGTTACAGAAAAGTCTTATTTTCTCACTGAGCTCCACTGCTGGGCAGCAAAAGAGAGGGAGTGACTGTAAATCAGAAGCATTTCCTTTTTTCTCCCTTTTCTTTTTTTCTGTGAAAGACACAATGGCTGTAGAATTTCATAATTCCCTCGTAATCTCACCCTTTCTTCCCCCTCAGCCACACACCTGACAAGTAAAAACCTACACCCCAACCTGCCTTGCCTTTTGCCTTGCAGAAGAGCGCGCAGCAATCATTTGCCCTGCTTTGGTGTGGCTACTGAGCAGCACTGCTCTGACGCTGCCTTCAACCTGTTGGCTTTCCTATCTCATCTTGAGGGGTAGCATCATCTTGTCTGATGTTCTGTGAAACTGGTGCAATCTCGCTTCTTGCCTCTGCCTTTGGGTGCGGAAGAAGATGATACTGCAACAAGAAATGAGTTTGATTTTTAAGAATACCTGAAGAGGCCTGTATCTCAAGTGAACTCTGAATTTTTATAATTTGACCCATGTCTGCCTAAAAGAATCTCCTCACAGCAGTGAGAGGTTTCTTACTTGGCATTTGGCCCTATGTAGTTGTCTTTTTACAAACCCTATTTTTGTCATCTGTCTAAAGCAATTTCCATCCAGCTTTTCAGTTTTGTGAAGCTTTTCTGTAGATTTTTTTTTATTTAAATGTGTTGTAACAGGTGAAACACTTTAGGTAGATTTTCATCAGTTTTCTTCATTTCTGTCAAAGATGAGCACAGAAGAGTAGCATTCTTTTCCTACCAGCTATTTTCAGCAAGACCTTTAACTGACAAGAGGACAGAGGCATGTGAAGGCACACAAAGGACACTTGAAGAGCTAAATGCACCTCCAGGATTTCAGAAACTCAATGGAGACAGACAAATGTCTTCAATGTGGGCCTGCAGGATTGCAGCCTGTGGTGAGCTACCCAAAGTTACCAAATAGGCTGCATTAATCCAGAGAGCAAAAAAGAGTTGCACAACCAAGTGTATCTTAGATCACAGTATATTTAGAGCTAGGGATTTTTTTTCAGTATCGTACGAAAAAAAATTTTAGTCTTTCCTTGAAGTCTACAACTTTGTCAGCGCTTCCTTAACAGCTGTCTCTATCCATTTTTTAGAGAGAGAGAGAGAGAGGAAAATTAGCTAAAATCTTAATTCTTGCATTCCCCCTCCATGACTGTTTCCTCAAGGGACATTTCCTAACATTGGTGTTCCTGTCTCCAGTCAGATAACTTGGGAGAGAGCTGCCCACACTGACCTGCTCTGCCTGCAGGACTCTCCACATCTGTGCTACTGCCTCCATTTCTCTGCCTCACACTCTCTTTGTCTTTCCATCACATCCCTCTCCTGAAAGAGAAACTCTGTCAATCACAGGCCTTCACAGAGAGCTTCCTGAGCACTGCTGACTTTCGCTAAGCCTGTGGCTCTTGCACTTGGAGTTGTAAACCAGCTGCTGCAGCAGTCCATATCTTCTCTATTTTTAAAATGTTCAGTTTCCCCTTCCCTCTCCTTTTAACACCTCACAGCAGGCCTGAAGCTCTGTGAGATGGTCAGCAGGAGGACTGAGTTCGTGTAAGTAAAAAGAAAAGAGTAACGACTCAAGTCTTCTTCTATCTGGGACAGAATCACTTTGAAGATGCACAAAAGCAATGCTCACTTCTACTGTGGAGTTGTGGTTTTTTTAATCTTCACATATTCTTCATGATTCCCAGTGCCCTAGTTCTAAGAATCATTGAAGTCAGGTTTGTGCTTTGGTCTATGCCTAAATTGGGATCCAGAAGTCTTGAAGTAAGCATTCTGAGTAAGAGCTACAACTTCAGTCTGCCAGGTTGAAGAGAGACGAACAGAACAGGTCTTGTTCTTGGAAAAGATAAATATCTTTTATACCCAAAACAAGTCATACATTTAATTAATTTTCACAGCACCTTCAAAATACATTTGTGAAGTCAGAAGAAAAAAAATCATATTCCCCCTACCCTGGGTTTCTTTTAAGAAATGTTTTTCCTATAACTGTGAAATACAGAACCTTCAAAACTATTAGGAAAATATTTTATTTCCAAGATTTTTCAATTAAGAACTCATTTCAATATTTGAAATTCTGGTTATAAAGAATCTTGCTGCTAAAACACCTTACTCATCTGGAACGAAGCAGATCAGCTATAGAAGACATCGGAGTTAATAGCTTGATCAATACATTCCTAAGGCCAAAAGACTGTCAAAGTCATTAAAATTCACAGTGCAAAATGAAAGCTGGAGAAATTCATGCTGTGATTATTTTATAGTAAGTCTATACATTCTGGCTAACATAGGACCATATTTTAAAACAAAACTTCCCAACTAGATTTGTAGTTCTACTGAAGAATACAAGCTTTTATAATCTGAAGACTTCCAGTAAAATAGAGTTCAAAAGGCAAATTGTACTGTTGTCTCACTTCTGGTTCAAGAAACTCACAAGTTTCTAGCAAAGTCATCAAGCCTCAGTTTTCAGTTACTACCTCTTGCTGCTAAATTATAGCCAGCTTCTCTTTAAACTTCCTTCTGCCCTGGAGTTGTGAAAGGCTGTGGTCCAGCAGGATCTTCCCCTTGCACAACCCTCATTCCCTCAGTGACATGGTTTCTTGCAGTGAGTCTTATGTGCTGGGAGAGCAGAAACTGCCACGCATCTGTTGTTGATGCCATACACCGTAGGGACACTGCTTTCATACTCTGAATCACATCTCAGTTCCAGCTAGCCAGGGGTCCCAAGCTCCCTGGGGACTGCTGCACCAAGAGCTCAAACTGTCAACTGCCTTGTCCCGTGAGCAAATAATCATAATGTGACCATCTCACATGCTTTGAAACACCATCTATTCCTCTTCCTGATGTAGAAAAAGTCTGTTACTGAGTTCAAGTCAGCCTTCCTTTAGGGAATGTGATCTTCAGGAAAATATGTCAGCATGAATGTAAAACTGGAACCAAATTGATATTAATCCTTCCCAGTCCCCTATGTTTTCATGTATCTCCTCATTTTTGGATGTGGGTTTTTCTGTTTTGTTTTTTAAAACAGGGCTTTGTAGTTCTAAAGAAAACAGTCTTGGGGCTAAGCGTTGGATCGTTGTCTCCCATGAACTTTTCCATTTGTACCTTGTGTCCTCTAGAAATTGAGCCCTGGAAGTCCCAAACATTGATTTTTTTTTGTCTGTGTAATGTGTGTTGCATCCTGTTATAGAAACAAAGGACACACATTCGCTTTTATCTGCACAACAGAGTCAAAACACCACTGCTCATTGTGATGAGCGTCGTCAGCAGCGGTCTCCTGCCAATTCTCCTCCTCCAGATTCATATTCATTTGTTAGGTCTAATTAAAGACCCATGGTACAAAGAAGCTTAGGGCTGCTTTACATTCAAGCTCCTCTGCTTTTGACTGATAGTACCCCTTTTGTGTGCAACATTTTAGGATTGTGTAGAAATGACTTACAGTGACAGATTGCTTTTGTACTTGCTGGCTACTGTCCATTTCATTTTCATTATATGTTTCATTGCATACTTCAGAGAGAGTTTGCTAAGTGTTTCCAACATACCAAATTTATAGTGGGATTTGAATGTTCTAGGGATGGGTGGGAAAAGCCTGGTATCTTCCATCAGATTATTCTACAGTAGCTTTAAAGGATTTGTGGAGCCTGTGCAGGAATTTGGAAATTGGGGTTGACAACCCCACCTGAAAATCAGCCTGGATTCTTTCCAGGTCAGTAATGTTCTGCAGATTCATTTAACAGCCTTGTTGGGACAATTCTGTCTTGCTTACTTTGAAAACCTGATCATGGTAAAGGCAGCCTAGAAATTGGTTGTCGTCATTTCAGCTCCGCGTTGTTAGCTGACGTCGGAAATGGCACTGACCAAGGTGCTGAAGTCCTACAGCTTTGACTCCTGTCCCGCAGAGCGGTTTGGCTCTCTGGGAACTACATCTTAAAAAAATCAGGGCGCTGGAGTGGGTGATCCAAACCTATCTCATAAGAAGATTTTCTTTTTATTTAATTGCTTACTAGGTGAGCCCCACCCTGAGCAGATAGAATGTAACTCCAAGATACCAAGGGAGAAGGAAGGTTTTTCAAATCTTTGAAGGAAAAATTATGTCTCTCTAAAGCTGGGGTGCAGTTATCAAGCACTGCATTCAACTCTATTTCTTCAATACCAGGAAGCCAGTAGGAAATTGTGGGAATTAGAAAGGACTGATGAAATGGTTTGGCAGGGCTGAGAGCAGGAAGAAGGTGGGTTTTCAGGAACAGAGCATGTGTTTGCATTTCAACTGCTCCAGTTTACAGTCTGGCATCTCAGTTTAACCTGCTGATGAATGTGTGAGTTTGTGTTAAGATACCAGACTGCAAACTGAACAGCTGAAGCACAGGTGTAAATTCCCTTCTGCTATATCAGTTGCAATAGTAGCAACCTCCAACACAGGGTAGGGAAATACATTCACAAATAAATAAATCTGGGCAAATAAATGAAACCTTGATTTCAAGTTTCACAAGAATGTTTTTCTCCATGTTTAACACTTTGCAGAATATCCACACTATCTGCTCAGCCACAAGCCAAATCCAAGTAGGTCCACAGACCTTCTGCTCAACATGTTTGCAGTCTTGGATAAAACTTCAGGATTTTTCCCTCCCTTCAAAAAACTGTGTCACATTATTGTGGTTATCATATTGACAAGGACAGACCTTTGACTATAAGGCAAATCAGAGATGAGGTCTGATCACAAAACCACAAACATTACACCCTTTCTAGGGATAGCTATTTAACACAGCTGCATGGCAACAGTGTCCCATCTTTCCAGTAAAACATTAATACAGTGCTGGGAATAGCATTAGTCCGTGTGTTGTATCAAGATATTTGCTGAGATCGAGAGTACACAGGACCATCCATATCTATGTCCATAATACTTGTCTGGAACTTTGCACTGGGTAATTAAATAAAGAGCTTTATCTTGGCATTGGAAAGCAGAGCAGATGTGTGCACTACCTGGCACTGTATGTTGCCTCTGCTTATTAAACAGTGAAAGTGCAGTGACTTCATATCAGTCCTGGGGAACACACTTGTGCTTCATCTCTCTCTATTTTCCCAGCTGATGAAGGAGTTGAAAGGCTATACGTCTGTTAATGAAAGGATGGAGTTACTCCCTGTGCTGGTTTTGCACAAGACTAAGCCCAGTTTGTATTCTTCGGTTTGAATCAGCCTTGAAATTTCTTATTCAGAGAAGAGTATGTCATCCAGACAGCCTTGTCTGTATGGATCCAGACATAAATATGAAGGATTTTAAGGTTTTAAACCTCAAAGCTGAAACTATTTCAGTTTTCAAGGTTTTAGATCCTATTCTTATTTCAGTTAGGTAGGCATTAGGAATTGTTTTCTGGGGATTCTTCTCTGAAAGAACTGGAAGCAGCCCTACTTGGTCCCTCAGAGGCCACCAGCGTCTGCTCATTAATTTTGTTGATAAGTGTTAAATGCATGGTTGACTTTGAAGCAAGAATCTTAAACTAACCAAGACAATAAGTTCTTGCTCATGATAATGTCAGCTTGACTATAAACCCACTTGATTTATAAAGATCTCTGCTGTGCAGCTAAATTAAATAAATAGTACACACAATGCCTGCTGTCCATACTGTAAATAAAGCAGAATATAATCACTATGATAAGAAAACACTTTTCCTGTCCAAATGGCATGTTCTGCACTAATTTATTTTTTTGTACCTCTTGTGACTTATCTCACCAATAACAAGGTACAGGGCAGAGAAGGTACTCCAGAAGATTCAGAAAAAAAGTTCATTACTTTTTCTTACAGGACTAGATGTCTTCACAGAGACCCTTAACTGCTGGCAGGAACCCACACTGATATGAGCCTATCTACAAGACGACTGTAAAAAAAGGGGTCTGAACTTTGTTGTAGCTACTAGTTGGTACCCTCAGAAACTCGAGTTCAGCTCCTGATTCTGCCATAGGCTTTCCAGTAGAGCAGCATTTGAAACTAAACTGCTGCCTCCCAGGAGAACATTCAGTGTTGTGATATTGAGTCTTTTTCTCTCCTATTCTGATCTGAGAGTTATTTCAGTATTTTATATCAAGTGGAACAACTTCTAATGATTGAATATTCACTAAGAGAAAGAAAGACACTATAGGCTAATAGCTGGTTTGCTCCGCTGGGAGGAAGGAAGACTTCAGTACAAACCCTCTACTATGTAAACAAAGCAGAACTTTGACTAGGTGAGACTAAGTCTAGTCAGACTGAGAGGACGATTCTCTCACCTAAGTATTACACTAGGAAATGCCTCGCCTTCGTATCAACTGGCAAAGTTAGTGTCTTGCTCCCTCAGCACTGTGAAAGGGAAAAGACAAAACATACTTTTGCTAGATCACGAATGCAGTATTTGCTGAGAAGAAAATCATTCAGCCAATAATGGCAGAAGTGTCATTATGGCCAAACCCAAAGTCTTGTTCTTATCTATTTTACAAAGTCCTGCAGCTAAAGACTGTAAACAGACATACGGAGAGAATGAAGGGAGGAAGGATGGGACACAATAGCTTTGGATCCTGCTGTGCAAGGAGCTGGCTTTGGAAAACTTCAGGCAGTGGCAGAGATATTTGGAATGCACTACACCCCTTCAGCTGGCCAGTGTTCTTGTTGAAGCTTTTCAATATACTGTAATCAAAGTAAATGTATTCCCAGCCTGTTTTAATATTAAATGAAGACAACTTACAAAAGCAAAGCTTGCTGTTAAAGCAAGAAGATGCAAACAAAGAAATGCAATGTGGTTTAAACCTACTTTTACCAATGAAGTGGGAAAAGCCTCTGGACTCATTTAGCTCATGGCGATGCTAATAGCAGCACCTCATCTACAGCAATGAAGACATATGGGAGTAAAAACATTGCTAAATAGGAGAATCAGTCCCTACAATTTAGGCACAAAAGACACAAAAATGTATGAGGAGAGGAATCCTACAAATAAAACTTACATACCCTCAAAAGACACATCTCTCAAAAAATTGGCCAATTGCTTTATATCCTCTTGCAAAGGAATGAATGTTTTCTGCTCAGATTTCAGGAAATAAATACAATACAAACCATATTTACTTTGACAAGTTCAAAATTACAAGCATCAAGGGTCTTGCCTCTGAGCTGTGTTTTTGCAAAGCCTGACATTTTTTAAGGTTCAAGCGAGCATTGACAGAGAACTGAATTGGAAGCCATGAAATCTCAGGTGAATGTGAATGGCCAACTAGCTAGATTTCAGTCATCTTCATCAACCATATCTTCAGCTCCCAGTAAACAAGGAATCTGAGAAGATAAGCATTTCACTAGCAGCATTTTATTTTTGTAATAACTCTCAGCTTCCTCAGTTTTATTGGTGCTAAGGTGGTAAGGAAGTCTTAGGAATGCATATGTGTAAGGCTGCCCACAAATTGATTTTTTCCTGTCATTTTTGCCTTCGTCAAAATGAAAACCAAGCATTCCTTGGAGATTGAAATACATACACTTAAAATGAAAGGATTTTACTTAGAAATGTCATGTTGGTGTTTTGTAGTGTGCAGCTTTTTACTGTCTCTTAAGTCCTCTTCCGGAACACATCACGATTGAGCTGTTTCAGTAGTGCACCATTTTCAAGCTAAAGAAAACACCAGTGGAAAGGAGATATTTCAATATTAGAATATTCTTCAGATGCTTTAACTTAAAGCATTGGGGGGAAAAAAAATGTCAAATCCCAAAATATTTTCTACACTGAATTCTAAATCTCCCTTTCTGTATTCCTGGGAGAAAAAGATCAGAGTCCATACTCTTGTTTTGCTTTATCAGTTAGATTGTGGCTCCTATTCCAAGTATCTGAAAGCAAAGCCTTCATATTCATGTTGGAAAAGATTTTTCTTGATGTGTAATTTTTTTTTGTTTTTTCCAGTATGTGTTCTGCCTCAACAGGTAATAAAAGTTTTGCAGTGTTGTCCACACAGAAAGCCCGACCAGAATAGCATGATAAGCAGGATACTCTATTGCGTCATAAAGGATCTCAGTTCAAATTTCTTCTCTGCATGATCCAGACTTGAATGTTGGAGTTTTCTCTCTTAAGCAGTAGCTGTTAGTTTGCAGGCTACTTTAAACATCACACTTTTCCTGCGTGGAACAAAAGTTGCTTTTGTCCAGGAAAATCTCAGGTAGCTGTATCCACATGATCTTGATTATGGGTCCTTTCAGTTTGACTGTAAAAGTCTGCTGTTGCACTGAATGCCAGACAAATAATGTTACCTAGATTGGTTTGGTTCCTGTCTTCGTGTATCTATCAGACAAGATCAATGTAGAAATTTCAATGCCTGTTTTCCTTCAGTGTTGCCTTTACTGCAGCACATAGTAACTTCTGATCCAGATCATGAAAAGTAATGTCAAAGGGATTAGGTATCTAAATAATTTTCTCGACCTAGTTTTCAGCACCAGCCTGTATAACCTTCAAATTTTGGCATGTCTATGCTTCCCTTATTGTCCTGTGATTTCAGCCAATAGCAGAGAAGACAGAGTGAAGTCTCTTGCCCCTCTTCCTCCTGCCTGATTACTTACTTTCAGTAAGTGGGCAGGAAAAAAGTCAGAGATGTGCTGGTTTGCAAAGTCAGGCTGTCTGCATATACCCTAAGAGAGCAGAAAGCCCAAGGGTAGA
This sequence comes from Psophia crepitans, assembly GCA_013399095.1. Taxonomy (NCBI): domain Eukaryota; kingdom Metazoa; phylum Chordata; class Aves; order Gruiformes; family Psophiidae; genus Psophia; species Psophia crepitans. The sequence continues at coordinate 1,359,999 of VWZZ01006503.1, read as the reverse complement.
GTTCACCTCATTCCTACAGTTTAGATGCTTTTGCATTCCTCAACAGATTCTTGTTTTCTTGAATCATTCATCCTTTCCTTAGAGGAGGAGAGGAGCTTAAACAAAGAAAGATTATTTTAATCTGCGGGCAGTAAAACCCTTCAGTCAAGATAATTATAACTGTTGCACCAACCTGTGGAGCAAGGCAAGCAAACATGAAAGAGAAGAACATGTAGCCAAGATAAAAAAGGGACCAGGAGATGAACTTGTCTTCAGTTTGTCACTCATGTGCTTTGATTTGCCATTCTTCTCAGGCATTTGAAGTTTTCTAGGCAGCTATGCTCACATATTCTGACAGTCCTATTAATTCTACCAGCTTGTTGATGCTTGTTTGAAAATTTGGTCACCAGGTTAAGCAGATCTGAGCACCCACAACTTCTTTTAAAAAGATCCAGGGTTGTTAGTATGTGTAACAGATATGCACATGCAATCATATTTATTTATTAACATAACCTATATGCTTAAACATGTACACATGAATGCATGTGTGTGCTCATGCACATGGAAAAATACGTCTTTTTAATATTTGGTACTTGCCCAGAGTACAGAAAAAAAGACTTTACTTATATTGGGGGGGAGGAACATTCTCATGCACTGAAATAGAAAATTAAGTCCTTTGTTTGTAAGAATCTGTACCACTATGTTATTTGTAAAACACAAAATGTACTAGAACAAACCAAAACCTTGTTAGTTGTGTTGCACTAAAGCTATCCACACCAAAAAGGCTTTTGTGTCTCAATAGCTGCCACAGTGCCATAGCTGAGTGGAGGCAACACCCCAACTGGTATATTTTCATGTACTGGGTCAAAGAAATCCTACAGGTGTGTAAGAAAAGCATAATTTTGATGTCAGCTAGCTAAACTGACCTTGTCAGCGCTAGGGCTGTCAACAATAAAAGTCAACATAAACTCATCATCAAGCCACAGCCACAGTTAGTGGGAGTCAACTCATGTAGCAGGTACTGTCTTATCTTCTGATGTCTTATCATAGTAGCATCAAAAAATCTGGTGCAATGGCACACGGCTGTGTTAGACCTGTTCCCTTACTGATTAGTTCATTTTAAGTCCATAAATTCAGCGAGGTTCTGCTCCCATAAGAACAAAGCAATAACACAGTGAATCAGGTCTCATATGGAAGCAAATCTTATCTTGCCATCACAGCTATGTTAAAGCAAAGTGATGGTAGAAGAACCCAGGAAGGCACCGAGGGTCTGGAGACTCACCAAGGTCGTCAAACTTTAGAGGGTTGTCTGACAGCTTTATCTGTCTACAAGGCAGATCAATCATGCTGGGCTGACTACAAAGTCAAGGAAAATTTAGTCAATATAATTAATGGAGTTTAGGGTGCATTTATCCACAGATGTTTAATAAATAAAATTCCCACTTGCCTCTGCTGATTGCGGTGACCAATTCTCTGCAGATGCAAAAGGAAGGCTAATATGACTAGCTCAGTTACAGGCAGATCCTCTTGGTCAGATGAAGCCCACCTGTAGTAAGTGTTAATTTTAAAAATGCAGAAAACACCCCTTTCCCTCTCTTTCTGCTGGAAGATCATCTACTCCATGCTTTGACAGACCTTATCCATTCAGACTCACAAAACAACAGGCATATAAACATCTGCTCTGCTCTTAGGTGAAGGATTTAAGCTGTAATTATGATAAATGTCGTACATGTGCAGCAGCAGTGGTTGGAGGCCCCTGATACTGGTGGGAGTGGGAGACTTGTCTACACTTCAACATACTCTACTCTCACACTGCACTACATCTCTCAACATTTTTGCAAGCTCTTGCCCAGCCTGTATTGTGGGCACAAGACTTATTTACTCATAGAGCTGCAAGAAATGGGTTAGATATTCTCCTGGATAAATGTTTCTAGGTGAAAGAGAACTGAAATCTATTTGGCAAGAGAGGAGGAAAGATTATTTGTGGTTTTGCTGGCTGGAATGCAGTGATATCTTCCTCTGCTGCAGAGAAGGAAAAAATAAATATGGCTTGTCCTGTAAATTTTGTTTCACACTTGTACTAAAATTCAAACTCTTCTTGCAAAAAATGTGCACCAGACAAATGGAATGAAAGGTTTAATAAATACAGTGGTCTACAGGAAATAGTAGAGCAATGTTTAATTAATATCTGTTACGCTTCAGAGTCAACACGATTCCTTTTTTTTCCCTTTGCTGTGAGAAGATAGTACTTTTTTTAACATAACTTACTCCAGACTCTTGTATCAGTAAACAGCAGCAGAGAAATGTATCTGCTGAAAGAAAGCTCAGCGTTATGCAAAGAGTGATAAACTTCTCAGAAGGTGTTTACAAATGCATTCAGTGAAACAGAATTTTAATGAATTGTGCCACATAATCTTGCAGTTAATGAGCTGTAAAAGCCTTTGTCAATTATAGTGACTACAAACTAACTCTTTTGGATTCCAGATCAATAATGGGAGTCATCTTATGCACACTTTTATTTTTTAAGGGAAAATCACGTCTAAGAAAAGTAAAAGGTATCTTTGTTGTATTAGGCATCTCAGAAAAGCCCCTCATTATAACAACAGAGCTATCTATATTCTTATTATTTGTAAAATAATTTCTCGGCTGCATTAAAAGAAACAAGCCTTCCAAGATCAAATGGCACCAGTGTTGTAAAATGCCAGTGGCAAAACCAGAAGAAACTAACAACTTCAATAATAACTAAGAACTTTTTTCCAGGAGTTGAATTAAACTCACTATTGTGCACAACCTTCTACAAAACAACAATTATCCTGCTCTGCCTTTGCTATCCACCATAATTACTCTACTGTTAGAAAGTGTATACCTTAAAACTCTCCGAAAGATTGGTTTATCTGTTTGGGTTTTATTTTAAGCAAAGTGTCTGTACATATTGCTTTTTTTCCAAGTGAGGTCACTATTCATGCCTAGGAACATACCCCATCAGAACTGCCACAGTTCCCAGGGAGATTCAAATATTGTGACCAAATAGTTCCTGTGACTCTCTATCCAGCTAGAAAATATTCTTTTAAAAAACAAAGATTTGGCTCAATATTTTAATGTCTTCCAAATCTAAAGGAGATGGGACCAGCATTTATCAAAGAAAAATATGGAAGACAGTTTTATTGCCTGTAATCTCCAGTTTATTATGTGACTTTTTCCCACTATGATTCCACTTTTTCCTTCTCTAAAGATTTTTTTTCCTTACTCGTGCCTCAGTGTGGAGGATACATTAACAGAGGAACCACATAAAAAGTAATTTCAAGGAAAAGCCTTATAAAATGTGAAAAATTAAAGCTGTGTTCAGATCCCATTAAGAAAAGAAATTGCCTTGAGGCATCCACTAAATATGTGAAATCCATTTCTGCCGAAGGGCTTCAGAGTTTATTCGTCTCTTACAAATGCAATTTCAAAGCACAAGTTGAACGTTTAAACAAAGCGAAGCAGGATCTTTTCCCAGTTAGTGCCTCTTTTCCTTGATTGCTGCCAGGTTGCCAAGTGCAAATTTACTTCAGAATCCGAGATTATATAAATCTCACCCAAGAAGCTTTGAAGGCATTTCTGCTTGGGAAGGCTGTAAACCAGGAAATGCTCTCAGTATGGAGGCTTTACTGTTGTTATTATTAGTATTTATTTTGCTCAGCTTTATACAAGAATCTAAGAGAAGGCTGTGGGCTTAACATCCCCTTTCCTTAAGTGGTTAGTTTAAGCTCCCCTGATGGCCCAGGTCTCTCTGACCTTCTGCTTCTGGTGCTGGCATCTCACATATTTCTAGCACAGTGCCCTGATTCAAGAGCTCCAGATACAAGACTAAGGGAGGAGAAAAAAAATGAAAATGAGTGGCCACCAAGGAGGATGTCTCCTCCCTGCTGAAATTCACCACTGCCACCTGCTTGTTTTCCTACGTCCCATGGGGAGTTGCAACTGCCATGCGCTTCTGGACATCCTAGCCCAGCACAGAGAGACTGTGAGGAGGCAGCAGCCTTGCTGCTGGAGAGAAGCGCTTCATCCAGACACCAATGCTTTATCTATTTAGGCTCCTTGATTGAAATATCCTCAGGAGAAGCTGGGCTTTCTCCAGGAGCTATGGAACCACAGGATAGCACCAGTGTCTGGATGTAAATCCTTGCCAGCATAAGCCAATGAATCAGATCAGGTAGAAAATCAGAGTTTTATACTCTTCCAGAAATGAGATCCTGCTGTCTGTTGAGGAAACTGACTTTTCCTCCTTCTCAATTAGCTTACTATCCCACAGCTGAAGCTACATCTCCTTGCACAAAGCAATGCTGCACGCCCATTCACCCCTGCTCCCTTCAGAGAACAAACCCAGTCTGGTGGCAACCTGCAGAGCTGTTTTCACCAGTTAGTTCCATTCTATAGAATGAAAGATACCTCCAGCGTCACAAAAGACTTCAGCAGTGAGAACTAACAAACTGTTCGCAAGCACTCCAGAAGTTGTAAGTGGGAATTTGACTGTTCAAAATACCCAGAGAGGAAGAAGTGCTTTTTTGCCTTATAGTTGTCTTGCTCAGTCATGATTTCAAAGTAATGCCTGGAAAGGAGGAGAAATAGCATCTCTGAAGGTTATTGGGGAGATTCTTCTAAAGAATGTAACACACAAAATGACTGTAAACCTGATGAAAATTCAAAAGGTTTGTAATCCAGCTAAGATATATGAAAGAGGCCCCTACCCTCTGGCATATTTATTATTGGTTGCCATTTCACAGATGGAAATATATGGTAATATTTACACCCATTGGCACGAAGCCTGTCCTTCAGGAGCTGTATGCCAACCCCCATGAGTTTATGGCAATGTAACCTGCTAAACTGTTCCAGGGTCTAGATCATGGGTGTTGCCTCTCACCATCCTGCTTCCAATGCAAACATCCAAAAGAGACACTTCATTTCACACTTCAAAGAAAATTAGAGGGGAGAAAAAAAGCCTTCCTAGATGTAATGGTATTGGTTTTAAAAAATGAATAGGTCAATTCTGAAAATATGTAAGAGTGAAAACTGCTAATGCAGTACCACCAAATCAAAGCACTGAGTGTCAACAAATTATCAGTTCTTCTGATAACTCCTTTGCAATATATTACTTGGTTAATATTGTTCCTGTTCACAGCTTCTGAATAGTTAATTACAACGTGGGGTTTTTTGTACAATTTTTCAATTTCCTTCTTGCTGAAACTACTGGACCTTGTCTGACAGTCCCCTAGTTTCTGAATTTTGCATGTGTTTCTTGGGCCTGGAAAATTTATAATATACATGAAAATTGACAACTACCTATATGCTTTAACTGCCTGCTGAACATTTACTTCTCTCTCAAACTGTTTCTCAGTTCATTCACTCTTCTATTTAACAGAAAATGCCAGTAATTATTCTGCATATTTTTTATTATAAGAAAAATTTTAAGGACTCAGAAACACATCTCAAAATATGGCATAGCTGTGTAAAATTACTACAGATTTATATCACTATGACTGACTGCTTGATCCATTTTTTGATGAGTAAATAGACTCATTGGGTTTTGTGTATAGAATGACTTCTATGCCATTAATGGAAGGTACATTTTAATTAAGCCAAGGTAAAATATATCTCAGAGAGACCCACATTTTGACATCAGTTACAGATGAGCAATCCTATCAAAGGATATTGAATTGCACTGATGCTACAAAGCAGAGGTTCATCCCCTGTAATTACACTTTAGAAATTATGTTTGTTGTAATATCTGAAATGAGAACAGGCACAACACTTGAAACTTTAGTTCAGCTTCAGTAGACGAGTGGAATGCTCTGGTGTTTAAGGCAGTAACTTAGGACTTGAGATTTCCATTTTCAGGTCGTTATTTCCTCATGGGTTTCTGCTGTGTGATCTTCAGTGAATCATTTAACACCAATTTCTTTGAGGTATTGCAGAATTTAACACCTGATGGTTTCAGTGGAAGCTAAGATGTGAAAGACCTTGTCTTTCTGTGCCTCAGTTGCCCTGCTGTGAAAGACATGAGTTACAGGGATAAGAGCCTTATCTGCTTGGGTATTACAGTCACGAAAGCTGATACATCACACTGAAATTCTGCTCTCATTTTACTGGAGTGCATACAAACATGAGGTAGTTAGTATTTGGCAGAACTTCTTAGGACTTCTTAGGATTTCCTGCAATATTATTTGTCTATTCTTTCCTATTTTGCCTTTCAATGAAGCCTTAACTAAGAACAGCAAAATACCTTACTTTTTTACCAAATAGATTCATTTCTCTCTTCTGCTGTGAAGATTCGTATGGTTGAGATGGACTGATATTTGTAGCCCATTGCCTGGAAAGATTATGGGTCAGTGTTCAGTTGTAATCGTCACTTGTCTTCATGGTCTTAAGTATTCTTTTTCCAACATCCTTCTCCCTTCACTCACTTTCCATCCTTTTCTCTTTCATGTTTTTTATGTATGTAGCATCATCTCTCTTTTCACTCTTTTCCTTTCCTCCTTCTCCCACCACCCAACTCTTTCTTTGCCAGCTCCTGTGTTAGACATGGTAACAAGAAATTTGGACTGGAATAGATGGTACAATTGCTGCAAACAAGTTAAGCTGGCTAAGACTTTTGCTGGTAGCCTGAAGAAAATCCCACGTAAGGAGGTTTCAGTAATTTTAAGTACAGAATAGAATAAAAATGGGATGGAGTAGTCTCTCTTGCATACTCAGAACAGCTTCCTCTCTTTCATAACTGCCCTTGCTGTTCTGCAATCCCCCTCCCTCACCTCTATTCCCTGTCCTTCACCTCCTTGTTGATCTCTTCTCTCTTTCCACTGCAAATCCTCTCCCTTACGTGAGCATCTCTCTCTCATGGCCTTTCTCAGCCAACATTATGCACAGTGGACTCCTCCTGGCATCCCTCCTACTCAGTAGAAACACAGCACTCTCCTCTTGACAGCCTTCACTGTCAGGTTTAGTTGCTTTGCCAATAAAGCAAACCATCTCCAAAGTGAATCCTTCCTGGCAGCATTCCCTTTAAGGATAGTAATTAAGAGCCTGCATTTCAGAGGCAAACCCAGAGAAATTAAAGGAACAAAGCTCTGGCCAACCTGCTGTATGAAGGAATGTTGCTGTGCTATCATTACATGGAAAAAAAAAACTTGGGATAACTCCTCATTTCTCAGTAGTCACATCTTAGATTAATAATAACAGTGATAGTCATAGTCATAGTAATAAAATAACTACGTATATGAGATTGAATCAATGACATAAAACCACTGTTGTAACTATAGACTATGTACCTTTCTCTGGCCCACAACAAAGACAGGAGGCAGGAAACTCCCACTTGAGTTGGGAAGTGACTACCCCTCAGTTCATTACTCCATCTTCACTCTTTCCATGTCCTCTTGGGACATGTAGTACTTAGCCCTGACAAGAAAGTGCCTTGGACACTCTTCCCACTCTTTTCTTTTTTTGTGGAAAAAAAATTCCTAAATATGCCTTTTAGATGCCACCATGCTACAAGTATGTTGCTGCACAAGGTCAGCACTGTTAGTGGTACTTGCTAGAAAATTTATGGAGTTACATTTGTAAGAGATTAGGCACCTGCTTCTTTAGAAGTCAACTTGCTCACACAAAAAAAAGTAGACTAAGATATCACCCAAATTATATGGAGGCATCTTGTGGAGGTAATTTGGGCATTTAAAAGGAAATGAAACCAGAATGGTAATCCTTCAAAACTGGTGCAGTATAAAATGGAAGAACATTTGAACCCCTCTGTGCTAGCCAGCACATGTGCCCAAGGGGACCTATTACTGCTAAGCATTAACTGGTGAAAATCTGGGAGAAACATTTGCAATTGCAGAAACCATTTGCTGAGAAGATGGCTGATTTGCCGAGGCACATTGCTTAAGCACATTGTAAATGACATTAATTAGTTATTTTACTATTTAAATTACCTTTAATTATTCTTACATGCAACAACTTTGCACAGGGTGCATCATCATACTTGTTTGTATCCGTAAGCCTCCATCAGTTGAATAGGGACAAAGCAGAAGAAAAGCAGGACATTTCTCTTCCACTTTCAGCTTGTCTTTTCTAACCATTAGCTGAAAAAAACTTTTCCACTTTTTTTTTCATAGCTCCTAATGTTACTTGTCTCGATGTTACCGAGTTGATTATGATCATTACTCTTTATGAAATGGAAATTTTCTCAGCCTGGGTGATCATTCTGATGTCTTTAAATATACCCTCTAATTTTCACTGTTTTACTGTTTTACAGATACCCCTGCAGCTGTAGAATTTAAGTTGTGTTACACTGCACCCACACATAGCAAAGCACTACAGAGCATATTAGTAACACCGGGAAAAGGGAAAGATGGAACGAACATTCTTGCCCAGTTTAGAGATGAAAAAATAAGATATCATCTAGTAATTCCATTGCAACACTCAATAATGCCAAGTCTCTGAAATCCCAAGACTATTTCATGCCTGTTGCAGTGAGGCTGGGTTCATTGAGGATTTCTGAATGTTACAGTGTTCCACTAACAGATTTCCAAACACAAAAGTCAGTCAGGTTTTTATGGTGCTTTGGTAGCAAAGATTTAAAAGTAGCCAGAAAGCAGAGGCAAAGAAATTGCTCTCCAACTATGCTGCTGCCATATTAAGGGCAGTGTGAGCTGTCTAAAATTAATTTCTTTCTTAGTCATTGTTATTCTTTATTTAAAACTCATCTTTGACACTATGTCACTTTGAAACTCATGGTCGTGCACATAACTTAATCAACCATATTCCTGTCCTTCTCTTGTTTGCCTTACTCTAGCTTTAAAGGTTCTTTGTCTTTCTTAGGAGGAGATTATGAGCTCTGTCCTGGTTTCAGCTGGGAGAGAGTTAATTTTCTTCAAGAAAATTAATATGGGGCTGTGTTTTGGATTTGCGCTGGAAGCAGCGGTGATAGTGGAGATGTTTTTGCTGTTGTTGGGCGATGTTTACACAGAGCCAAGGACTTTTCGGCTTCTCGCACCGCCCCGCCGGCGGGATAGTGAGGGGTGCACAAGGAGTTGGGAGGGGACAGACAGAACACCTGACCCAAACTGACCAAAGGGGTATTCCATACCATATGGCATCGTGCTCGGTTTATAAAGGGCTTGGGAGGAAGAAGAAGGCGGGGCAGCGGTGTTCGGAGTGATGGCGTTTGTCTTCCCAAGAAACCATTACGCATGACGGAGCCCTGCTGTCCTGGGGATGGCCAAACACCTGCCTGCCGTGGGGAGCGGTGAATTAATTCCTTGTTTTGCTTTGCTTGTGCACGCGGCTTTTGCTTCACTTAAACTCTTGTACCTGAACCCACGAGTTTTCTCACTTTCGCTCTTCCGATTCTCTCCCCCTTTTCCAATGAGGGGGGCTGACCGAGCGTTTATGTGGTGCCCAGCCAACGGCTGGAGTAAAACCACGACAGCTCCTTACCTTCTTTCTGTAAATCCTGTACTTCACTGTCTTCTTGCCCTCCTCCATATTTCAGGATGATCATATCTTCTAAAACAAATGAAATTATTATTCTGTGCCACATTTATCAGACACATTAGAACAATCCAGATCTCATTCAGACAGTATTTCTTGTAGGTCTTTATCCAATGACTCCCTCTATGTGAGACTTGAATGCAAAATATCTAGAGACTGAGCAACACACACACAATAACAAACAAAAATTGCTCTTACACCCCCCCCCAATCCCAGGACTCCCACTATCTCCTTCTCATATGAAGAACTTGCTGTGCTTATCCTCATGAATCTTTGACCTGCGAGAATCAAGGCTGGATATCCAGAAATATTTCGATGGTAACAACTTTACTTTACATAGTTGCTTTCTTGTTCCCCCTCCTCTGTCACAGCAAGCTGATTGACTCTGTGATCAAAGTCTTTCCTCACTTATCCCTTTCCTATCTACAGTGTCTCATTCCCTCCCAAAATGTCATTTCCAGCTTCCAACCAGTCCCTAATGCTAGTGCTACTAGTTACTTGGTCAATGGTCAGACCAGTATTTTCATGGTCTCTTCCATGCAGTGTCTCAAGCTTTGAGGGAGTACTCTGAAAATATTCCCAAATCCATGTATCAATTCTCCTTCAGTTCGTGCCTTTTGCATAAAACACAAGCAAGTTTTCCAAGCACAAGAATGTATGCAGCTCTGATCCATCACTCCTTGCTCCTGTAGTGATATCTATAGCACACAATAAACTTTATAGACAGTCTTTCCATTCAGAAGAGAGGGGTGGGGCCTGACTCAGTTCCCATGAAAGGTATTAGGCAGAGTTTTGCCTCATTCTCCAGATTAGTAACTATAATTCTTCATGGGATTTTCAGAGAGAAACTTGATTCTCTTTTAACTTTCAGGAATAGATGCTACTGCAAATTATCATTATGCATATTATACTAGCACCGTCATACAGGCAAGAACTCTGTAGTACCAGGCAGCGTGTATTGTCACATGTTAGAAGACAATTTCAGTTCAAAATGACTCCAGATCCTAATAGGCAAACCCAAAACTAGCAGCAGAGACAAGCGCTGAGAACCAAAGTGAATTTTGCCCAAAGTCCTGCAGTATACTTCTGACCACTCTGCACCAACCTTTCCCAAGCCATGACACACCACTTAGCAGCAGCATATCTCCATTTTGAAGAAACGACACCTTGCACCAGCCACCTCACTCTCCTGCCAGCACCAAAGCCCTCCCTGCCTGGTGTCTCCCATATCTGCTCCACCTGGTACTATGCAGATCTCTCTGGGGTTTGTACAAAGTTCATAAGGGGTTGTTTTAAAAACTGCACACATTTATTAATTAAAATCTCACTTTTTTTGTTCCATGATGTTTTTGCCTGAATGTCCTCATCAACTCCAGCTGCAAGCCTCCACACAGTCCTCTGAACTCTCACCGGGGCTACGTGAATGAGCAGGGTCTGTTAGGACCCTGGGTTAACAGCCTCGAGCCTATAATTTGCTGGGGTTTCCTCACTGCTGAGTGGAAATAGTGTAGCATTTGAGAAGTGCCATGGGTTTTAAAACTAATTGAAGGCTCTTAATAGAAATGCACAAAGATGACGTATTCATTCACCCATATTTTACCAGAAAAATTAAATGCACGTTGAATTAATTTATGGCACTTTGTTTACGTATATGTATAAATTATATAAAAAATGAGTGACGTGTTGGAGAAACATGGAGGGGAAAAAAATCTCTATAGGAAAATATAACTGCCTGCCAAGAATCTATTAGTGCAATTTCAGCATCAGATAATAATCTGATTATTTTCAGAACACAGAAAGAGTGACATATTACCCGTTTCATTCTGTTTTGTGTTACCAAATTGTAAATGTTTTCCAGTGTGTGTGTGTTTTCTTTAACATGCTTGTGGTTTCCACAGATTTTAAAAGTGACCCAATTTGGAAGTGTCTTCTAACAGTTATAGTTGGGATCCAATACCACCACCTCTGCATGGTTGGAGGATGAAGGTGATGGAAGCTGTTAGTAACACGCAATGTGCTGAAGGACTGACTGCATACTGGCAAGACAGTGGCTGTTCCTTCAATCCCCATTTTACAGCTGCAGAAAGGAGGAACAGCGAGAGGCTGAAAGCTCCAGGATCAAGTCAATGGAAAGGGTAATCCTACTCTGTCTATACGCTCTGAATCCCAATCCACTGCCTCATAATTTTTGTTATCTAGTATGAGGCTGAAGAAAACTGTTTTGGTGCTGAAAATCCCCCCGAGCACCACCACGAGCTGTACCGATTCCCACCCTCACTCTGCCCTGCCCTGTGATTTACTGTCGGTAGCTACAGGAAACATTTTGCCGGTTGCTCAAAGGCAGCAGCTCACGTCTTCCCTCGTTTTGCCTAATTCAGCATTTTGTCAAGGTGGATTTCCTTAAGATTCTGGAGGGTATTAGCTGGTATTAGTTACAGTTTTGACTGGGGAGGGAAAAAGAAAAAGAAAGAGAGAGAAAAAGAAACCATGCATGCATATAGCAAAACTCAATTGATTTCAGGGGAAAATCTCCTGATGCCATAATCTCATGCTAAGTTACCTTATAAATCAGTATCTCTTACAATTCTAGAAGTCTGAATTTTATACTTCGTTGGTAGCATTGATTCTAAAAAAGGAGATGGAGTCCTGTTCTTCCTCACTGTCTGAGAGCATTCACACTTTGAGAGCATTTATGGGATGTGCTTGCCAGAGTCAGCTACCTGCAAATGTTTTTAGCAGATTTTAACAGAGAAAACTGAATGACGAATGGCAAGCTTGATCCTTCAACTATTCAAAATTAGATAAGCAAATTAAAATCTTCTGGAAAAGAATTTGGGTTAAACGTGATCATTTGGGGAGGTGATTCAGTTGGTTGGTTGGTTTATTTTGGTTAGGGAAAATGGTTTAACTGAGGTGAATTTTATTTACTTTGCAAACATAAAGTCTATGGTACTTGAATAAACTTCTTAGGATCTAATTTATGGTGGATATTTTTAACAGTTACACATTTGCAATGTGGCACTTTCCGAAGTATGAGGCTTAAAACTTGGAGCAGAGGATTATGAACTCATTCTGAAAACGGATAAAAGTCCGAATAATGTCCTTTATTAATAGTTGTAAGTTTGGAAAGCCAAAGGTGTCAAACAGCAAAACGATGTGAAATGTGTTCATTAAAGTCCAAATCCCAGATACCATATGAAAATGTTTCAGAGCATTCGGTGTGTTTGGCAGTAGCCACAAATGTTGGAGACATCCATCTGAATGAGAAGAAGCCACCCTGCTGCACCCCCACAGCTGCCTACCCTGACACCAGTGGAGTTTCATCTCTTTCCTCACACCCCTACAGCTTTCCCAGTCGAGGAGACTGGCTTTCTGCCAGGGATGTGCTGCTCTTCAGTGCCGAACTGATGGATGTCTTCCTTCTAGCCTTACTGCTACATGGCTGCTGATTTTAAAACAGTTGATATTTTGCCTCCTGCCTCAGTTTCTCTGACTCTATTATAGAGACAGTAAAGTTAATTTCCGTAATTGCTAATTTCCTGCTTGTTTGCCTTGAAACCTTCAGCCAGTAAGCACTGTTAGAGTTCGGCGCTATTATTTCTGCACTGAATGTGCGAGGGCAGCCCTTTGCTATGCATCATGTTATTCACTGTTTCACCATCTACAATAGCCAACAAACGTAACTTTTGTGTTTCTAATATAAAGAACCCAGAGTTGACCTTGAATATTTGTTATTAGATGTTGTTAACAATAACATCTCTGTTTGAGAGAGATGAAAAAATACATTTTCTTTCAAAAATTTTCAAACACATTTGAAATTTCAGTTGCTTGAATAGAATTTAATTTCATTTTTAGTTTCGTTTGTTTTTTTAGCTTCTGAAAGATAAACAGCTGTCTAATCGGAATTATGTGCTTAAAGACTTTGCCAAATAAAATGCTAAGCATGTATTTAAATGCTTTCCTGAAAAGTAGCCTCCAATTTTTCCATAAGATCTACATGAGACCTCACTATTTTTACAAGACTGAGGGTTGTTTTTTTTTTCAATTTCATGTATCTAAAACTGCATTTTAAACTGTATCCCTCTTAAAAGGGAATTCAGATATTTCTCTCTTTTTCCTGCAAAGTGAGTTTGTTGCAGCCTGTGCCATAAAGCAAATGACAAACTTGATTCTAAGCTACAGAACAGCTAATTCAGTTCAATACTAAAAATTAGCCAGAGGTATCTTGGACAGTATGGCCAAATAAAACCTGTGCTCAGAGAAATCCCAGTCCTCCTAATTTCAGGACTTTGATAGGGTCTTTGCTCTCAAAGGCTCAAATAAATAAATAAACGAGGCCAAGAAATTCATTTGAAATATTAATTAAAATGCAAATTAAATCCAGATTGCATGGGCTTTAAAAAGTGCTCTCTGAAGTTTCCATGAATATAAAGCATGTGACAAGCTACTGTTTTAAATGATCTGCAAAAACATACATTGTTGAAAAACTGCTTGACTTGAAAATAACCTTACCAACGCCGTGAACTGCAAATAATGAGAGAAAACCCTCGGCAGTGGCAGCTTACGTTACTGACAACGCTGTCTGTCGGGCTTTGCACCGTGGCAGGAGGGAAGGCGATGGGGCGTGCAGTTGTATCCCCTGGCCCACCACCACTCCTGCCCATCTGTGGAGGTGGCCGGCTGCCGGCTCGCGAGGCGGCGTGCCAGCTCCTGCGGGATGCAGCGTGCCGAGGTGAAACGGCTCGGCGAGAGCTGGCAGTGCGTCACCGCAGCCGGCCAGGGAGGCAGGACAATCCACCTCCCTGGCACCACCACCGCAGGGTTTGCAACAAGGCCAGCTACACTTGGTACGGGCGCTCTGACATTACAGATTTTTTCCAATCTGGAGTAATTGGACACAGAAAATACCTAATTCTTCCCTTTGTCAGAGGAAAGATGTTCTGTATGAGGTTCTCCCCTTCTGAGTTAGCCAGCCTTGCTTAAAATGCATCCTGGCAATAACAAGCACCTTTTTCTGCTGAGGTTCTCTTTGCACCATGATTCAGTGCTGCAAATTAACTACTGTAAGAGAAAAGAAGAGAAAGACAAATGAAATAAGGGCACCACCTTAAACAGAGACTAACCCAGGCATCTGGAAACCCTCTCTCCTAACCCTGTCTTAATGTAAAATGATGCTGTCAACAGATTACATCTCTGATTTCCTGTTAAGTTCTCCCCACTCCCAAAAGCAAGCCTTGCGTCCGCTGGGAATAGGTCTATTTTAATCTGACCAATAGGCTTTTCATAGTTTGACCGGGCAACTGCTTCTGACACTCTGCCAAGCAATATAACCCTGTTAACGGGCCCCAGGAACGGGCCGCGGGATGGCCAGGGCTCTGCTGAAATGGGCTCCAGCCAAGTCACACCACTGAGCAACACAATCTCAAAGCACTTTATGAGGAAGATAAATGATGATCAGGATACACTATAAAGAAAGAATCTATGTACCTCACCACAGCCTTGGGTACACCAGACTGTCTGGAAGAAAGCTTGCACAGTGAAAGCACCATGAAAGAGTCCATAAGGGAGAAGATGATTCTCCCTTAAGAGCCTCAGTGAAGCCACGGTAAATAATGCATAGGGCCACATGCTGAATGACAAAGCTAATAAGAAATATCAAACATCTGCATGTCCTCGGAGCCTCATCCACCCTGCTTGCCAGTCAGGCAGGTGCTCAGAGAAATAAGAGAACGTGACTATGGACAAGAAGAGCCTATCAAAATGCAAAAGCACCAGGAGCTGAGTTAAAGTTACAAGGCTACCCTGCCCCGGCATTTCTGCATTTCTAAATGCAAGACTTTGTAACGAAAAAAAAATTTAATATGAGTTTGAAGTGTGGCAATTAGTATATGAAGTTTACACTGCCCTGCTAGGGAGAGCTTCTAGGAACACAACTGTAATACAATTTAGTTTATATATCCAGAAAAGCCCATCTCCCTGCATTTTGTCATCCATTGATATCATCAATGTCCTTGGCCATATCTTCATGACACTACCAAGTACTGAGGGATTTCCAAAGTCTCAGTGAGTGATCCAGTGCATCTTCATGGTACAGTGCAGTGACACACAGAAACACTATCAGGTATCTAAAAATACAACCCAACTGCAAGCTGCACCAAGGCTAATTAATGCTGTTGAAATATACGGCTCAGTGGGCAACACTGTCTAGATGATGCTCTTTCCTTTAATTTCTAAGCAGACTTGGTTAAAACAGTCAGGTATCTTGGCACAGAGGTGCCTTTTGTTTTCAGAGCTATCAGCCTTTAAAGTATTTTTGTCACTTAATTGAAAATAAAATTTCCCCAGAGTGCTGGAGTCTCCTCTTAATGCATGTGCGTAGCTCTAATTAATGTTAATTATTTGCATTCACCAAGGGGAGAAGCATATTACTTCAGGTGCCTACTTGGAATATGTTACTTTAGCCCGCCATGCAACTCCAAGTGGTACTCTCAATGGGAAAGATGCAGCTGCCTCGAAAACCAAGTGTCTGGTGCCTGAGGATAGAACAGATCAGGTGTAGGACAGGATGTACTACACCACAAATAGCACAGCCAGGCTTCTGCACCACACAAGGACGGATTCACAGAGCTGGCAAAACACAGCAGCACAGAGATCGCTGCTAGTTCATTTTCCCTCCGCACATTTGGGCAGGGGAGTCATTTCATCAGATGCTTATACGGTTCAGCCAAATGGGCCTTGAGCCTCAGTACCGCACTGCCTCAGCACAAATAATAAGCAAACGCTGGGCTGGCTGGGACCACACAACAGGTCAGTGCTAGATCCAGAAACAAACCCCAGATCTCTGGAGATCTAAGCTCAAGTTTTATCTACTGAGCTACACTTCATTTTGTGGTAGGACTGAAATCTGTGAGGGGATTTCCCTTCTAGAGCACCACTGAATTAATAAAAGAGGACAAATTTATCTCAGTTGAGGAATCTGGTCCATACTCTTTGGTTGTAAATAAATTGCAAAACCTGGACATCTTCCATGCTCTTCCCCACACATGCAAGTTCATCCAAACTCATCAACCTCGCCAGCATCTTTCTAGATGGTTACCTCTTAACTAGGGCTTTATTGGATAACTGTAACTCAATCTGCTGCAGCTGTGTGACCCTGGTTCGCTTTTGGAGCGGAGCACACTGCAGGAGGAAGAGCCAAGTGGGAGCCCACCTGCCAGGCAGCCAGTGCAGTTACAAAGGACTAGTCTGAACGTGCAAAATCTGGCAGGTGGCAAAGATGCGCTGTTTATTTTTCCTAATGACAAAATTAGCACATTGATAATAATCAAACAGAGCTGTGTGCAATGGGGGTTTATTTAATTAGCAAATGTCCTTTTGCAGGTATGAGCAGGACACAGGCACTGTGCTCATCCGTGCAAGCTGTTGCTGAGGTCCCTGGAAAGCTCTTATGCAAACTGCCTTTGGCTTCCTTTGTCTGGGTTTGTTCTGGGGAGGAGGTGGTTCATACCTGCCTTTTTTAATCACCTATTCTTCTTCTGCAGAATGTTACGTTCTTGCTTACACCCAGGAACAGAACACATCTAATAGAATAGATTACTTTGAAAGGTGCAATAGAGAAGGCTTTCTTCCAATACGTGCCCACAAAGTACAGTGTTGGGAATGGCCCCACTGGCTAGTTCTAACTATAGCACATCATTGTATCTCATAACTGCCTGACTGGAACTGGCTTTTTCTTATTAACAGTTATCTGTGGGTTTAATATTTAACAGATAGAAACATCCTACTCCTTCACTACCTTCATGTAGTACAGCAGTTTCACAGGCATGATCATGCTTTTTACTAGCATCCAGCTCTAGGGACCCTACAAGTAGCAGAAATTAATAGACTCTAACTTGGGTATGGACAGTCATGGTAGGCTTCTGGAGGTCTCTGCTTCAACCTATACTGATAGCTGAAGTATCCATTCACATACAGTTCTGATTTATTAAGCAGTTCTGTCACAAGACAGTTGTCTGTGTTCCAGTCATCCAACCCTTTCCATCCATTGAGGGCCAAGTCCTGAAAACACTTACTTGACTTTTGCCGCATTATTCCTGCTGTATTACCCCTTCCTTTCTGTGAGTTTTCTAAAGATTCAGAGTGGAGACTCCCAAGTTTGAAGTAGCTTTTTCTGGCATAGATTACATCAGTATACATTGTACAGAACAGATATCAAAACACCATGTGTAACTGCAATAGTGGTGATACAACTGTTCTCTTGGGGTTTGTATTATGCATCAAAGGAGTTGGTGCCGTTGCTCAAAGAGTTGCATCAGCCTGCCTGTGCCATATTTCTAAGAGGGAAGTTGGTCAACAGACATTAACAGTGAAGATTATTCTGCTGCATACTGTCCCTTAGAAACAAGATAGACAAAGAATAGTAGCAATAGACAATTTATACAAAATTCAATTCAACCAGTCAGCAGATGTTTTCAATTTACCCTTGCTCAAGGGACATCCAAGCATCACATTGAACTTTCTTGCTCTAGAACTTTAAATTTCTAGCTCCAACAGCTTCCATCTAAAAAGATGACATAGAGAAGGTTCAAGATATGAAATTCACATTTATGTTTTATTTATTAATGATCTTCTCTAGAGAGAGGCCCTAACCTAGAACTTGCCAAATTTGCCACCAACTTCCCTGACAGTCAAGGATATTCACGTGTCAAGTTTTCACTCACTCTTTCATGGAGATAAAGTCCAGATATGAAGTAAAAGCACTTAATTCTTCACATATTATCTCTGGTTTAGGGGGGGGAAGAAAAAAAAAAGGTTAGATTTACTTTGCTTCAATTTTGAATTTTACTCATTGTTTTGTTCTGCTTTTTTTCTTATTTATTTTTATCAGTACTCAAATCTATCCTAGCCAAATCCAGATAGCCATAATCACTCCTCAGGAGTCTGCAAAGTAGTCAGTTCCATGTAAACAGTGACTAACAACACAGTAGAAAGGTAGAAAACATTTTAATAGTTATTCACTAAGGGCTGTTATGTACCCTAGGCTTGAATTTGCCTAACTAGCCTGCCTAATTTTGGGTAGGTAAAAGATGGAAGCAGATTTTAAGAGAAGAAATTAAATGGATACTCATCAAATATCAGCTCAGGAGGAGGGATGTTCACCTCAGGGATTCTAGGGATGTTTGAAGAGGCTTGTGAGATTGTAGGAAGCCTAGTACAGCAGTCATGATTGGGATGGGAGCACCTTGTCAGACAAATACAGGCACAAACTTCTCAGCCAGAAGTGCAGAGTCATTAAGCACCTTCATGACGCTGGGACAGAGACATAGTCAATGAGATAACTTAGTAGGATTGTGACAAGAAGGCAAAGGAGGATGTAAATAAATTAACATTGCAACCAAGTGCAAGTTCTTCATTGTAACGATTCATGAAAGGGATAAAGAACTGCTGGTGAAAGGCCAGAGAAAAGGGGATTGCAGTTATCCAGAGGCATAAAACAAGACTGGGCTGGAGAAATGCAGAGAGGGATTCTGAAGAAGTCTGGATAGGAGCTAAAAAGATAGGACCAAAGCTGAAGACCTTTCTCAAATAGAGCCAAAGAAGCTTGGAAGCCAACGTTTGTGATAACGAAAAAGAACAAAGTGCTGAAGTTCAGAAAGAGGTTAAACTTGATCAGGAGAAGACAAAAACACAGGGCAAACATGGGACTGAAAGGACAGCAGGAGGTCAGGAGCAGGTGGCATGGCTGAAGATAATAGGAACAGAAAGTAATTTAATTCTCAAAATGAGGAGACAGGTGCCTTTTTAAAGGGGGCTGAAGACAAAGAAGAGGGAGGTTAAGGATGGAGTCAATAACAGGGACCAGGAGAAAGACAGAGAGGCAAAAACTTCTAAAAATGATAATGTAATGAGTGATATTGGCATAATGAGTACCAAATCATTCTCTGTTGCCTTTAGAGGTGAAGGAAATGTTGCTGAGGTTGGAGAGAGCAGCTTTTTCTTTTCTGTGGGATTTCAAAAAACTCCTGTAATGGGTAATATGGCTGTTATCAGCAATCAAACTTGGGGCAAAGGAATAGGGAAGGAGAAAGAAAGAAGACAGATGCAGAACTGTGTATTTATCCAATTTTACTGTTGCATTTGTTGTGGAAGAGATTCTGTAGTAAAAAATCTGAAATTACACATACACATATTTAACTTTTAATGCAAAACACTGATAATAGTCAATGCTCCTAGAAATGGATATCATGGACATTGTTTAAGGCGTAATCTCTATTGCTTTTGAGTTTATGGAGCAAAAAGAGCTGTTGAAATTGAGTGAAAGCTGCAGCCAGTCTTTAATCAATCTCCAAAGCTGTTTATTGTGAGTATAGTATAAAGCAATAGAGATTAATGTTAGTTTCTATAAACCACAGCAAAAAGCATCTTCTCTTTCACTGCCAGAGGTGTAAATATCTTCCTTCTTACTTCTCAGATTTTGCTGTAACATGCTGGCTGCAGAGGTCCTTCAGGAGAAAAGAACACAAGCACAGTGTCATATGCTTTTAAAACAAGTAAATTTAAAACCAACTTGTATATTTATTTACAGAACTGGAAACTGCTGGAAGTTTTAGGCATCTAATTCTTACTGAGCAGCTTTGAAAAATCTCAACTCGCCTACAGAAGAGAACCGCCAATTAACTGCAGCTACCACTGAGTAGAGGAACCAGGCACATAGCAGGCAGAAAGTCATCTTTCCAGTGCGCATCCCACAGGTTCCAGACAGTGAGTCCCATAGACATATTATGGTTTCTTTTCCTCATGAAAGTAGTGACTGGGCATCTCTTATGACTACCTTCTCTCTCTCTCTCTCTCTCTTTCTGGTTTTTTTTGTTTTTTGTTTTTCTTTTTGTTTTTTTTTTTGTAGGAAGGGAAACAATATAGTATGTGAGTGACAAAAGAAATTATAAAAATTCCAGGAGCATATTCAAAAAAGATCTTTATTCATGTGGCTCAAATCCTATTTAACACTTGTTTATGGCCTTAGACTGTAAGAAATGGACTTAAAGCAGAGAGAATGGAAAGCCATGGGACAGCTTGTGTTGCAAATCCAAGATGCCAAAGAGGAAATATTAAACAACGTGGAAAATTATTGCCACATAACAACATCAACATAGCATCCATGCTTTTCCACTGCTTCCATCAGTCTTGATTTCTCATCATTAGGTGTTGGTCAAACACCTCTGTCAATGCCCCATAAGAAACTGTGATAGCTGCCCTTTTATTCCTGTTTTGATAATTAGGAGCTGCAACGCATCTTCTGCAGCTCTGCAAACTACCTACCCAGAAAGAGATCCTGCCTTTGTAATTAGGTGGCCAAGTCATCATGTACCACAACCATGGAGAGACACTACCTCCTCCAGAAGGAAAGTCACAATGTCTAAGCTACGTTGCCTCTCTGAATAACTCTCTGAAAGAATCTCTCTCTAGATATATAGTGATTGTACAGGGAGCTAATGGAAACTAAGCTCTTGGACTAGGTACCTAAATTGCCTAGGGCACTTGAGGGCAAATGTTCTGAATGCCCAGCAGTGGGCACACTGTTTGGTTTTAAGAGATTCTTAAAAAGAGATCAAAGTAAAAGATAAGCTCATTCGTTTAAAAATTAGAGACTGGTGTCAGTAGAAATACCACATTGGAACAGACAGAAGTGAGCCTTCAGAGAAATAGTGTCACCTGAGGTCTCCACATATCAGCTTGAACTTTGCAAAAGGCCATGGCAGGTTGAAGCAGCACACAGATCCTGAGACCTCAGTAAAACGTGCAGGAAAGCATCATCACACTGGTATATGTCTCATGAGATCCTTCCGGAAAAATTTACAAACTTCCGTTTGCTGAACATAAAGTGGTGCAAAGACTGAGAGTAAGAAATAGATATTTGGAACAGGCTCCTCAGAGAGGTGGTGGAGTCACTGTCCCTGGAGGTGTTCAAAAAGCGTGTAGACGTGGCATTTCAGGACATGGTTTAGTAGACATGGTGGTGTTGGGTTGACAGTTGAGCTTGATGATCCTAGAGGTCTTTTCCAGCCTTAAAGATTCTATGATTCTATGATTTGGATATTCATCTTGTTTCCTGAGCTCAAAGGTAGAATAGTGAAGTAAGATTCAGTCACTGCCTTTGGAGGTGGTTCCTACAAATTCTCCACTGATTTATCTGAATCAGTTTTTCTGTTATCATTCCTGTTAAATAGTTGAGATCTTTGAAAGAAAATCTCCTCAGAATTCAGTACCAAGGGAAATATTATATGAATTAAAATCCAGTTTCAGGGCAACTTAAAACTGTGGCATAATGCCTTACTGGGCAAAGCAACGATAAAGTACTAGAATATTCAGACTGCATTCAGAGATTTTTGCTTACTGACTTTTGATGAAAACTTTCAAGGAAAGAATATTTTCACTCCAAAAGTATTTAATAAATGCTAAGCTACTAGCTCCGTTTTAGTTAATTAAACTTAAGGAACATGGAAGTGGATAAAAGTTCATTAAATAGGTACAGGCTGACAGTGAATTGGAATACTAATTGAGCTTTTATGTGCAACAAAAGAGATACAAATGGAAATGCACTGTTATTCTAGTGAATGCCTCACATAAAAGGCCCCAGTGGAGCAGAGAATGCATGAAGGAAATTGGATTGTAAAATCTCTGAGATAAAGATCAGTTCTACGAAACAGGATGCCCCATTGCTTGCTTTTCTATTTTGAGAAGATTCTTTTAATAATGCCAACAAATGATGCAGTGACTGCTGTAGGTGTGTTTGAAAGGTTCCCAGTCAGATTCGGAAATGAGGCAGTTAGATTCAGGGCTTACGAAATAGAAGAGGATGTGATGGGACGTTCATTTATTTAATGGTATGTTTGAGTATCACTGACTTAAACAGCATGAAAACCTTAGATTAGGAAGAGCAACATATTCTGATGCTGTTCTTAAACTTTTGAAGTGTAGTGGTTATTTGGTTTGAAAAACTTTTCCCCAATTCTAGTTGTAGCATAACCATGAAATGCATGTGAAGTATTCCATCTTAGAGGAGAAAAAATGGAGCTGGGCTAAAATGAATGCAGAAGGAGTTGTTTCTGAAGGTTGGAAGACAGAACCAAACCATGTGCTTCCCCTGGTTTTCCCCCTCTGGTAACAGTAACTGACCATGTGTTGGAGGAGATGCCTTGCATCTCCTAGCCAGCTTCAGAAATGCTCCTTGGGGCTGCAGCTGACTTTTCACTAGCAGTGGTATGAACACATTTTTCCTGAAAAGTCAAGGATAAAATATGGGTACAAAATTTCCCACACCACTTGGAAACCAGCTTATCTAGGACTATTGACAGACGTGAAAAAAATTATGAAATGGCAAGGGATAATGCTAAGAATCTACACAGAGAAAGGCTGAATTTCAGGGCATTTTCATCTATCTGAACCAAATGTTCATTGTAGGGCAAATAATCACTTTAAAATGTACTTTATTTTAAGTATGTGTTGAGCCAGAACTGTTCATATATTAACCTCCATATAGAATTCTCCAAATATTGTTATGTGGTCACATCAGATGTAATTTGAACTGCTCCCAGAGTTCACAACAAGTTATTGAGTCTGGACTTATGTCCTCTGAGCCCAGACAGTACAGTCTCTATGCATGTAAATTACCATTAAAAAGTCCATGGATCTATTTGATTTTTTTTCAGCTATTTTATAAGATAATCTTGGCTGTACAGAGCCATCTCCAGACAGCCTAATTCCATCTATGGCCCCATGTCTTCAGTGGTGTCTAGCCAGAAGGAACCATTAGGCACAGGGACTCTGGTGGGATTTCAGATGTTAGAGAAATGTTTATAAATGTAGGGTGTGCCCTGCCCTGGGGTGGATTTCACAGGGAAGGGCAAGGAGTGCTCATTATTGAAGATTTTAAGAGTCAGCTGGTCAGAACTCCGTAAATATAGGTCCCGGCTTTGGGAGAGGGAGGAACTATATGACCTTTGAGGTGTCTTCCAGCCTCATGAGATTATCATTTTACAGTCACAGTGTTTTCTCCTAAAATGGCTTCAGGGTACCTCATGATATAGACAAAATTAAATTCAGATATAAACATGAATCCTGTCAAGTCCAATTTAAAGTACATGTAGATTTGGCATTCCTATTATTAAAAGATAATAGACCTAAAAATGTTATGCCTAATTATCTAGGATTTTTTATAGATTATCCTTAGACTTTCATGTCATATAGGAAGAGCCATCAACAATTCAACTGGTGTTGATCCAAAGATTCAAAAATGAAAAATGCGTCTTTTAGGAAGCACGTTGCAACTGCGCACCCACATGGTAGAAATGTAGGGAGACTGCCAAGATCTGAGATAGGGCAAGACACGTGAGATCAAATCTGCCATGAGTGAACTGAAAACCTGATCCAGGCTGTGCTTTGACCCATGAACTTCTCACAAAAACCAAGATTGAGCCCAGTCTTCAACCTGGATTATTCACAGATGATGAGCTCGAGGGCAGTCCACGTAAAATGCAGACATTTTAAGGTCTCGCTAATTTGCATTGTGTTTGGTTTTTGGACGGTCCTCTCCACTAATTCCAGTTCAGTGCAGTGCCTTGATCTTTTCATGTACTCTGGGTAGTTTTACTGAGTGAAATTAATCTACCTGCAATAACAATCTACACAGACAAAGGAAAAAGGGGAGAAAGAAAATATATACCAATATGTTCTAGTGCTGTTAATTTTCACTATTTGGTAAAAGTCAACTACTACAGAAATAGCAATTGAGCTGTGAAGGTTATTTGATTTCTTCATGTTCTGCTGATGGTTTGCCATCTGTTGTCCTGATAACAATGCTAAAGGGAGTATTCACATTACTAAAATGCCCCCTGGTAGCACATCTCTCCCCCTGTGTTTTCCCAGTATTGCTCTTTCCTGCTATATCCTCTCTCTCACTATCCCTAAGTAAAGGTTCTTCAATTTACCTCGATAATCCCGATGTCTTTTTAATTGTATTTATTTTCACATCATCAGAAGTCCTATAACTTCTGGCTGTGATCTTATCAGCTCCCTGGGGAAAGTATTCTTGCAACTGCCTATTGAAGAGTTGCTCCTCTCTTTTCTCCGAAGCAGCCAGTCACCGTTAGAGACAGGGCACAGGATTAGGTGGACCACTGCTTTGATCCAGCAGGCAATTCCCTTTCGAAGCAATTGAAGTTGGCTTTGGGTGGTGATTAAATGAGGCACTGCTAGAGAAAATCCAAGGTGATGCAGGAAGTCTTACTTGATACAGAATTGTTTTCTTTCTGAATCAGCAATGCCCAAGCAAATTCACATTACTTTGCTGCTTCAAAAGCTATGCAAGTATAAGAGGAGCAGAAAGGCTTTCACACCCCTGCCAATAACAGACAGGCTACTTCAGTGTGTTGCTGTGTCCAAGATAAGGCTTACAGTGTGTTTGGGGCTTAATGCCCAAAATGTGGCATGTTGCAGCATAGCATGAGGATGTCTTTGCTGCTATCGCCCTTTCTCCCTGGGTTATACACTGTTTTTCCCAGCTGCTTTTTAATGGAAACTTTTTCATCACTTCAGATGATCTTGAGGACTCCTTTTTCTCTAAAAGACACACCTAGGGCTCTGGAGTAGAAAACACCTCTCCATTTCCAAGTCTCTCGCGTGTCACCAGTTGCAGAGTCATTTCCCTTTGCAGTTGCAGCGTGTTTTGGGCAGCTGCATCGTGTCCCTTGCCTGCAGTCACCACTTCTCCAGTCACTCAGGCTTAGCTTGAGCTTTGTGCATCTCTCTCTGCTCAGCTAGTCCGAAGGAGATTGAGTGAGATCCCTAAGAGACTAGCTTTTTTTTATGGAAAGGCTGTGCAAGAACAGTGCCCAGGAAAAGGAGAGAATAAATGATTAAATGTTATGGCTAACAGTCTGAGTTTTAGCTTATAAATAAAGTCTCTTACTGGCTTCAATAGAGGCAGGATCAAGCTATTAAAGTGCATAAATGGATACACACTAAAGCAAGTAGAATGATCCTTTATTTTTGTTGAGGTAAAAGCAAGGCAAAAAGACAGGAAAAAGCCAGTGTTTCAGAAGTCATTTTTTATAGAAACTGATTGTAGAGAACAAGAGGGTTGATATGAGTAATTAGCTCATGCTTCACCCGGATCAGCAAAATGATAGTTTCTCTTAATTTACACACCCTTTTCCCTGAGTTTCCAGGGAAGATTTACACACACCCTTCTACAGTCCCATCCTGAGACAGGCTTTGCACAGGGACCTGCCCACATCACAGTTTTTAGGAGGTGCAGGGGCTTCCTGAACTGCTGCAGACAGCAATGCCTGGGTTCAGTTCTAAAATGTCAGAGAGGTTCGCGGTTAAATATTGTTTTTCAGGAATCTTTTTTCCCATCAGAGAAATGCAGCTGCTGAAGTGAGCTATGCTAATCTCCCATCTCACCCTTTTGCCCTTCTTTTGACCATGTGGTGACACTCTCTGCTGATGATTTTGGAAAGAAGTCAAGCAACTAATGAATGCACCAGGCTGCTCCTTTAGAGGACTCTGCATCTGAGCTGGGAGTTATAGTTATTAACTTCTCTGGCAGCCCATCATTTAATTTACCTGCTACTGACCCCTTTTGTGCATCCAGAGGATAATCCAGTCCAGAAGAGCCCTGTTATAGCCGGTATGCAGGAAATCATTGTCCTATTCCCAATTTATCTAATGTAATCACCTCATTGCCTGCCTATGAGAGCTCTATCCCATCAAGAAGCTTTGGAATAATGTAGAGACATTAGAGATTAGAATTTATCGGTTCTGAAGTTCATAAATTTAATGAAAATCATGATTCTCCAAAGGAACTTAATTTTCATTTGTCCTGTCAGTGGAGGTGTCAAGAATTAGTTTATGAATCATTAACCCATTGACTACTGCTACTTTTTTCATGTTCAGTTATTCAGGAAACAGAAAGATGCCTTGTGTGCGTTTACATACTGTGCTTCTCCTAGCTTCTTCTGTAATTGGCTCACCAAGCTGATGGTTTCTGGCTGTAAAGAGAGAAAGGAATGTGGTTTCCCTATGATTTTTCAGACTGTATCTCTAGCGTTTAATTAAATTCATCATTCATTAAATTCATCACCAGCATAGTAATTTCCAAAAATCCTACCAGCTTCAGCAGGATGTGGCCCTTTCATGAGCACAGCAGTGCAGCTCACAGAGAGGCACTTCTATCCAAGAATGATAATAACGGATAATACATGTCTGAAGATTATTTGTTCAGTGTTACTCCTAGGTAATAGCCTACATATACATATATACATATACACATACACATACATATACACATACAGATATACGTACATATACATATGCACATACGCAAACCTGAGACACGAAGAAATAATTTCTCCATCTCCACATGATCACTATATATTGTTTCCTTTTCCCTGCAGAGTGGCCTAGAGGCTTCTGCACTGCAACTCAGGAGACCTGAATTATAATCTCGGACCCACTGAGTCAGATCATTGACTGAACTCAGGCCCAGTCATATCATCTCTCTCTGCATTGGCTTCCCAGTGGATGAATCACATTTCTTTTAAAAAGACTTCAAAATTTCATTATGAAAAGTTCCGTATAACTGCAAGGGATTGGCCTTATTGTTGTTATTTGTTTCTGATATCCCATGTATAGAAAGAGAATATGATTTAGTTTATTGCCAAAAGTTTGGCACCTCCAGCAAACACATTTCCTAATGGTAGCCCAGTGTTGTACTCATCCCTAATTCTGGTTGAACCCTTCCAGCTAAGAGAGGGTTTGCAGCTAAGCAGCACTGGCACCAGATAGTCCACAGTCAAGCTACTGGGAACCTATAGGGAAATGAAGATACTCTTCAGTAGCCATAACGATATGTCCCCAAGATAACTCTGTGCATTTCTGTTCTATCACACTCTTAATTAGAAGACTACATTTCACAAAACAAATCTTTTCCCTGTTTGGTGCCTGTTATTTTTTCCAACCGATAAAACCTTGTGATGAAATCCATATTCTTTTGGACACATTGAGAAAAATCCATGAGCAAGAGGAGAGAGAAAAAAAAAGAACTATAGAGGAAGTAAGCGTGGAGAAGAACCTGTAAAATCTCTGATATTTCTTCCAGAAGTGTGGTATTTCACATTGCGGGGTTTTTTTTTCAAAAAAGAGAGAATCCACACAAGCAAAGTGGCTATGAGATGATTGTTCAAATGTGATCTGGAGCTCACAGAAGTCAGTGGAATCCTACTCATTGATTTCAAGCAGCTTTAATGCACACCTTTAATCTCCACTTACCCCTTCACAGCCCACAAGGCTTTTTTCCCAGCACTGATGTAAATAATGCAATGCTTTGCAGCTTGTCTTTGACCTTCCTTTGTCCTGCACTTATTTTGCCACCCAACAGTACTCCTTCATTTGCTGTTGTGAAAAGCAACTTCATTTACACTGCACTGTCAGGACAACCTACAGTTTTGGGGAGGAAACAGAATACCTGGGGCAACATCACAGCCAGACTCATCTAGGTTTTAATAACTCACCCCACAAACCCACTGCCAGCTGTGGCAGTGCTACTGCTGCAAGCCCCTGCACACAAGCAACTCGCAGTGTGATGCACGGCTCAGGCTTGGGCATGACTTCAAGCAGCAGCAAGGGGTTGTTCTGCTTCTTGACAATGTAAAATGGGCTTGTAGTTTGCAGCATGAGCTGGAATAGCATGCAAGAAGGGCAGTCTGTCTCCTCCCTAGGAGAGCACATCAAGGGAAGCAGCAACCATGCGACAAGAGATGTGACAAGTGGCCTCTTTCATTATCTCACTACTATTCTCAATTAACCATCTTCTCACAGCACTGATCTTTCAGATTAAAACCACAAGTAGAAAATCAGAAAAGATGAAGGTGAAAATGGCTGAATGTCTTTAAAAAAAAGGTATCTTGAGTTACTAGTCAATAAAGAAACTCCTTTCTGTGTAGATTTTGACTGAATTAGCAGAGATGCTTCTGGGAGGGCCACTCACTGTACTGGGTCACTTAAGAATAACTAGAGTACTTTCAGAACTTAGCTTCAGAAACTGACCCCAAAAATCCTCCTGTTGGGGAAGGGTACATGGTTGACTGCACTTTTTCTCACTTTCTTGCTTTCTCTCTCTCTCTCTCTCCATACTTATATGGCCAATAGCCCTTAGCAATTTCCTCTAAAATTCTGCCTATAGCAAAGTTAAAATGCAGGCACAAAGCCCCAGGCTCTTTACACTCTTAAGGTTTTCAGCTTCGGTATTCTTTTTCTAAATTGCTAGGTCCTAGAAGCAAGAAGTGAAAACAGCCAACAGTTTCAACCACTTCACATGCAGACTAACCACACGCTTCTCTTTGTACCTTTTCTAGAAGATATAATCTCTGCTAAATGAGTGGTTAAATTGAACTGTATAATCCATGCCAACAGTGTGCCCTCTCTAATTCTTGATATAAGGTTCACTAACAAAGATGTCTATGTACTTGTTTTTTAGGTCCATGCAGGGACACAAGGAGAAATGGCTGTTAAGGCCATGTTTCCAGTGAGTCCAACAGCAGGAGACAGCGGATAATAGGTGGCCAAGGGACTTCTCAATCTATTTGGTACTGGGAGGGTCCAAAGCGCATCCTAAAGACTTGGGCACTTTCTGAGCCTGTTCCACCCAGCCCTGGTTAATGCTGCAGCCAGGACTTGGGAAGGGATGTTACATCTAAGGATGGTATAGGCATAAATAAACATCCAACAAAAGACCAGGGCCATAATCTTGAGAATAGTATGCAGGACACCAGAAGTGTCAGTTAACACACTGGACATGTGTTAGCAGATAAAGTGATAGCACATATGCTCAAGAAGTCATAGTATTAGAGTTTTTTCTTTTTTTTTTTCAGACAAGGAGTATTTGTTTGTCATCATGAGGGGCTTCCTGTGGCAGTTTCCACACCAATCTTTAGTATACCTTGGGACTGACTGTTTTCTGCAGTAACATCTCTTTACAGGGCTCTGTCAGTGCAAAGCCATTTAATGTTGAGGACTCACTGGCTAGGGACTAGAAAATTGTCTTGCTGCAAAGACAGCTTAGCCTTTACCTATAGTCTACAGAAAGGGTTGCAGAGCTATCTGTTGCTTGCAGTTTTTCTTCAGCAATGAGACTGAAAGCATCAAAAATATCCAGTTCCAGAACTACAGCTGCACTAATTACTGTGACCATGGCTTTGTGCAAAAAAATGTAAATCCAAGGGGCAAAAAGAGAAGGGCTTTGTGACTGCAGCCCCTAATGAATGCTCAAGTGATGAACTTAGCATGACCTCAAAACTGCAGTTCTTTTTACCTATCTGAGAGTAGTTACTGGGATTGGGAATGGAGATGGCAGTCTATGCTCAGTCTTTAAAGCATTTCTTATATCCAAACACATCATTTCAGTATTTCCATGAGATAATTATTCTTCCCTGAGGATTTTTCCAAACTCCAGAGAACCTCTGGAGAAAATCACAACTGTACTGAAGTTAGTCCAAGTTTTGCCAAAAGCCCAGATCCTGGAAGGCTGCATTAATAACATTGGAAAAGGATGTCATCAGCATCTCAGTTCACATCCCCTTACAGTGTCCTCCAAAAGCTGTCATTGATACTGCACTGAATCCTGTGGTGTCCACCTGGTCATGAGGGCTGAGCAGCAACATAGCATGAGTCAAAAGGGAAAAATGAAAATAAAACAGAGTTGATCTTAAACTGGAGATGTGCAGTGGAGCAGAGTTAACTTAGTTTGGGAGAAAAGCCAAGTCTTAAAAATTTCTCAGCATGCCTAGTCCCACTATTTTCCACACCAGCAACAACTGAGAGATTTGGTGGCAGCTTTGTGGGTTCATCTTTTCTAGTCGACATGCAGCCAAATGATTCACATCTATAAGAAACAATTTAGGGATAATGTAATCATCCTGCCATTGTGACTTACTACAGATCCCATTGACCCAAAGGGCACTGTAATTCCTCAAGCACAGATAACATGCTGTTATTCCATGGCTGGAAAATCACGTAAATATATATAAAAGCCCTTTACTTACTGCAATAGGAAACTACAGTGATCTGATCAGGCATCACTGCCTCAGTATAGGCAGCCTGACTTCATAAAAACACATTAAATCACTGCTGCTAAGGCTCTGAATAACAGTTTACAGGAGTCCTCGAGAAAGTCCTATGACCATTTAAAATTAGTCAGGAACTGTGTGTACACTGTTCTCCTTCCTGCAAGAAAAACTTTTAATTTATAAAAGCGATTCATTGTTCATATCCATTGTGTTTTCTTCATTAACTCCAAAGTTTACCTCATTTCATTTTTCCACCAAAGGGGGAAAACATATTGAGCTGTCAATGATGTTATCTATGAAGAGAGGCTGTGGATTTCATATATTGAATCTAAGCTTTACAAATAGTCAAGTAATGGGAAAGGCTTTTGTAATAAAACACAGGTAAAAATAAGCTTGCAAAAATCAAAGGAAAAAGTCCAAATTGTTTATGTAATCAGTTATTCTCCCCTGAGTTGTTGACCTGACTTTCCCTTTTGAATTTTTCTTTTGTATTTTCCAGGGCTGGTAAATCAGTATTTGAAAACAACTGCAGAAAAATCGTATCTCTGTTGTTTCACAGATACTGTTGTCCAGTTCTCACCCATGTGAGATGAAACTCAAATGTGCACTCACATGCACATATTCTTTGATCTAAGATTTGGTCATAGGAAAACTCAAGTAGGAACTGGCCAAAAGTTCCTCTCTTTGAGGTAATAGAGAGTGAAATGAGGTTTGCAGGAAAGACTGAGACTTGGTCATTTCATTTGATCCTGTGCCATTTGACAGGGGGCCAACCTGCAATGTGAAGTGAAAGGAGGTGTGGTTGCATACAGGCTAGGAGTAAGAAGAGATTGGATTAATTTCCATGAAAATGGCAATTGAACAAGTTTGAGTGAGTGAGAGAACTCTGACACTATGGGGGAGCACCCGGAGAGATTGGAGGAATCTCAAAAAACTTGAAAACATATCTTTATGGAGGTACTGTCAAAAACGGTTGAGAAGATAAGGAGGATTAAGATGACCAGAAGGCCTGAAATGTGATCAAAAACATTTGAGACTTTGTGAATAGCCATTTCAACACAATAAAAAAAAAAGAAAGATTGAATTTACAAAAATAAACCACTTAGATGGAAATAACTGAGACAGAAATTGGGCAGCCACAGGAGCTGGAGGCAGTCTGGTGGTGAGACTGACAAGGGGTTTGTGGAGAATGGTCACTGAGTAAATGCCTATAGTGAGATGACAAAGAGTCATAAGAGGGATTGAGGAATACATGAGTGGAGACACTGAACATGGCGGGAATGGGAGGACTGATAGAGTAGTTCACTGACTAATGTGCAGGTGACTTTGAGGCCTGCAGCACTTCTGATAACTTCAGGTTATATAATAAATTACCATAATATACTACATTTTAAAAGCACAGAATCCACTCAGGAACACACTCCCACTTAAGTCAAAGCAACATATGTTCCTGTGTTGGGCAAGTGCTTTCCAAATTCCCTCCCAAGTGTCTTCAACTCTTGGAAGAACTGTTGAGGCACACCACTAAAAGAGCGCAAACTGAGATAATTACATTACAGGTCTGTCTGCCAAACTGTATGGAGAATCGATACAAAAATACATGAACTTACATTTACTTATACGCCCCATGTATTTGGTTCAACCCCCACTAGCAGTCTTGTCTTCTCTCTAATTCTCTCTTTCCTTTCTCTTAAATTTAATTCTCTCTGCAACAGTTCAGCTCTAGATGCTACAGATTTTCGTTTGTTTGCCTGTTTGTTCACTGAATAATCATCCAAAACCTCTAGAGCATATCCCGTTCTAATCTAATGTGAAATGTTAAAAGCTGCTCACCAGCAAATTAGCTCTTGCCAAATTATGTGCACACCAGATCCTACAAGTCAAATAAAATTAAACTGAAGTTTGGTTTCCACTGTGGTAGAGAGAGCTCAGAAGCTGGCCCTGGGGCACACAGTCAACTGTCTGTCTGGCTTAATTGCGCAAAGCACGTACTGTAATTACGCCAGTCATTTCCTCTTAACCACTCACTGGTGCAAAATGTGCACTTCAGAGATGTTTACCTACTTATTTCAGATATAAAGTACATCAAGAAATTCTTCTGGCTCAGACAGAACTGCAAGACACATCTTACCCTTATAGCACACTGCTTTCCAGGAACATACTTGAAAAGTTTGGCAGCTAAACATCATTGCAGCTGGTTGAGTTTCAATATGAATGACAACACCCCAGACCTCTCCTACTCCCCAAGCTTCATTTTCCAACCCTTTCTAACCTTTGGTATACCCAGATGACTTGCACATCAGCACCTTAGAACAAAATCTTGTAAAGAATTTGAGAGTTCAGACAGTGCCTGGTAAAGATTTGCTGCTTTGATCACAAATTACTTTTCATTCCTATATTTTGGCAACCCTACATTTTGGGGTTTGTTTTCACAGATTTTTAGATAAATCATTTTGATTTGTAAAATTACAGAGTTTCAGAGTAGAAGCAGCTCCATTTCACATAAACCTGAATTTTTTTTAAAGAATTAATTTATGAGAAAGAAAAAAAAAATCAGTTCAGATTAACTAAATTTTTATGTAGATTTTTTGGTGTTCAGGGAGTTTTGGGGGTTTGGGGTTTTTTTGTTGTTGTTTTTGTTGGGTTTTGTTTTTATTTACTTTGTCCAGGGGTCCATGAGTTTGACTTCTTGAATCCTAGGAAAAATGCCATTTCTAAAAACAGTGTGTTACCAGAATATGTGCCTAATAAAACAATGTAACTTCAGGATATACCTTTAAGACGGCAAGCCTTGTCAGTGATTAATTCAGCCTGTCTGAAGTAGAATGCAAAGCAGAACAGCAAGGAAGATAGATAGTAATCAATCAATATTGTAAATCACCACTAAATTCCACAGACAGTATAAATGTAGAGTAAGAGAAACACTTTTATATGGAATTCATGTCAAAGCAACACTGCTCCAGCACCCTGGGGTTCAATTATATCTATGGTGGCTCTACATAGGATTAGTCTCTCATTTCTGAGAGGGTGGAGAGAAGGGGAGAGGAGAAGGAGAATGTCACCCAGAATTGCAAAACTTTGGATGAAAAATGTAGGTGTGAGTGCTCTTTCTGGAACTTTAAAGTGAGTTTAATTCAAATGAAACAACCCAATAAATAATACCTTGCAGCTGACTTTGAAATGTTCGCACTGATGCTACTGAATTCTGCAGCTGCAAACTTTCATTCCCATCATAAATGACATGCTATAATTATATTTTTTACAAGGTTCCCTCTATATGTTGATTTATTTTTTAATTTCTCTTTCATTAATAGCCTTTTTCTTCCTTGGGAAGATAAGGTGATCTGAAAAATGCCCACTGGCTTTTTCAGTGACCCTTTTCTTGGCATGACAATGACAATAATAAAAACTAATTTCCTCCTCTGATTTCCTCATCTGTACAAAGTAAAGATTCCTTCTACCCATGCTCGCAAGCTACTGGGAATACAAAGGCCACCAAATAACTGGTCTAAAACACATACATATTTTTTCATCTTCTCTTTAAGAGCTCACTTTTTAATCCATTAAAAATCACAAATAGCAAACCAAGTCATGGTAGTTTGAGTTCCCCCCCCCCATCACGGTATGTCACTGCTATAATTGATTGCCAGTTAACTTGTGTTAGCCAGCCAGTTCAGTAAGCCACAAGCATTCATCTCCTGGAATAAATGTTTGCAGACTGTCTATACTAGCATTTACAAATGCATTATCTAAGCAGAGTTAATTCCAGCCATCCTTTAACAAAATTAAATCTAGTCTAGAGAAGAGCTCTGTTATTACTGCGTCTCGTACATCTGCTTCTTGGATTGTTTAGATGGGTTATTTGTTACTGATGGTATTGCATTACTCTCACTTTAAGGCTTCCCTGGACCTGGCCTTCTCTGTCTTTCCTCCTTTTTTTTCTGGCTGCCATGACTGCTTTTTTCTCTGTGACACCGCTTGAGAGCCCTTCCTGAGCCCATGTCTGTCTAGCACAAGTCTCCGTTTTGCTGATAGCATAGTCTCTCTCCTCTTCCTGGTGCACACACGTTGATGTACATCAGCAATGGAAACATGGCTGTGGAAGTGATACTCTCTCTCTATACCCCTAAATGTACCTCCTCAAAGTGATGGCTAAAGAAGGACACGCAGACACAAGAAATGGCTCTTTCCCAAAACAAATTATGTGCCCCACTAAGATGGCGGGAAAGTCAGGGAGAAAAGACCCAAGACACATTTTGTGCTCCCCATTTTTTTTGTTTTTGCAGGCAGATAGGAAAATGGGAGGGAAGTACTAGAGCAAGGTCAGGAAACCATCGGGGAAAAAAAGTGAAGAGAAAACGAGTAAATCAAGATAGTGGCCAAGGTGCAATTTCCAGTCATCCGGGAAGTGATACTCATGTTTTTGGTGCCATCTGTAGAGGGCTGAGGGATGTAGTAATATCAGGCAGCCCATATGTGGACCAAGAAAAGGTTTTCAGTCCCAAGATCATTGTGAGTATAACAAAATCTGTGCTTTAAAGCCAAGATATGTTTACTACTGGGCCTCTATTGGGAATGAGAGCTTATGAAAAGCAGCACTGCAAAAACAAAACACTTTCAGAAATGANTGAATGTTTACAACACCTTAAAGCAGAATTTTGCCTCCCTTCACTAAAATGCCTCCAGGTGGACCCAGGGCTGCTTAGGTAAGGGCATAAATGGTTTGTGATGCTGAGGGTCCTACTGACAAATTGCCAGGAGGCTGAGTCACACTTAATTTGCATATAAATTGCAACCATTTTTATCAAATATAAATCCACACAATCGTAATAGAGCATTTGCTTATTCTTCCTTCTCCTTTGAGAGATGAATACAAATTGTTTGCCTTTAAGTTTAATATCAAATAGCTGCACCACCTCAATACTGCAAAAGTGTAGGGGAGAAGAAGTTGGCAGCAGAAACCTAATTTAGGATCTCAGCAAACCACGTCTGGCCAAGCAAGGGCTTAGTGGATACCCACATGAACCATTTGATACCACCAAGCAAACCAGAGGTGAAAAAATTCAAGCTGAGGGGCCTGCCAGGTTAGTTTCACAACTGCCAAACGTTTGGACCAAAAACAAAACTTAATTGTACCTGATATTTATATTTAACTCAAGTCTGATTACTCCAGTAATTAGGGCTCCCACAGTCCTGGATTGAAAGATTGAAGCTTTTTTCCAGAGAAAATGCTGATAGTGGGGACATTGGCTCCAATAATATGATGAGACTTGTAGTAAGAATTTTAGGTAATGGGTC
This sequence comes from Psophia crepitans, assembly GCA_013399095.1. Taxonomy (NCBI): domain Eukaryota; kingdom Metazoa; phylum Chordata; class Aves; order Gruiformes; family Psophiidae; genus Psophia; species Psophia crepitans. The sequence continues at coordinate 1,324,075 of VWZZ01006503.1, read as the reverse complement.
AAACACATTGCTTAAGACAATAAATTAGACTCTCCCAGTGGCCAAAAAGGCCACTACCCCCGACCTCCTCCTGTCCTTCCTGTGCTTGTTGATTGGGGTTTGCACAGTGTTAGGACATTAATGCCTAACACTTCTACTACTGTTCAGAAATTATTTCATTCACAATGTAAGCACTGTGTCTATTAGCCACATGATGTGGGAAAGGATGCCAATGGGTAGTGCTCAGTGCCTGTGCAAAGGGAGCCAGAGAGAAGGCAGTACGGCTAAGAGGTAAGGAGAGGGGTGCTGTAATTGTGAGCCTAGGACAGAGAAAGTTTTCGTTTGTGCATAGATAACCTGAATTAGCAGAATATGCATTGGCAGCAGCAAAGTCTCTCTGTGTGTCATGGAGAAACTTGGAAGACCTCATCTTTACCCCTTCCTTGCAGGGCAGCCAGCAGACAAGGTTTCCATTTTTCTGCTCGGTTTTCGTTTGTCGTTTGGAAGAAGCTCTTTGTCTTTTTCCTTTAGCTTGTGGCTAATATTTTCTTCTTCTCTGTTGTCTGTACATGTGGTTCCTTATTCTTCACAGACAGTGCTGTGAATGTACCAAGGGCTGAATTTGGCTCTGAACAGTGTGTCCTAGCAATCTCTTCCAAGTTGCTCTAATATCTTCCCCAGGTTTGTGGAAAGCTTGTCAGGTTTTTCCACTGGCAACACTGCATGAAACTGCAGCCAAATTGCTACCAGCACAGTATACAAAGGGTGAATCCATGTATCCAGATCATCATCTACTGAAGTGCCTTTCCCCACCCTCCTTCCCTCAATAGAGTGATCAAAAGAAGCAGAAGAAATTCAGGTGCCACAGTCTAAGCATGATCCCCTTCATTGTCACCTCCAACCCTGGCCATGCAGTGAAGTCAAATGTTCAGTCATACAGTTTGAGGTGTAGATGATGCCAAAGTAGAGCCCCACGTGCAAGTTTCTTTGCCGACTTCTAAATACCTAAGGATACTAATAGCGTAGAAGCTATCTGCCTTCTTTCCCAGGCTACCATATCAGCTGTCACAGCTGGGGTTTGGTAAAAGGGACATGTGTTTTCTGGATAACATAAAATTGAAAATGTCTCTTGGAGAACGTTCTTTAAAGGCTGTTTCGTAGCCTTTAGTTCATTCCTTGCTTATTGTGCAGCAATCTACATCAAAAGTGGTAATCAAAGATGGGTCCTGCTGTGATTTGCATGCTTCTGGCAATGCAACAGAGCTTTAAGATATAAATGAGAATAAAGTCAGGTTTCTCAAGCACCTGCCTGAGAGTCAGTATTGCGGGAGGGGCTTTCTAGCCATGGCTTAGTCTTACTAGGGAGAAATAAATGCCATGGGCAAAAGGACATGAGTCAAAAGCACCAGAAAAGGAGAAAGCTTGCTGCCCTCCTCCCTCTTAAATTGTGGGATTTAATATACACTGAACACCACGCTGTGTTCCTTGTTACACATTTACACATGGAGTAGTCTTGGCCTTTGGTATCACTGTAACTGTCATGATTAAATGAGGGTACTCAAAACCTCAAGGAAGAGTGATCAATACATACAGTGGTCAACAGTCTGACTTTTCATTATTCCAGAGCTGCTCTCTAAAAAGTTTAGACATTCATGTTTTATAACTGCAACTTGTTGCTACGTGAACAGTAAATTAGTGCTAAGAGAAGTAAAGAAAATACTGTTATTTACTGCAGAAAGGTCATTCCTTCAAAAGAGGTCTTCTGTCATACATCTGTCCTAGGACAATTTGTTACATGCAATTTGTACATTGCTAAATTATGTCAAAAGTTGCAGAGCTTATTAAAAAAAATTTAAAACCCAGCAGCAAAAACATTAATTATACAAAATGTCTAAATGGAGAATTGAACTGGGAGTCTTATCAAGAGAAAAAATGAATCTTTAACTACAAGCAAGTTAAACTATGTGTGTCAATAAGTCAAATGTACCCAACAGGCAAAAGGCGGTGCTTTGAACTCCAGAAATCCCTGAGAAGGGCTCTTTAGTGGGTCTGGTTTTATCTTCTTGCATGGTCTCTGTGACAAGGCTGACCTGTCCACCCTGAGGTCGTTGCTGCCACGTGTGAGGGGAAGGAAGAGGATTTTGCATTGACCCTAAACACCACCATCTACAGTGACACTTGCACCCTCAGGCAGCGCTGCTGAAGTTGATTATGTGTTTTACCCACAGATGTAAAAGCTCCAGGCAAGGATAAGCCTGGGGTCTCATCAGCTGTGTGGTGTGAGAGGAGCCAGCAGCAAGAGATCTCTTGCAACCTCATGCTCTCTACCCTGGGGGTGACCCTGCTGCCATGCCTTCTCCTCATCAGATCTTTGGGGACCTCTTGGCTCAAGGTATTTTTACAGAGAGGTCATAAGGGTCCTCTGCTGTGGCTGACACCTTTCTTGGGTAGCTTTTCTCTGCAGAAGGAGCCCTTTTGTCTTCAGCATCCAGGATAGACAGGTGGATGGAGTTGAACTCCCCTTTTAAAGCCAATAAATCTCCAAGTTCCTCCCTTTTCACCTATCCACCCTTTGGTACCTCGGTATTTGGTAAGACCTCACTGAGTTTCCTACTCCAGGGGCAAGACATTGAGTCCAGTGGAACTGACAGATACCAGCTGGCTGTGGGCGGCATGCACACACATGCATTTGTCCTTTCTGGGGAATAAGAAATGCTACTCAATCTTGTTGTTCAAACTAAACAATATCCCAGGCACTAATCCCATTTCTTAATGACACCGAAGTAACCTCACTTTACTTCACCATTTGGGGATTTGCCACTGTAATGTTTTTATACTATTCTTAGCTCTGTCTAGAAAAAAAATTAAGCCTTTCTTTCTTATTGTCCTTTTGTGAGCAATTTCTTAATCCTAAAAGAATATGAGAACCTCTTTTTCTCCATCGTCTATAATGCATAAATATTTTAAGTAAGTAGGCTGGAAGATATCCTTCAAGATTTAGTAAAAAAGTTCATTCAAATCACAGATATTTTTTTAATGGCATAGTTGGCATTAACAATTAACAAGCTAGTTTAATTGTTTTATTTTCTCAAATAATTTTAAAGGTGTGAACAATGCAAAATAATGACTAATATTAAATCAATAAGGATTTGGTGTACTTATAATTCTTGTTTTCTTTCTGATAGCTATAAGTTTTGATTGTTATTCTAAAGTTTACAGAATCTGGTTCTTTTAAGAAAATATTCTCCATGTGATATTGTATTTCAGATGGAGCTCTTTGGTAGTCTTGCTTTTTAACTATTAAAACACACCATTAGTAAATAATTAAACATGAGAGATTCAACTTAGTAAATACTCTAGTGAGAAGATGGCACATTTTCCCTCACAGGCATATAGTAATAAATGCAGTTTGACCAGTTAAGCAAGCAGTATGCAGAAATAAAATCTTCACAGTCTAATATAAAACTTGTTGCATTCAATAGAAACAGACCCATTAACATCAAAGGATTTTAGATCATCTCTTTACTGAATAAGCGTGTGTGTTATTAGAGGGGTTAGGGACAAACGCAATTAGTTGTTACCAATATGACAGCAATTCAGCTGTCTCCTTCGTTATTCTTGCAGGATGCATTGCCTCTGCGTGCATGGGTGTTGTGAGACTCAAAGACTCAGGATATGTAACGTTGGGTTTCTTCTCCCTTCCATGAAAATAAATGAGGGTACTCCCACATGACATAAAAAGGCTGTTTGTTTGCTTACCCACTATTTAGAAAAAGTCACAAATGGCAATTTTAACTCCAGAAATTAACATGTACAAAACTTTCTTTGGATGCAAGAAAAGAGAAAACAGTGTTTCTGCACCATGCCCACGCTGTATTAGACAGCAAGCTGCAGTCACACCATGTAACTTCCATGCACAAGTGGCAGATCATGGCTTCTTACGTTGCTAACGGAGAGAAGCAGAAAGCTACCTCGGGCGTGCTGAGTCACACAACACAAAGCTCCGCTGGCTACGAGGCAAATACGCCTGAAGTCAGGGGGTGTGAATATCCATTCACATGTACGTCCATCCAGGCCACTGTAAGCTTACTTCAGCACACCACAGAAAGGTTCTCCAAAGTTCTGCACAGTATGAAGGTACTACCTTTTGAGAATAAAACCAAACACCTTTAGGCTTCAGTGCAGGCTTTTTTAGATACTGTTCCCTCAATTATCTTCTTCGTTTACTCTGCTTTTTCTTGCTTCCTAATCTAAAATGTTTGACTACAGCTGTGGGTTGCTTACTAGTTCACAGGCCTGTGCTCCTCTTCAGCCACAGGAATGTGCAGCAATAGTCTTGTCTTTGCCCAGCTTCTGTTCCCAATAAGAATCTTTTGACTTTGACTTAATGGAGTAAGAGTCTATTGACTTCCTAAGCAAGTTGGTCTCCACTTTGTGCTTGATTCAGTGCATTAAGCTGTAAAACTGGAAAAAAGTGAACACTGTTTCCCTTGAAAAAGAAAATTGAAAGACCTTTTTCAAAAAATCATAGGAAAGTTCCCTTAATATATTTAGACTGCATTAAACCTGCTATAAAATACCATACTGCTTATTATAGTACATCTGCCACTTTTACTGATTAAGTAAAAAACCCACCCCAAACAAGAAGCCTCTAAAACTTCTTAAAATCTATTTTTAACATTGCTTGAGTTAACATTTTAAGCAGTTTGTGGGAGTTTTATCTGTTTTCCTTCTTTTCTTTTTAATTTATTTTTGTATTACTATTTTTTATGTCAGGAACAACAGTTTCCATACAAGCTGAAGGCCAGACAGGTTAGAGATTTTTCACTCGTCTATCCCATGACACATTAAAAGTTACAAATCAGTTCAGTGCCATTTATATTAGTAGCAGCAGAGACTTAAACAGTGTGATTCAGCATTACGCTAGCTTCAAGATCATGCCTTGGATATACCAGGTACCCCAGCAGCAACTAGAGCCGTTAATTAAGAAAAGATGATCGGGTGGCAGGTTTGGGGGCCTTTTTAACAATGACCTGGCAGGAGCTGGTGTTTATGACTGGGTGAGACTGTTGTTTCTGTAAGATCAACACACATCCACACACACACCCACACACACCCCCAGCACAAAAATAAAGTATAAGGTTTCCTTTTTGCTCAAAGCCAGGCTGATTCAGTAGATAGATTTGGGAGGATGATTGCTTGGATTGTCTCTCAATGCTCCATTCGACTTTTAATAGTGGGTATAAAAATTTTATCTGATTTTTTACTTTACTCTTTTGAAATATTAACCATTGATAAATTATTAAACTAAATATAAAGTGTTACAAATGTACGTACATTTCATAAAGAGGTCTGCTCAGGCAGGCTACATAATGGGACTGCTTCTGCCACACAAACAGGCCAGAAACCAGCCCCTCTTCTCTTTTCTACTTTTTTCCCCATGTCTGTTGGCCCGAGTATTCCCAAGATAGTTACATGTCTGTGTGGTGAGATAAAATGCGACAGATCTTTATTTGAACTCTTATTTCTGCCTTGTCTCAACTCATTGCTCTCCTCATCATCTTCTCCTCCCCTTTTTCCCCATTTGTAAAGCCCTTGCAATCCCATGTGGACTTCCTATGAAACTTCACTAGAAGTGCTTACTGGAAATGGGTTAATAAAACCGCTGATCTTACAGTTGATCTTACAGCTGGATCAGAGCACAAGCATGCATCTTTGATCCCTTTTGCTTCAGAGGCTCTCAAATTCCGTAAGATACTGCACCTTCTTGGACTGGAACTAGAGATTTTAGCAAGATATTTATGCTCAATGCATACTGAAGAAGGCAATACTTCCTTATCCAGAGGATTTGAAATATTTCTTTTGTCTGAAAATCTATTTCAAATGGAAAGCTACAGCTTTCCCATATTCCAATGTTAATCTTGCTCCCTTTAAAATTTACACACTCTTTCAGGACTAGTGCAGCAACCACAGTCAAGTTAGGCTTAAATTCACCAAAAGCTGATGCTGTACACTTCAGAGCATCTCTGTGTGGTCCTACATCTTTAATAGTATTTATACTACAGCAAAGTCATCATGAGAAGTAATTTCTTAAGTACATTAAGAATGAAGGTCTGTACTGAATTAGGGTCTAAGTTACTTAGAAAAGAATCTTTTGTAGGACTAATTTTGTCTATTTTGTCCTCAAATTAACTATGAATAAAATCAGAAAGTCCCAAATGAACAGCCACTCTTACTGGAAAATTCCAGCTTTCTTCAGAATTTTCATTTTCCCATCAAGTGACAAAAAGGGACAGAACAGGGAAGATAGGGACTGTTAAACTCTCCATTTTTCTCAAAAGATTCATAGTAAGGGTCCCCAAGAAGTCTATGCTCCCATTCTAAAGCAGTTTCAGTACATTTTTGCTTTAAATGAGCCTATACTCAATCAAGCTGTTCTTAAGACACTCCAGTGATAAAGGCTGTGAGACTTCCCTACTTGTTTCTACATAACAATTTTGTTTTTTCCCTTGAGGTCTAACTGAAATACATCCCCGATGGCCATGTCAGCCTGATACTTCTTGCTTTATGCACATGTAGATAAAAGATTGAAATGACATACAGGGACTGTTCTTATGCCTTCATCTTCACTCCCTTTTTTCTTCTGATAACCCAGGCCAGGTTGTGTACCATAGCTCATATCTTTAAAACTTCTGGTCAGTCTCTGTCCACTTTCCTGGGCTCCCTTTAACTGGTCCATATTTTTGTGGAGGGAGGTGACACTGCATCACCACAGTCACGTTGCTCCCACAGTGAGCTGCCTTCCGCACTGGGACCAGTCACCCCGGAAAATGAAATCACACTTTGGAGCCTGGCCATGAGAGAAGAGGAGGAATATGATGGGTCTGAACTGCAACTCCTGAGCACTGTCCTGGCAAAGCAAAATGTTGACTTTCATGATGTGGGAGATGTTCCTGTATCGTTCCCTGAAATGCCAAGAATTCTACAATAAAGAGGAGGAAAAATCCCATTTTCTAGTCATCACAATCATAAAAAAAAAAACCAGGAAAAAAACACAAAGAGTGAATATTGTGCCAGCTCTTAGAGAGAGCTGTGTGCATGAGGGAGCAAAACTTGCAGCACACTCAGATACTGTGTGTATTATGGACTTCAAAGAGACGCTGTGCAAGTCATTTGAGGAAGAGTCTAAATGCCACAGTGGGTATTGTTTGGCCTTACATAACTCCAGTAGCTTTAGCACTACAAAGAAAAATGTCAAATCTGGCCCTAAGTATTTGAAATATGGTAAATTACCCTGGATATTAGCTGTGTTAAGTTACCATGAAAATATAAGCCATAACAAAAGTAATTAGCACTCATACCTTGTTTTGCATTGGCAATGCACTTCGTGGATAAGAGCCTAACGGCGGTGTTGAAGTCACGCACGTTGTGCTTTATCGGGCTAGTGGATTGAAGCCTTTCAGGTTAAAAGGTTCGGAGTAATGGAAGAAAATCCAGGTGCAGTTTGCTGCTGCAGTTTTGCTCTAATATCAAATCCAGCAGCGTTAGCTGCTTCCTCTGCTTGCTAGATTACCTACGTGTTTGTGATTTCAAGTTGCCGTGAGATCATTTGCAGTACCTATGCATTTGCTTGCTTGGCTTCGAGAATTGTGGGAAATGTTAAGTATGAAAAAAAGTGGGAACACAGATCAAGAAACTGGTAGCTGGAATCTAGATACTTCCTCTTTTCCCACTCTTACAATGCTCTTCCTTGATTTGAGCCCATAGGCAGAAGGATCACTGCATGTTAATGGAGACATGTTTGCAGCTCTACCAGTCTTTTGAATAGACTGCTTTTTCTACCTTTCCCTACTAAGACAAGTAAGAGGCAGAGGTGCTGCCCTTCCTTACAGCTTGCCATAGATTATCCCCTTTTGTGTGGCAGTACGTTTAGTTTGAAACTTAGTTATAACGACAAAAATGCTCCTATGTAACTGATCGCTGAGCTAATTAAACTGAGATACAACTGGGCTGTGACCAGCTGTGACTGGGCTGATAAGTATCCAAAGCTAAATCTGAGTTATCTGAGTACAGCCTTTGGAAATACGACTTATCCTTTCTGCTGTACAACACTGCAAAATTACTTCTTGAGTCAATAGCCAACTTTACTTCCTCAGCTCAGCTGAACTGCCTAAAAGAAAAACAAAAATCCAAGGTTGCTCAAAGCTCAAGACTTTCCCTGAGGAGGATACCAGATGATAACAGTATCAGCCAAAATAATCTAGGATCTTTTACCATCAAAAGAATTATTTCACTGATCAGCTATATATTCCATTTTCTGAATCATGTAAAATTAAATGAAAGCTACTTATCTTTAACTAGTTGTCTTTAACATTCTGGCAACTTAAAAATAAACCTTTCATGAGTGCTCTATATATACACCATATATATATATTCATGTTTTATTTCTCTGGAAGCAAGAAAATTTTATTAACTGTTTACACAATTGAAGGAATTTTCTTACTGATGCATAAGCATCCAGGGAAGCCTCTTCCCAGAAGTCAACAATGTCACTGTATTGGGGAAGTATAGACATTCATTGAGTAAGAAAATCTCTAGTCTTCAGAAAATCCTCCAAGGATTTTATAGAACATTGTAGTCTTGAAAGGGATATAAACCCACATGCCTCAGGCTTTAATGCAGCCTCTAACTACCAGAGGTTAAAGCAACTTTTGTGGGCAACCTCCTCCATAATTAACTACTATTGGGTTTCCTGCACTGTGTTTGCAGGTTGTGTCAGCCACTGCTAGAGACAGAGTTTATGAATAATTTGGCATTACAGTCTGCTCTGACAATACTAATTTTACAGTATAAATTGGCACCCTTTATAAAAGAAGAGGTATGTTTTAATTGGGATGTCAAAATTAATTCTAATATACTTAAAATAATTGTGATGTTTTGATAACTCTCTTAATGTTGTATGGTGTTTGCTTGCTGAAGTGCCATACCTGAGGTAATCCATCTGACTTCTGTAAAAAGACAGAAGGTAGACCCAGATCTGTCTCAGTATTAGCATTCAAAATATACCCGTTCTCATATAAATGAGTGTGAGGAGGGGACGATAGTGAAATGTACATTGGGTGGGAGGTCATGTATTATTTCTTTCACTGCATTACATCCCTGAATATGCTCTTTTCCGTCGCCGTGACAGACGGCGTTAAAATAATGCATTGTAAGTGAAGCAAGTACTTTACCATAAGGAAATCTTTCATAAAATCATGTCAGTGGGAAGTAACATATTCCATTCAGACCAATCTCCCTGATGGAAAAGGGTGCTTGGAATTAGCAGAGATTGTCTAGCTCCATGGATAATTTATCAGTGCCACCAGCTGATCTCTAGAAAAGGCTTAAAATAACAAAAGACAACTAATCCATTTAAAAAAAAAAAAGATTGAAAATGTGTTTCAAAAGCTCATTGGTGCTTCTCGTATTAAAAAGCTTACCCTGCTGCATTCCATCTATGGCTTTAGACTATTCTTCACATCATTTGCATGAAGAAGCTTACAGCTCTCCCCCGACAGAGAGCGGATTACAGATGTTCATAAGTCAATAGCCTTCGCATTTTAAAGTATTTGCTTATTAAAGGCTACTTTAGAAAGTTCAGAATCAAAACCTTGCTATTCCTGTTTGACAAGAAAACCTTGACAGTTTCCTAATGCTCGGCATAAAACTGATGCTTTACATTTTTTCAACAGTTTCCCTCCTAGGATCTCCAGGTGCTTTGGATAATTAACATAACTTTAACACGTAACCCTGGAAACATCCCTCTGCAATACAAAACTCTTCACAGCACGGTCTTGCAAGCAGAGGTCACAAAGCCGGCATCCAAAGAGAATTCAGTGGTTAGATTCCTACTCATGTGAAGGGGATTTTGATAGATTATTGATAGATTTGACAGATTATTTTATATAGTTAGGGCTGAAGGACCTTTCATGGGCACATCGTCTGACCTTCACAACAGTGAAGGATTGTGCCCTGTGAATCCCTAAGCTCATAATCCCATGGATATGGCCCCAAGACTCAGCCTTTCTGCATCCATTTGCATGCAGATGTTGGTCTGGCTTTGCTCAGTTCTCCAAGGAGGAAAAGACAATGTGATCATGCTGTCTATATATCCTATACTGTGTCCTTCCCCTCTGCAACTCTGAATCTGTGAAGAATTTTAAGCAATTTTGACATAGAAAAAGAGACCTCACAGATGGTCCAATGAATTTTGTGGGGAAAAAAAATTATGGGTCTCAGAACTCAATCTATTACTATGGTAGAGCTCTGGGCATTTAAGACACAAATTCGCAACAGACTCTTCATTAGCCAGGATGCTCATGGACCATGTTACTATACTGGGGCAGATAAAGCAATCCAAATTCCAACACAGACAGGGAGAAATATGTAGGACTAAGAGTGAAATAACATTGAAGTGGTTGTACCTTTCTCTTAATTCTCACTAGAGGCTGTAGCACAGTGATTATTCTGTTTTGTTTTTTTTAAAAAAGAAAAAAAAAGCAAACAAAAAAATGTTTAACAAATATAGTAAAAATCCTAGGTACAAATAGTCTGTTGCAGAGCCAGAGGCAACAAGTAGTTTTACTGACTGGTAAGCTATTAGCTGTAACCAGAAGTTCATCCTCTTGTTTAATGGGCACTAACACGCTGGTTTGGAAAATAATTTTTTTAAAAAGCCAAGATTTAACAAAACACCAAAACTCTTGGGCCTGATCCAAAGAGCAAACATTAGATAAAAATAATTAGACAATCTGGTGGGGCAGGGGGGAAGTTGCATCTGTTTTATAGGTGATGACTTTTTCTTTATTGACTCTGGGCTAACTGAAACACGCTGGTTTTGTGGGATTACTAAACTGATTAATAACTTGAAGAGAAAATAACGAAATTCTGACAAGCAGCCTCTGGAGTGAGATTTCCAGTTTTCTTTGGATCATGTAGATGGGTTAAAAAAATGTACAACATCAGCTTTAACAATCCTTGTTGTTTCCCAAATGAACTCACTGGTGGGCTGATTTTTCTGCAGAATCCTTCCTAAATATTAATATATCTAGCAAAAAAGAAATGGAATTGCCAAATTATCACTTTCTTGCATCTATAGAAGAGCTAAATGTAGTTTCAAGCTCTCCTACAGGCCATTCTTTGGTCATCTCAGAATGTTGTTACCAGTTCATTGTTTCACTTGCAGAGGATGTGATTTTCTACTCCAAGAGGTAAATCAATACCATTTTATAAATTGTATCAGTGTAAAAGTTCTTTGTAGCTGGGTAGTATATTGCCCTTTCTGGACAGACTATCTATTACTACAGGTACCCTAATACAGATATACATGGCTCTACTCTTATAGTGCTGTGCCATTTTTATTATACTAGAGTTTTGAAAGCAACTCATTTTTGTGCTATAAAAAGCTCTTCTAACATTATTTAATACTTGTGCTTCAGATCTTTCCTTCTTTTCTCCCGCTTAGAGTGAAGATGACTCTAATTTTGTTCCACCCACTGCATGTCTTGCTTGTCGAAATATGTAATTTCTTTAGGTCAGAGCCTTTTATTTAAAGTGATCGTGTGTGTATATACATATACTCTGTGCTGTGCATCCTGGGTACAGTGATAACTGCTCAGGAAAAGCTGGTGAAGGGATGTACTGACCTCTGCCCCCATTAACATCTTTAAAGCAATTTGGAACTAAAGTAAACTGAAAGTAAAGGAAGTAAACTGAAAAGATGCAACCTGGATTAATCAGTGGTCATGGGCTTCATGTAAAATTTACTGAGTAAAACATGAATGTCTGAAAAATAACCAAAGTTTAGATATTTATAATGGAAATTACTGCATGATTTGGATCTTATTTAATTAGGGCTGCTTAGCAATATCATGATAATAGAACAAAAAATACCAGGAAAAAACTTAACCATAGTCTAACTATATCTAGATAGACATAGGGGCAGAGAGATACAGATATCAGTATAGATATAGATTAGATACAGATACAGATCGAAGAAGGTAGAAGATTCTAAGTATTGAAAGCCCGAATGCTGGGATAGAAATCTGAGTCTTAGAGCCCCCATGTGCAGCCCAGGGAGCCACCACACTGCAGCCCAGCAGAGCAGCCTCCAGATATTAACCGAGACCATCCAAACTGCTTCAATAAAAGTCAGCTGAAGTGCACCGGCTGCCGTTCTACCTTAGTTTTCTAACAGTGGCATAAGTGACTTTACAGCACTTGCATAGCAGAGGGTATGAGAGGGAGAATGAGACTCTTGACTGGCTCAGTGACTGAGTTTGTCTGCTTTGGAGGACTGTTAATTATTATCCTCTTAACTGAGTCACCCTCATGCGCAGCTTATCAGTCCAGGTAAGTAGACAGGTTGTTGAGAGAAGAAACTGTCTTTACTTCTCACTTTGACCTTTATTTGGCAATTTCTCCTTTAGAAACTTAGACCTACTGTTTACGGTATTTATCCTATTTAATAGCTGATTGCACACCACCTAATCTCTGGATGTTGGACTAATCCATCCATGCCATGGATATTTTTTTACTGCTGCCAATACTAGACTGTCTTTATTTATCACAGCCAACCTCACTGTGTCTTCTGAGGAAGCCACATCAATCAAGTAACCATCCTGATTCACTGCATCCCAGGATAATAAGAAATGCCTTGTTCTGGCTGTGTATTTTTTAGCTATTCTTATTGTTTTTAACAATAAGAGTTAGCTGCCTCACAGGGAAGCAGCATGAGTTGTTCGCTGCATTAGGATGGGCCTTCAGTGGTGATAGGCAACTTCCACCTACCCTCAGTGTTTCCCTCAGGACTTTTCTCACCTACCCAGGGCTGGGGAGCAGGTTGGCCATGGACACACAGTGCAGCACTCACCCAGCTGCCTGCTGCCCGGATGGGCCTGAACGAACCATCCTCCCAGAGGCAATAATGCACAGGGACTGTGTGGCCACCAGAGGAGTCTGCGATGTCCTCAGTGGTCCTGAGCCAGTTCCCAGCTGGTCCTCAGCTCACTTTGATATTTCCAAATTTCTCCTGAATTTTTCTCTGCAGCACAGAAAAGCACTGAAGAACATCCCAGGGAATCACCGCAGTCCTTGTGCCAATTTACTCACCCTGGTCCTGCCATCCAAACCACAGGTCAGTGTTGAGGGGTTCGAAAGGGGAGGTGGAGTAGGAGGAGGGCAGCGGGGGGGATCCTGGGATGGAGTTTTCTTATCTTGGGTAGAAATTCTTCTGTCCCTGCCAGGAACCTAAAGTCTGAAATTTAGGCCTGATTCAGGAGCTCTTCTACAAAGTTTTACTTTATGAATAAAGCAAATAAATGTATAAACTCTACAAGAAAAATTACACCCATCAAAACATTCATAAAGCCGCATATATTCGCACACAAATCTGAAGATGTATAAAATTACAGCCTAAACCATTTTCCAAAGAAGTTCTCTTTAATTGGCACAAGGTGTTGAATTATGCAGAACAGATCTCAACAGAGATTTTTTTTTAATATAAAGTTAATTACTTTATCTTGGTTTGCATGGGGAAGCACAATACTTTTTTGCTTTGACTCTGTATCAGAGACAGCTACTATCCCTGTTACTCTGTTCATGTAATAAAAATCAAATTGCATCAATTCCTTAACAAAGCACAGCAGAGGCTTCCCTTAATAGAATCCTTATTAGAGAATCAGATACAGCTATCTCCAAAGAAAGGATTTTTAAAAGGTACTGGGATTTCTCTGTAGTTTATTAGATTAAGCAACACTGGAATTAGCTGCTGGGAGATGTCATCCTGGAATAAGAATTGCTGGGTGGAAGCAGAGGCAATTAGGATACCCTCTGCTGTTGACATGATTCAATGGAAATTTTTGATTTTATGAGCCAAGCTGGAGAGATGAGAGGTGCAGAAGTGCTGCCTGTCAATGTTTTGACTCTTCCATCACTACCTGCACAGAGTTCCCCCTCACACCCCAGTTTCATTCCCAGGCAAGGCCAGGTTTGCAAACCAAACCCCATTCCACTCCACAGCCATTTCCCAAGCCACGGCACAGGGAACAAAGGGAAACAGGGGACTAGGGGATTCTGCTATGATGGGATTCAGCTTAACTTCCTTTCCATGACCCAAAACCAGGACCATCTTAACAGGTCCAATCTGCCCAAATTCTCAAGCTGACAATTTGCAAGGAAGCAATTGAATTTTGCATGCCTTTGTTTTTGTTGAGTATGGTCTGTGCAGCCTTATTCCTAGCCTGAAATGGTATTCATTTTGTGCCCTGAAGCATGAGGATTGATAGCCCTTGTCATTTGCTCCCAGCTAGTATAACTGCCGTTATCTTAGCAAAGCACACCCCATTGCCATCGGACTCCTCTGGAGAACAATTAGCGGAGCTCGGCAGCTGAAATAATGACAGCAGGGCAGTGGCAGCGTGGCTGCAGGCAGACTGTGCGAAACGGACCCTGCGTACATCTCAGAGCAGCTCTCCACATCTCCCCAAACCATGACTGGTGACTCTGGTGGTGGCAGGAGGTTGGTAGGGTGTTTAGAGAGGCTGTCAGGGCTGACCAGCCAACAGCCACTGCAAACCCTTCCTGGTGACTTAAGCACTTCGGGGATTCAGGTTTTGGAAATCCCAGTTTGTGATATTTTAAATTACTGGTGCCAGACCCCTCAGCCAGCACTACTCGTGCTATTCTTGGCCACTGCCTTTAATTTCTCAGTCCATCGTGGCTATGCAGAGTTCACTGTATACTCCAAGCTCATGTCCAAACTGATGCTGACTGTGAAATGCCAGGCAGCACCATGCCACCCAGAGTTATCCTTCCCCCTGCAGCATCCTCTCGCTCCAGCCCTCCAGAGCTCCTGAACTGGGGAAAATTAAATCACTTCAAAAATATATCCTACCTCTTTGGAATTGTATTTTCTCTCCTGGCATGCTGCTATGTAAAAGGCTTTCACAGACCCTGGTTTCAAAAGGAAAATAGTTTACCCCTTCCCTTCTGGCTGTAGTGCTGTAGAGACGCATGGGCAGCACCTGAAATACAGAAGAGGTTAAAGATCCAACAAGGCAGCTGTGCAAGGGCTCCAAGATTTGAAGAGGGAAGGGGCAGCCAAAGGAAAGAAGTAGGAGCAAAGGCATTGCTTGCCAAAGCTGGGAGAGTTCTGAAAGGGGCATTGCCCCAGCCTGCTGTGGTGCTGGATCGGAGTGCACCAGGGAGAAATGGCAGAAAGACACACATTCCCAGCTCCCCTTTCCTCCTTGCCTGCATTCCCTAGACAGGCAAAAGGACTGTCCCTCTTCTCGGAGGTCTACCAAAACTGAGGCAGGAGCAGCCACTTGTACCTGGCTGTGACAGCATCAGAGAGACGTGGTGGGGTTGATGCTGAATTCTCAACTGCGTCAACTGCCAGGCTCCGAAAAAAAGCAGGCTGGATGCAGTTCTGGATTCTTCGCCTCTGACATGAGGTGTCTATCTGAGCTGTCACCCTCATACCCTGTTACCATCAGCGGGCACAGATGGGATCTTCCACAGAGCGGTGGTGTCTTGTGTGGGCTGAGTCACACTCGGAAGGATCCTAATTTCTGAAACTGTTCTGGATGCAACTGTCTCTGAGAGCAGCAGAAACCTCCAGCAACTCTGCTGCTTTCTTAGACTCTGAACAAAAAATCCATAGCAGTAGGTGCACAGACACAGGCCTAAGCACCCATTTTAAGCATAAATCATCTGCTTAAAATTAAGCATGTGCCTTGATGATATGCCCATGCTGCTTTTTAAACCTGTAAAGTTTTTAACAAGCATGAGCTGTTAAATATTAGTGTGTTACAAAGCACACTCTAAAATGGCCCACGAGACAGCAGCAACATGACTTTTGGATGGTTCCAGTATCAACCCCTTGGCAGTTTGCATTGCTGGGACAAGGCATTCGGTCCTGGACTCTGAATTTTTGTTTCCCACCTACCTCTGGCAAGTGCCAGGAAAAAGTACAAAGTGCTCACCTTCAGCTTGCAGAGGCATTTGAAGACAGGAGGCAAGTTTAAGTGGAGTTTGGCATCCCGTGGGGTGAACTTTTCCTGACAGCCAAAGCAATGATATTGAGCAGTATCATTCTCTGCTGTGCACATCTTTGCCTGACCTTATCCTGGATGCATCCCCTTTGACTTACTTCTTTAAAGAGCCTAATAGATTTTCTTTAGCTTGAGGCAGAGCAAACCTCTGCTGGATTGAACTAATGTAGAAGTATTAGAAAAGATTGGTACTGGGAATTTTTTTCCCTCTTCCCCTTGCTGCGCGATAGGAAGAAAATGTATGACCTAAATCTGCCAAGCACCTTCAAAGGGAAGGAAGAAACACATGTGGAAAAGCATTAAAAAGCCACCCAGCTCCCTTTAATTATGATGAGAATGCCAACATTGCTAAATGAATAGAAAATAAACGGAATAAGTATTAAATGATTATGGTTTCCCTCACATATTTCTTTTCATCTATTCACCAGCAGATAGTTTTACAACATAAATAAATCTTCTCAGATGTAAACAAGTCTCCAGCACATACCGCTGGAGCTGGTGGTGGGGCTGTTGGCTGCAGGGTGGGGAGGGAAACCGCGATCTCCAGCACCCCCTGCAGCATCCTGGCCAGAAGACAGGCTCGGAGACCATCCCAAGGCGCGGGCCACGAATCCAGTGCTGGTTATGAGTATTTCTGGGATTTAAAACAGCAAAATGCACACATATGCGGCGGGTTAATACTACCAGTTTCTTATTCTTTCTTGGTTTTGTCCCTACGCAGAAGGAAAACTTGTTTTGAAATCTCAAAGCTTTGCAGAGTGGGAAATGCCGTTTCTGTCGGAGCCCACGTTCCCAAGAAGCACCTTCTGCATCCAGCAGCCACGGTGTGAGTGGCCTGTGGAAGGGGCCAGGACGCTGCAGGGAGAGGGAAGTTTTGCAAATCCCTGACATTTAGGAAGAAAAAACATCTAGACCTTTTGAGAAACCTGAAACTCTTCCCAAGGTTGGGTGCAGAGTGACCACTGCGTTTCTTTCCACTGGTCTGCCCCCTCCCTGCACCAGAGACGCTCTACAGCCTGCAGGCCTGGCTGGCTGTTTCAGTTAGACAAAAAAAATATAGTTACACTCCTAAGCTCTTGTATTTCCCAATTTAATCCTTGGCTTGTTGGCCAAATGACTTTCCATCTCATCTGCACTGATCCGGCATCCACCTGCTGAGCTACTGAAATGTGGTAAAAACATGACACAAGAACTATATCCCTTTAAAGTCCTTCATATAACTGAAAGAAGTTAATAGCAGAGCTCCCACAACTGGCCACACACCACCGTGCAGGGAAACGGCGGTGTGGGGACCGTCGCTGGCACAAAGCTCTGCAACCCCACCAAGCGCCATGCAGAGCTGCACCGCTTCGTACCAGCTGGGCTCTGTCTCACCCTAATGTCAGCAGAGACATCCCCAGTTCGGTTTGTCTCCCTTTGGGAGCAGGACTACCTGGTCGCAGTGCTGCCAGTGCCCCCTTTATATTGCTGAAGTGCAAACATGAACTTTGACGTATTTGTTTCAGAATCGGGATGGCCTGAGTTTGCTTTTTCTGAGTGCAAGTGAAAAGAAAATTCACAAATTCTTTTCTTTGCCAGGCCGCTTCCTAGGCAGGGTTTGAGCACAGCTAATTTGGCTCGTCCCCACAGGCCTCCCTGGTGACAATTACACAACCAGACCCCTCCCACGTGGGGCATTTCACACAGCTCAGGCAGGCATATGCAAAGAGGGCTGTTTATATGGCATTTATATCCCCCTCCTTTGCATGCCTGTGCTTGAGAGGGGTGTGCCCCCCTCCCGCTGCCCCTCAGTGTCCTGCCCTTCCCTCCTGCCCCTCCTGTTAAGTGCCTAATGTGACTTTTCTCCTCTGCCCTGTCCTCTTGTCAAGTCACCCTCCTGTGAAGCAGCTGCTGTTAGAGCAGATGTAAAATGGTTCAGTAACACTCGCTAATATTAGCTTTGACACCAGCACAGAGAGGAAATAAATTCTTTTGTGGGGGAGAAGCAGAAATTACTTAATGCTGCAGATCAGAGCAGCATCCGTGACAATGCTGGAAGAGAGCTGGTTTAATATCTCTCTGAATATAACCCACACAGAAAGCAGAATAACTCTTCCCCCCAGCAGCCAGAGTGCAGCTTGCCCTGTCTCACCCTGCACAGCCTGTGGTGATTTCTCCCCAGTCTTGCAGGACTCTGGTCATTAATCTAGAATTTGCTTATTAGTCCATAAAAAGCCACCTCTGAGGGCTTTGTCCGGGAAGAGAGGTGCTCCACAAACTGGGCTTTTCCATGGCAATTACGAGTGGAGAGGTGGCCCAGACATGTTGAGATGGGGTGGCTGCTTGCTGGTGTTTAAGTAGACACGGGTCACAGGATGTGAAGTGGGGTGGCAAGCAGCACCCAAGCATGACTGATCCCTTCCATTTATGTGTTTGGCGTACAGCATGCAACAGTCTGGCTGGTCACAGGGAGCCTGAGGGCGGTTTGCAGTGGATAGTGAAGCTGGATGGACTATGGGGAGCTGACTTGCAAAGGTCTCAGCTTCTTCCTGGGGCAAAGAAGAGCTGCTCAGGGTTACACGCCTCACTCAGCACCCAGTTCCTCGCTATGCTCTGTGCCGTGAGGCCTTCAGCTCCAACAACCTGCTTTCCCAACAGCTCTGGCTCCAGCCCAGACAAAAGAGGGATGCAGGGTCAGAGATGTTACACAGAGCTCAGGGAGTCTGAAACCCTTCTGCTCGCAAGAGCATCTTGTCCTTGGTTGCTCTGGCACACCTCCTCTCTGGAGAAATGGATTTACTCTGCTCTGAATGACTTCTCCAAGGCAGTAGTTTGGCCAATGATTTATGGTGGCCTGAGCTACAGGGAATCACATCTCATTCACGTGCTGCGTGCGGGGAGCCAGGTTTTCTGTTTGTACCAGCACCAGTAGGAGATTTTTACCTCCCTCTGAAATCTCTGGTATGAGAGGGATTCAACATGGATGAGATGACCTAGTATGCAAATGATTATGTTCCTGACCTGGAAACTCATCTTGTTTCTCCTTTGTTCTGCTTTTGGGATAAAAGCACACAAAGCCATTTCAGCAAAGTCAGTACCAGCTGCCCTGGTGGGAAATACCTTCAAAGGGTCCATTTTGCTAGGGCTGCAAGGCTGAACACAGCTCAAGAAATAAAGAAATTTGGCTGAATTCAGGAGCTGCACTCATTGACACCACCAGTAACTGGCCCATTGCCCCTCTGACTAGCTCTAATGGAAATCTTTGCCGGTTGTGGGAGCGTTGATCTGTTAATCACCAGAGCACGTACTGGCCTCGATCGTAGCTGATTCCGCGGACAATTTCTGCTCAGTTTATAGATCGACGCTGCATGTGCAACGTAGAGTGTTATACTCAGGCAGAAAGAAAATAATGAATTCAGCACAAAGAAGTAAGAAACTAAACTGTTTAGATAACCTTAGGCTTTTTCTGCTAAGAAAATCAATACAGTTAGAAGCTCAGAAACTACCCGCATTGCTAGCGGAGTCAGGCTACAGAGCTACAGAGAACCCAATGTAAATGACCAAAACAGTTTAGTTTCCATTTTATTGCTTGTATTACCTTTTCTTTTCTTTTTTTTTTAATAATTCTAAGTGTTTCTGTGTAGTTTTCACCTATCTCCTAAGGTACCTTTGCCTGAAAAATTTGTGATTTTTTTTTATTCCAAATCTTGGTTCAGAATCCCCTGTATCAGAAACACTACAGCCCTGTGAGTTCCCATCTCTTTTGATGATATCTGTTATTTGTTCACAGAAAACCTGCCATGGAAAAGACTGTGTCAACTCACAGTTTCCCAGCATGGGTAGTTTATTCTCTGTATTCCGTTCACATGTTTTCTGTCCTTACCCCAACAGCCAACATGGGTGCTAATTAGCAGCTACACTCCTCCTGTCAGGTTGTACAGGCACCCATCAAGTAGCACCTGGCATTAATTTACTTCACATCACAGATTAACTGCTTTGTTATTTGCATTGCAGTAACACCATCAGAAAAGAGAAAAGCAATCGGAAAATGTAATTAGCTGTGAGGGCATTAACAGGCCTCAATAACCCTGACCAGCATCACCTGGGACCCACATCCCCATCCTGGGCCCAAGGGCTCTGTTTAAGCTCAGGTCAGAGATTTTAGCCCTTCCCAGACTATGCTGTGGATGTATCTGTTCTCAGCCCTGCTGCAGAGCTTGTTTTCTGAGTAAAGTTGGTTTTGTGCTGTAGGTAGCTTGACTCTAGCCCTGTCTCATGGATGGATCTTCAACCTGTGCTGCAGTCTTGTCTCTGTCTCCTTTGTGGTTTCCTTGGATGGCAGCTGGACCTGATATATCACCTTACTTTATCTGGGACTGTTGGCTGTTGCTACCAATGCCATTCTCAGCTCCTGGTTTGCCTTCTGTTGTGGGAGCAGCCCAGCTCTTGCTGTTCCCTGATACTGGGATAGAAGAACTGACTACAGCAGCACAGGGAACACTGGAGGAGCTGCCACAAAGAAGTGAGGGAGCAAGGAAGAAAGCCCATCCTTGTGTGCCTGTGGTGAGGAAGAGATGTATTCAGCAGTCCCCATTCCATAGGATGGGCAGGAGGAAATCTTGGGACTGTCTGTGGCTGCCTCATCCCTCAGGTAAGCATCCAATGAGAAGAAAGGGTGTGCACAGCTACCTCTTGCTCCAGCACTCAGTTGGGATGCAGTCAGGGCAGATGCAACCCAGGAACAGTGGGGGGTTGCACTTGCTGTGAATCCATCTTTGATTCTTGTCTAATGACCTTCACATCTGGCCATTTCTGGCCTTGATCTGGTAAGGGGGCTACAGCCCCTTTCACAGTGGAGTACCAAGCAAGTGCTCTAAAACACCTGACCTAGGGGTCCATCTCTGGGTGTAGCCAGAGACATTCGTGGAGTTTTTAGAGTGCTAACAGCAGCTTGGCTGAGTTCACCTCTGATTTTGCCTGGCCTGAGAGGCACGGCACATTCTCCTGGTTTCAGTACAGACATTTCTACCTTCATGAGGCTGCACCATGTTCTCTTTAGCAGTGCAGGTATGCCCTTAAATATGTGATGACATTCAGAAATAATTCTGATTAACGGAGGAGGAAAAACACCAGAGCAAAGAGTTCTTTTTAAGTAAATAACAAAGGACTCTAATCTTTGGAGGCAGTTTGTTCCCTGCACGTTTTAAAGCTTGTGCTGCAGAGAGATGATGCCACTTGCTGCAAACTTTGTTCCTTTTATTTTTTTTTATCTTGGGAAAGGGACTAAAGAAAAAAGTACTCAGTAAAAGAAGTATCTATAGGCACTGAAGAGTCAGAAAACATTGAGATTGCTTCCCTTTGCATACTTTATATGTCAGATGGCTGCCAGTCCTTGTCAGCCTTGCAGAGTATCAGGGACTGCAGCAGACTGCATGTTTCAGACATAAGGAGAGACAGCTGGGCTGCCCCATAAGGCAGTGCCTTTCCTCAGCGCTGCTGAGCCATCTACATCCCCCAGCATGAATAGCAGGTTTGTGGAAGCCAAACTCTCGTCCTCCTAACAAAGCTTGGAGGGAGAAGTTCAAATCCCTTGTGGGGGTTTCTCATGCTCATCTTGCTGTGCTGCCAGCCTGGAGCCTGCACAGAGCTGCGTCAGCCCAGGTGGAAATACTGTGTGAAACAGCTCTGTGTGCTGCAGGGAGTGAAACTTTAGGAGATTCTTACTGAGCAGGAAACCTTAGATTTCCCAACAGGGACCAGGGATGTGCATACTGAGGGGTTGAATGACAATATAATCTATAAAACTCTCGTGCTAAGAGATGTTTCTTTGTAAAGAATGAAGTGATGCTAAACCATGGGATATTAATCACTCCTCCTCCCCTTTCCTCCTACCTAACTGGTGGATCGTTAGGTCTCAGGAAGGTTTTAATTCTGCCTTTGCCATGTGTACATGAAAAAAATCACCCAGAGTTTCACCTGACTGGTGACTAGGTCATGTTAAGATCTGTATCACAATCAAAACTCATTAGTCCAAAACACAAAGAAACAACACATCCACCAGGGAGAGGAGGATATTTATCAAGTTAGAAGGCTTTTATGGGAGGTTATCTTGCCAGTTGTACATATAGCTCATGCTTCCTTCCACAAGAGGTACATGTATAAGCAAGAGACAGGGAGACCTGGTGTCCCTGAGCATCCCTCTCACTTGAGGGATATGAACAGCTTTGTTCAAGGAGGATTGCCATCACACGATCTTCGGGGTGAGAATTTCAAACTGAATTAATCAAAACTGAGGTAATTAGTGCTGAAATAATGTCTTACTCCAATACAAAGCCCCTGAGGCTGGCCTGGATTAGATTTACTCCAATCTGAGTCTACTTTGTTCCTGGAGTTATTTACTGTGAAACTGTTGGGGACTAGGCATTCACATCTGGAGCAGCAGGCTGTGATTCACCCTCAGTCACATATTGATCAGATCTTGGTGGTATTTTATGGCAAACACTCCTGAGAACCTTATTTTTGTTGAAGAGATTGGGTAGTGTTTGCCTTTGGGTTAGCAGTGGAATTCTTGGGTTCACCTCCTAGAGCTTCAAGTGATGCTAAACTGTGTGGAGAACAGGGGCAATGATATGGGGTTTAAGTGATCAAATCAACTGAACTAAAAATCAAGAAGAGGGAAGAAACAGATTTGACTTAAATGTTTGAATTGAGGTGAAAATTAAAGGCTGGGAACTTGCAAGTAGGAAAGAAGGGCTAAATTCAGTGAAAATCTCAATTTCTTACCCAATGTGTTTTAAAAATCCAAATAGATTTTTTCTTAATTTACAGCTGCTGCCTTTGTATTACTGATAACTAAGGTTAGAACTAGCCCAGAACTTAAATCTTTAAAAGTAATTTATAATGACTATGACAGTATTTTGGAAAAATAGAACAAAAAAAAAATCTGATTCTTTCCTTCCAGTTTACTAAACCAGACACCAAAACGCAGCCTTTCCTTTGCAGGTTAAACTAACTAGAAGCAATATTTCACCCTGCCTATTACAAAGGTGATTCCACTGGTAACTGCTTCCATGGGGAGTACAGAGAATTTTAAACAGTCCATCTTCTTTCTATGAAAAATGCTGTTGAAGTGTATTACAAGCTATTATCAAGTTTACAAAAGAAGATTCACTCTGGAGTTATGGTATTTTATGCCAACTTTCAGCTTAGACTAAACTTTTATAGCCAGGATATAAACTCCTGAATATAGGGTCTTTGTAATAGAAAGCTTGGCTGACTATAGGGTCAGAAGGAGCAATGGTATAATAAGATTTATAGCCTACTCAGCTTGGATTTACACTTCATCATGGTACAATATCAGGAGCAGATGTTACAATGACAGTCCTCCTTTTTTTGTTGCTGTGTAAAAACAACACATAATATAATCCTAAAACAGAACTGCTGTTTCCTTAATGGGAAAGCAGGTACAGCTCATGTTTCCCAAAAGTATTTTTATAAGTATAGGCTTTGCAACAGCAGCACCTCAGATACCCTCAAGCCCTTTCAAAAACAGTGGCATTGAAAATAAATTGCCTGGTTTTAACTGGTGAAATTAGAGACCAGAAACAGGAAAATCAAAGGCTGAGCTCTCTTGAGACAGAGGCCAAAGCTATGCAGGCCCCAGAAGATGCTGATAAGGGAAAGTCTGTTTTAGAGGCTGGAGATAGGGCATTTTCCATGGATGGGATGGGGTTGCTGAGGTTGGAAAGGGACCCTGTTCAAAGCAGGGCCAGCAGAAGGGATAAAGTCACTTTCTATTATTTGACAACGCAAATAAATGATGCTTCTGATGAACTGCAAGAGTATAGCAGAGCAGTGCTTGCTCAGTGTCCAAATGAACCACTTCCGTGACAGCTATGTCACCCTAGTGCCACCTGAATAGAAACTTTCCTGGATCACAACATAGTGTGCATGTAACATAAAGATGTTTAAGCCTTCTCCTGGCCCCTTGCGACCTTTCATCTCCTTTATTTTTACTTTGCTAGCAGGACAGGAATGGAGAGTTGCTTTAAGGCATTTAATAATGATAATAACACTTTGTTGTGAAACGCTGGTGTGTTGCGTATGGGCTTCTTTGGGGGAAAACTGATTCACATTAAAGGTTGGATCCAATCTGGCAGAGCTGGGATGAGAAAGCTTTTTGTTCTGTTTGTGCGGAGTCTGCTCCGGGGAGGAAGGGTTCACACACGATGCTCCCAGGCATTACTGGAAATAAAATAATGATTTTGGGAAAGTCTCCCACTAATTTTCTGAAAACTAATTATTTGAGGTTGCTGACTACTTTACAGAAAATCATGTGTGCCATTATTTCTGCCTTTATTTTTTTGTTGCTCTCTGTCTTGAAGTCTGCAAGGTTGAGGGAAGACTGGTCTTCATACACCACCTCTTCGTAGATGTGTAGATCCCTTTCAGGCTTCAGAACCGTGTCTTTTGCCATCTACCACCTTATAGCTCTTAGAAGAGGACAATATTGATAATATTAGCAAAGAAATCCATCCTAGGGTGAGACTGAAGATTTCTAGTAATTCAGTTTGTGCCCATTACTGCTGTAACTACTTAGTTGCGGGTGCTCTGTGCCACCAGCAGAGTTAGCAGGAAAATAATGAGATTTAAAATGTTTTAAATACATTCTACTCTCTTTAATTAGCTCCTGGCAGCAAGGAATGCTGTGAACTACCAGTGAACCCTGGCTGAGAGTTAATACTTGTAATTTCATGCTTTTGGGCAGGTTCACTGGTGTTTCCTAATGGTGCTCCTGGCCTTGAAGGTACCAAATAATCCATGCACTGGAAAGGGCACTGATGTTAGTAGCTGTTAGAGGAGGTCAGTGAGTGGAAGCACTGAAGGGAGACGTTCAAACAGTGGCGAGAAAAGGAGACTGAAAATATACCTTGTTTAATGTGCTGTTGTGTGCCTGTGTACCAGAAGGTGTATACTGGGCATGGTGTCGCGGTGTGCGAGTCAACACAGCTATTCAGAGGGGGATTCAACTGGCTGTGTCTTGGTTATACTGTCAGTGAGATTTGACTGGTTATACTGTCAGTGAGATTTGACTGTGAAGCTTGCAAGCTCTGTGCAGCTAAACCTCCAAATTATTGAAGCCTTCTAATTTGCAGAAGGAAGCCCAGACTGGCCTTTTGCTATTTGACAATCCCTGAATTTATTTCTGGCCTTGCAAAGAATTTCGCAGGAACAACTTACCTGATGCAACTTTAGCATGTCTGAATTGTAGATCACGCATAGGCATGATTTCAAAGATATTTCTTAAAATTTTCTAAGCTACCTAAGCATTAGTGCAGGGAAAGCAAGGACATAAGAGGATATAACAGGAATTTCTTCTGACTTGGTAATCAATATTTGGTCAAAAAACAAAGCACCAGAATGGATCTGTATGATAATATCGAGTGAGCTGGATGCTAAAGGACAAACCGGAAGCCCTGACTTTCCTTATCAGTTCCCCTTGCTTTGCTGCTTTCCTTTTCCATGGCTACTGTCCTTCCAACCTGGCTTCTTACCAAGTCCTCTATGTATGCACAGTTTGTCACTTCATGATAATCTTGATGGAGGCATCAAGGAGCTATCAGCATGAAAATAAGAGGTAGGATGAGTGATTAGAAAATTTCTGGAGGACAGGATGACAGGGTGAATCTCACAGGCAGGATTTTTTTCCCCTCCCATAATCCTGGGGAACCCAGGACTTTCAATTAGGGCAGATGTGCTCTGTGTTTTCGCACATCAATCTTTCACTGGCCTCGCATCAATCATTTACTGGCTTGTGCAAATAACTTTTCCCAAACAATATTCTCCCGTCAGAAACAGGCACTGTCATCTGCAAACCTGTTTGAATATTTCATTGTTGTCAGAGGATGTTTTTTGTTGAGGCTTTTTGCGCATTTCCTGGATGACATGGCAAGATAGTCCCTGTGCTCCTTGCCCTAATGAGGTTGGAAAGCCAAAGTACAGCCTGAAAGTGACTGGGGCTGTGTCCTAGAAAACCTTTTCTCTGTAGTCTGTGCAGGGAGTGACAAGGGGAACTGCAGGCAGGCAGTGCTTGTTCACTACTTGTTCAAGTCTAGGCCAGTCAGGTTCAGCCCAGCTGATGTGGGAAGTGGCTAGAGCAATGTCAAGGTAATCTCAGTTGACCACCATTCAGCAGATGGTGATGGGAGACCTTACAGATACGGTATATCGCAGTCTTGTTTTCATCTGAAAACCTTTCAAATCCTCCTACCTGCTCCCTGGGAAGTTTTGGGGGATTCACTAATTAATATATATTCACTGGTAGGTACTGATAATTCTTCTAGGCCTTTACTTTAACAGGGTCAGGATATTTTTTAACTACAAGGTCAATGTACCTGCTGAGCAGAGAGCATTCCTGAGGTTTTCCTAGGGTAAGAGTTCTTCACTGGCATGGTCAGACTTGACTTATAAAACAAATCGCTATTTAGCACCACTTACACACATGCAAAGCATACTTTGGCTACCAATTCTTTCAGGAAAGTTTTAATCTATATGTTACTCTTCAGGCAGCTGCCAGATTACTTGTTTTCTGAAGGTTCTATTGAAAGTTCCTTACGCATGGTCTCTGGGAGGCAGCACTTGTGTGAGTCTAGGTCAGCGCAAGTGAGAAGGGCTTATCTGAGGAGGAGCAAAGGGTGGAACTGAGGGGAGGCCTGGAGAAAACTGACCTACCCAGCCTTCTGAAAAAGAGGTCTGACCAGCTGTGGGAAGCCATAGGAAGTTGGTTGATCTGAGCATTTGAAAACTAGACCTATCTAGAAAGGACATCACTGGTGCAATAAACAGTAAATGCCTCTGAGGAGGGCTTGCCCATGCCTGGTTTGGATAAAACAGTGTTTACTTGCTTCTCCGTGAAAAGAACATGGTACTTGTAATGTCAGTGCGTCTCAGATAAGGTCACCAATGAGTGTTTATTCCTTATAACACAGTGATGATCATTACTATCTCTGATGGCAAATAGTTTCTGCAGGAACAGTGTGCTAACTTGACCTAGGTCTTTTTTTTAAAAAGTGCATCAATAGATTAAAACTACAAATTAACACCATGTTTCTATGCTCCAATGGTCTCAGATTCCCCCCTCAATTTACAGTAGATCCTGCGAGTGCATATGGAACTTTGTGCTTTCTCTCATCATGTTTCTTCTCAGTGCTGTACCCTAACAGTAGATAAGGCTTTGAAATCAATTGCTGAAATGTAGTTCAGTTTATGGTTCATAAAGGGCTCTGGGAAACCATTTTGTATAGAAAGTGAGATATAAATATAGGCAGCATATTTATTCCCTTTTCTTAGCTTTGAAATTATACTATTAAGCTGGCAAACCTGTCAAATATGTAACTTAGTTTACTGAAGCCCTACCTACCAAAAGGCACTTAAGTGGATGCTTAAAATTAAGCAGGTGATTTAATCCTGCCTTATACAGTTCTTAAATACAGGCATAAGTCTTACTGAAGTCAAGGCAAGAACATTAAAGTGTATGTGAAGCACTTTGTTAAATCAAGACCTAACTCTACTTATTTTCATATCCAGTCCCAATTCTGAAAAACAAGTATGTTACAAGAGGCAGTGACATCTCAACTTCTGCCCTGATTAAATAAGTTAAAAAATCATGAATCCTAAAGCAATTGCATTGCCATTATACTTCTTTCCTTTTATGATTAATCCAGAGTTTGATATGTCTTTCTATAGGATTAATATCTTAACAGCAAGGTAATAGGTAGTATGACATTTAATCTCTTTGATTAAATTCCATACTAAAAATGTCCCATAAATAAAAGAAACAATTGAGGCAATCATAAATTATCTTCATTGTTGCAAAGTGATGGATTTAGTGGTTACAGAGGGTAAAATCTCATGAGCTCATTAAAAGCTATAAGGGTTTTTTGCTTCCACAGGCGTGGAAGATGTTGTGGCCTACGGCAGGTTTTCTCACATGGCTTTCATTTAATCAGCTGCAACCTTAAAAGGAAACAGAAGATTCTGTATATATGTGCCCAATTCATTTTCCACTAGAGATGATCAGAGCCAAATAGGGATCCTTTG
The DNA here is from genome assembly GCA_013399095.1 of Psophia crepitans. Taxonomy (NCBI): domain Eukaryota; kingdom Metazoa; phylum Chordata; class Aves; order Gruiformes; family Psophiidae; genus Psophia; species Psophia crepitans. The sequence continues at coordinate 1,295,921 of VWZZ01006503.1, read as the reverse complement.
CTTCAGGTTTTTTCTTAGGTGCCTCCTGTGGGCTTGACACTATGTGCCTAATGAAGGAGAATGTATTTTTTGGTTAATAGCCAGGATAAAATTGTTTCAGGATCTGAGTCTGCTGCTTGTCTCTGCCACTGACCTCCACTGTGACCTTGGGCAAGTCACAGAAGGCCAAACTTTCAAGAGCTCAGCATCAACCATCAAAGCCAGCTCAAAATGTATCAGCCACAACCATAGTGCCAAATTAATAAGGTTTGGATGCAGTCCAGTGGGCTGTGCTCTTCTGAGTGTTTACCTAAAAGCATTGCAAGGGAAATGCTTATCTTTGAGTCCCTCTGGAAAATCTGCATGCAGGAGCAGGTTCCAAACCTTTTAAGGCTCTGTTGTGCTACTGAGATGCTCCTGGATTTCTCCTTTTGCAAAATGAGCAAAAGGTTGTACCCAACCACAAGGGCTTCACTTAGCGTAAGGCACCATTTTTCCTATTCAATTAGAAAATCCTTTTTGCTACGTATGCAGGACAGTCTGTCCTTTCTGTTCAACTATAGCAGGTAGAGAAGTTTAATTAAGTGACAGAAGGGGAATAATGTGAAGAAGACTTCCATCCAAGTTGCTGGGTGTTTCAAGGGCTCTTGTTAGCACTTTCCTGCATCCTGAAATCAGTGCTGTCCCTTTGACTCCTTACAACAAACTGTCATGAAGCCCATCCTCCCAACAAGGACAATGCAGATGCACAGGCTGCACTTTAGAGTTGTCCTGCACTGTGCCTCAGCTGAACTGCATGGTCCCCAAGGTTGGGGATGGACAAGAGGCTGCTATACTGTCTGATAGTGCTAAAAAAAATTAAAAAGTCAGACCATCCATGTGATTAAGGATTCAAATGAAAGGCTTTCTGTAAAGATGCATTTTTAATATAAAAGGCTGCCAGCAGAGAAGTCTCCCATGGTGCAGTTTGTAGGATCTTGTAAGAGTTTAGCGAGATTAAGTTCATGTAAATTCCTTGAGAAGCATCTGCACAACCCACAGCGAGGTTTTGCTGCACACTTCACCAGATGAAATCATCCATTTCAGTGTTAAACCTTTTTCAAGTACCCATGCAAACAACAGGGCGACCAGTTGCAGGGGCACCAGGTTTCCTACTGGGGAAATATAGTGGAAAGCCTTATTGCAGGTAGCGTGCAAGAATGAGCCATGCTGTATGTCTTTCCCATCAGCAGAGACCAGGGAACTGATTCTGCTTCAGCCTCCTTAAAAAAAAAAGAGGGGGAGGAAAAATGCACATACTGACCAAGAAATTTCTCTTATTACTAATCTCAGGAGCTGCCTACAGCCTCTGTCCCTTAAATCGTGCAAGGCCTGTCTTAGCAAAGATTCATGGAAGGCAGAAGCTCACTGACAGACCTGATAAATCAATCAGATCTTGGATTGCTTTTTAAAAACTTCAGCCTGCTTTTCTGAAATCTGTTATTAAACATGCCCTGTTCTGACCAGTTCCTTTCAAAATGACCTCCAACATGTTTTCGCAGGAGAAGCTATACAGAGAGAATGGGCACAGGGCCAGGGACCCTCAAAAAAAGAAATGCCTTGCAAGTAAACAGGCTGTAGAGCATGGGAGTGCCTCCAGACAGTGCAAAAGACATTACAGTGGCCCAGGTCTGCATCAGAAACACCTGCTGGTGGAGATCTAGTAATGCTTTGGCTGGATTAACAGTGAATGCATCCCAAAGGGACCAAAAAGGGAGGAAAAATCACAGCTTAGCTTCCCCGTCTTTTGTTTCTTTGTCTTTTCTTTGTGTACCACCAATTGGTTTATCAAAGACTGGGGCAGTGCAATCCCAAATTACTGTAGAAACCTCACAGTGAACTTCAAGAAACACTGATTATTCACACAGTCTTGCCAAACACTTCCCTTTCATCATCCATGTAGGTCTGAGTCACAGGCTGGAGATGGGGATGTGTTTTGCATTGGTAATGTTAACTTATTTTACCCGTTCTTACAAGCTGAAGTAATTTATGTAATACAGATGAAGCAATCTGTAGTAGAGGGTGTCTATGTTACTAGCATCTTCATTCTGGTTGGTTGCAGCCTGGGGTCAAAAGCCCTAACATCTAGGGTTATGTGAAATGCTCCAGGTATCTGAAACATCCATGTGGGCCTGGCAGATATGACCCTGGATGTAGGGCTACCCAAGCCCCTCAGAAGTGACACATGGAAACCATGGGAGGGGGGAGAAACTAGGGCTCCAGTGACACTTTAGACATGTTTGGCACTTGAATCCCATTCCCACTGACTGCAGTGAGAGGTTAGACACTAGTGCACATCTTAGGCACTTGCATGTAGACACCAAATGTAGGCTCCTCAATGTGGGAGGCTGAATCACCCCCCCACACACAAGCTCCTCCTCAGCAGTACAGTACCTCAGTCCCACCTGTGCCTTTGCAACTACCTTGCAGAGCTCCTTGTAATCACTGAGCTCCTGGAGACCATTAATATTCCTGGTTAACCTATGAAACTGATCAAGCAGAGGGAAAAAAATCTCATTGAAAACTGGGAAGAAAACTCTTCTGATTTTGAAATTTTAAATTATATTTTAGTTTACTATGAAAGCTACTTCAAAGTACAAACTCAGAAGTTTCCTAATGGGAAAATGTTTAGGTTTTCATGTTAAAAAGAAATGCTTTTGACTAAGACTGAATCACAGAATCATAGCAGGATCATGTCCAGGTGCGTTCAAATATCTCCAGAGGAGGAGACTCCACAACCTCTCTGGGCAGCTTGTGCCACTGCTCTGTCACCCTCAGAGCAATGAGGGTTTCTCATTCAGGTGGAACTTCCTGTTGCTGGGTGCCACTGAAGAGTCCGGCCCCTTCCTCTTGATATCAGTCCTCTAGGTATTTATAGGTATTGATCAATCCCCTCTCAGTCTTCTCCAGGCTAAACAGAATTCTATTCAAAACTCAATTTGCCATAGGGAGGGGAAACTCAGCACAGATTTTTCATACTACCTTTGTTATTCAGGCTGATTTTGCTCCAGGCAAGAACTAGTAGGATTAAGGGGAACTGATAGCTACCAGGACAATTTCAGAAGTGTGTCGCATGACCTGAAGAAATTATTGATTTGCATTATGGCTTTGAAGATACAGCCAGGGGAGGTTCATGTTGGAGATTAGGAGAAATTTCTTCTTGGAGAGGGTGGTTGGGCATTGGAACGGGATGCCCAGGGAGGAGATGGAGTCACCGTCCTAGGGGTGTTTAAAGAAAGGTTGGATGTGGTACTTAAGGTCGTGGTTTAGTGGGTAATAGGTGGTAGGCAGACCGTTGGACTAGATGATCCTTGAGGTCTCTTCCAACCTTAATGATTCTATGATCATGTACAAGGAGAGAAGCAGCCTGGCATCTGAGGTCAATTGACCAATGTTCCCACAGTGCAGAGATGGGGTAGGCTTAGATGTACAGACCAAATTAAGCAGTTTCTTTAACAGGCAATCAGCCCTGTTGCCTTTGAAGACAAGGGAATTGTTCCATTGATTTCAATGTGTTCTGGTTTAATTATAAGGAAGTACCCACCTCAGGTAGCTGAGTGCTGCTGCTTGATTCAAATCAAGGTAAAACTTATCCAATTGCTTTAATATTTGTTTGGAAGGTAATAGCTTAGAATGGAGTGAGCTGGAACAAGAAAAATTTTGATGCAATTAAGCCTTGATTTTTTTGTTATTGTTCGTTTTGGTTTGCATTTGTTCTGGTTCCTTTTCTCCAAATAGACCACTCTATCATTTGTTGGTAATCACAATTTGCAGTTATAAATGTAATCGGTACAGCAAATGCAGTATGCCTTTTCCATTACTTTCACTCTCCCCACGTACCTTTTACATTTCCATGCCATGTGTTCAGTTTTATGCCCACATGCACTTTTAACAAGTGAATTTTCAAGGTTTATGTGGATGAGTATTTACAGGAGGTTTCTTGTTTACCTTCACTGTTTGTACATCTATTGAGCCTGGTGCCCAGGAGATGCTGAGAGCATCCATGTTTACTGACAGCACTGGCAAGTAAAAATGCTCAGCTGAATGTAGGCCTTGGTCACCTTTTTTCTGAAGATGTGCTCCTCTAGTTTATTTAGTTGAAGAAAACTGTCAGAACCAGAAAGACTATCATTAGGGTCACCTTGAAAGGGAGGGTTAGTTCTTTAGCCTGCAGACTCTGAGTTTGTATTGGTGTTTAGGGTTGGTTTAGAGGTTATTCTCCATGGGTGGTTTTTTCTCCCCCTTAAGTACAGCCTAAGCGTGTATCAGGTTGGCTTGAAGAGGTGTTCAAGGGATCAGTCAAATATTTATTTGGGATTTTTCTAGATGTCATATACCTTAGTTGTAGCAGATTTAGAAAATTAGGTGTAAAACATCAGAACAGGGACTTCTGGCATTGCTGGTAGTGACCCGCTCTATCTGGAGGCTTGAAGAATGGGTGAAAGCTCCAGATATGCTGAAACATATATCAGGCAACAACTCAGCAGAACTGTGAATTCAAAAAATGGATTCAGCTGGAGAGAAAAGGGATTTACTGGATATATTTCAGCAGACCAGGATATAGGATTTGATGGCATCCTAGTATTGACCCCCATCAGTGTAGACAGCCTTGAGGACAAAGACAGTATTTCTGTTAAGTATATGCAAATACCTTGGAGCAGTAGGCTCTAGTCACAGCCAGAGGTTTTCTTAGGCTTGACAATAAATACTAATAACACTTGGCATTTATCTGCCAAGTTCAGAATTACTGGTGCTGGAATCTTTGGCTGTTTAGCTAATGAGAAAACAGAAGTAGCACAATCTGACTTCCCCAGCCATTCACACCTTCACAATGAAGCCTGAGTTTCCAATGCTCCTGATCCTGCTGATGTGTAGGCTTTCTTTAAGCTATCAAGTTCATATGATGAATAGGTTTGAGGAAATCTCTTCACATCTGTGGATCCCATGAGCAAAAAAAGTAGGGCTAAAAATATGAAATAAATTATTCATTCTGAATTATTTACTCAGCTCTACTTATTTGTTCTCATTTACTTCCTTTTTACTTAAACTAGATCATTCATCTTCTCTTCCTTCCTTAAAAGATATTTCAAATGTTTTTTTAATCACTTTGCACATATGAAATGCTGTTAGATATTACCATCATGCTGCTGTTTGGGAAGCCTACAAATAGTATTGTATACATTGAAGTAAATAAACCTCATTAGCTTTAACTCCATTAATCACAGTCAATAACATTAATGAAGCATACTTTAGCATCGCTGTCAGATTTAGGGCTAATTCAACTCATTATTAACTTCTGCAGAATTACAGTCCTCTTCAAATTTATCTTCCAGTAATATTAAATTTTACGTAAGGTCAACATTTTTCCCAAAGATTTTTTGAAATGTAAATTAAAAATAGGCTTTTGGAAGCATTTTGGAAGGTTTTGAGTTTGATCCCAGAAGGGTCCAAGAATCAGAAAGTGAGGAGAACCGAAATTGAAAGGGAAACTGCACGGGAATTAAACATCTACTTTTTTGCTTCAGTTGCTACACTCCAGCCTCCATGCAATGGAGGTGTCACCTGAGTAGTGGTGGCCCCAAGACCAAATCCTAAAAAGGGCTTAGTTACCAGGGAAACAAGTCTGGCCTAATGATGTCAAGTTGAAGGTTTAAAGACCGTTCCAATATGCAGATTTAGTGGTCTCCAATGCACACGGACTTTACCTTACTGTTACCTTACAGGTTGTCCTGAATACCTTTATGGACTAGGATTTCCACATTTTGGGGGGGCATAGGAAAGTGTTATCAGACTAATGGAGTAATCTGTTTTTTAGACTGCACTGAGATAGTTATATTCAGTAGACACTGTATTATGCATGTTTGACAGGATAGATTTAATTGTGTGGAGCTACAGAAAGATGAAGAGTTTATTTTCATTAAGATTTTGTTCCATTTTTGTCCAAATGTTGACAAAGTTTTTTCTTAACTGTACAATGCTTCTAACTGTCCTACTTGCACATATATCACATTTACTAAGCATTTTAAAATTTAAAGCAACACCTTTAATGTTACACTAATACTGTTTTCTGCTTTTGATGCTATTATTTTTTTATTTTTCCATATATCTGTCATTCTGTTTTCTGGCATGGATTAGAATTGGCAGTATCTAAAATACCTTGAAAAAGATATGTCTTCCAATAAATCTCTGCAGCTAAAAGCAGGAATAACCAGTGATATAAAAGAGCCAGTCTTGCAGCTAGACTTTATAAGTATCTATTCACATTAATACATACCAGCCTTCTGTATGAGGTACCCAAATCTTCCCCAAGTGCAACAGCTCTCTCCTTAGAGTTTTTCCCATTTCCACATCATAAAAACAGATCAGCTGCTCATTTCAAAAGAGCTGATCCTAGACAAACATGGTTCCTGTGTTTAGGTCCCCAGTTATAAAATGTTAAGCATTCAATGTCTGTGTTGGGCTTGAGGTCAATTATTTGAATTTTCTTCTAAGAACAAAGAACTGAAGCATCTTCAATGTGATATTTCCTCAGCCAGCCTTAAAGCCTGTTCCTCGTGCTTGCAAAATAAGGCACTTTTAGCTCTTACATAATCAGCCGGCAGCAAGATTCAGGAAAAGAGGTGGGGGGGAAAGACACTTCAGAGCCCTGTGTAGTGACTCGTCTGAGCCTTTACATCAGTTCCCTTTAAGCAGCTCTGTGGCTAACTTCCCAGGTTTCTCGCAGTGACTAATGCTGGGTATTAGTTTAATGGGTCATAGTCACTGATTGGATCATAAATACAGAAATCCCACCACTGAAGCTTAAAAAAAAGGACTATTCATGAGGAAGCTAAAACTCGGCACAGGAATACAACATGGCATGTATCTCCTGGCCCGCCCTTACAGCCAGCCTTTTCTGATCTTGCTGCGTTTCCCTTACACTGAGAAGAAGGGATTTTTTTCCTCAAGAAACCTAAGTGTTAAAAACTCTTAAGCCAAAATCTTCCTTTTTGTAGAAGGAAGGGCTGAGGGGCTACTGATGAAGGTCACCATGGGAAGATCTGGAATTAGTTTAGAATCACGAAGAGCCCATCCATTTTGCCAGTGTCAGTAACGTTTCTATTCTACAGCAGGCTGGTACGTTGGCCTGAATTTCTAAGGGAAGAGACTACAAATGAGAGCAACTTCATTATTGCAGTGCTTTATCGAAGTCTTTGAGGGATAACTAAGAAGCTATTTACATTGACCTTTACAGTACTGGCCTGAGGCTCAAAACAACGTGGTGATATTCATTACCAGTAAAGCTCTACTGAGACAGTTTACCCTGTAGCAGGTGGGAAGGAGGCAGATTGTTACAGCAATGGCCTGAAAGATTTCCAGGTACGATGCCTCAGGATTCAATGTGCACCACTGACTGCGGGCTATTTTCAGCCCTATTTGTATATCTTGGTCCTGCTCTGCTGAGGTGCTGAACTACCATGTGCTGCAATGGTGACATCTGCTTATTTAAACTTTAATGTCTGGGGTTGCAGGCCTTTGCTGCACCTTGCTTACTGTCTCCAAGACTAAGGTGGACAACTTTATGGCAGGGAGAGGAAGCATAAAGAAAGGGACTAAGGGGATCTGAGTCCAGCTTGCAGGCAAAAAGTAGACAACTTTGAAAGTGAGCAGGAGGAAGAGATCGTCAGACCTAGGAATGCGTCAGAATAAAATGTGACCAGCTGCAGGCATTCATGTCATGAATCAGGTCCTGAAACTTGTGAGATTTTAAAATAAGATTGGGTATTCTATTTGTTATGTCTTAACTGTTCTCCTGACAGGTCTTCTGTTGAGCTAACACAGAAAAATAGGCCTGTGGTGCTGAAAAAGGAAGGGGATGGTCCTTTCTAACCCATCAACACAGTGATCTTGTACAGTAAATGCGCCACTTTTTCCCAAAGAGGTCACCAGATTATCCTCCCTTCTTGGGTTCTCTGTGACAGGTGGTTGGTTTTGTTCCTCCTTTGCTATTTCTGTGGCACCAAAGCTTTCTAGAAGTGATGGTCTGTGTAGTCTGAGGCAACCGAGGAAAGAAGAAAAAAAATCTTTCACAGAAGCTCTGATTTATTTTCTACCAAGATAATCATAATCTTAAAAGTCATATCTGACAAGCCCACACAAGGCTTTCTGCAACAGGGAGCTGGAACACCTGAAGTGCCCATCCATCACACAGCAGTGGGCCTCCAGTTGCACAGCTGGACTCTGCCTTCCCTACCAATGGTACTTTTCACTCTATACAGACAGACATTAGATGCAGTGTGAAAGTAGTATGCTATTGATTTACTCTAAATAAAGCTTTATTATCAACCCAGATTTTTAGTATGTTGTCCCATTTCAGAATCTGAGCTAACCACATTAATTTTCAGACAGGTCTGAGTTTGCAGAATTGAAGTCATTCAAATAAGATTTCATCCCTTTTGATAGAATGAAAACCTGTGTATGATGCGAGGGGCTCAAGAACTTCAGAGTTCATTGTACTTTGGAGCAATTTTTAGATTCAGGATGAAAGTCCAATTACAATACAGCTTGACAAAGATCTGTCATCTGCACAGAAATGTGAGTGTAAAAGGAATTTCCTGGATGACAAAATTTAGTCCCCTGCTAATACCTGCATTATATAATGCCTGGTGGGGGTCTTGTTGGGTATTTTTTATATTATATGGAGAACAAAAAAAAGAGAAAGGATTTACTTTAAAAGCACTTCTATTTTCAAAAAAAAAATAAAAAAAATATTGGGGCTTAGTAAAAGGGAAAAGACAGAGTTGAAAGCTTTTCAGTCCTGGCACAGATAGGCAGACAAGCCTTGAAACAGGAAGCGTAACAGCCTTAGTGATCTGTGTGAAATCAAGGTCACCAAAGAATTTAAGGAGAGCAAGGTGAGAGGATCAGTTGCATGCCCAGCAGAAGCAGATAGAAGCTTCTGTTCTCTTTTATGCTAACTGGAGAGGAATACAGGAGGTAATGTAGGGAAATACTGTCTGCAGCCATAAAGCATCCTGTAAACCTTGTGATGCTGTGCCTCCTGTGATGTACGCCAGAACCGCAGCAGAAGCACGTGCCAGAGTTGATTGACACTTTGCCAAGGGAAGGCACAAGCACAGGAATGAAAGAGTTGCTGTCCTCCCTGGCAGCTCAAATGTCACACGGAGATAAAGGTTACTGCTAGTAACAAGTCCCATTTCCCAGGGAGAGAGCATGCAGCACCATGGCTCTTCACATACGGAAAGTGGTGGTGGAGTGGTGAGCTGGATGCACGTACCAGCTTCAAGATTAACAGCAGCAACAGAGTCGACTTCCCTGCAGTCACAGTGCCATTTGCAGAAATTGCATGCTGTTCCTGTCTGCACTCTGAGTAAATCTGAGGGAATGTGGAAGGAAGACTATGCTTTTTGAAAAACGATGCACCTTACAAACAGGAGCCCTTGCCTGGTCACTGTGGGAGTGTGACGCCAGGATTCATGGTGCTCTGATCATGCATCACGATCGAAAATACCACTGGCTTCTCTTAGGGACTAGGAGAGCATCTGAAGTCTCAAGGTGTGGTGCAGGTAGGGTCATCAGAGCTCCAGTTTTCTTTAGAACTTGCTTCAAACCTGATTGAAATGATTGAGATACCATTGATTTTTTTTTTACTATCCCAGTTCCACTCCCTGCTGGAAGTGGAGTTCTTCACAAAAAATTAAAGTATGAAGGAGAAGAAAAGACACTTTAAATGTTTAGAATCTCCAGGAATAGATTGTTACACTAGGCAGAATGAACAATCCTGTATTTTACTTAATATTATATATTTTGCCTTGATGATCTTTTAACAATTGTTAACTTGCTAACAATTAGCCAGCAAAGCCATCTTTGTGCAGATCTTGTCTATGAGCAGTCAGGAAAACTGAACGTGATTCAGTCACCTCGGGGTTAGTGGGGAGGTGGGTGAAATCACTCTTGTGGTGTTGCCTTATGCCCAGAAGTAAGTTTGGTTGGTGACAGATGCCCTCTGCCTTTGCTCTCTGCAAGGTAAAAGAAATCCATGAGTAAAAGCAAGAGCATTTTCAGACCTTCTGGCTGAATGTTCTACATCTCATGCTAGTTATTTTCCGATCACTAGCTTGAAGACACACTGCCTTTAGCTTTCCATAATACCCACGCTTCCCTCTCTTCTTCCCTCTGCCTTTCTGTCTGCCTGCCTATCGATAGACTGATAGGATTACTGTAATGCTTGATTGAGTGCTGGTTGTCAATCAAACCTCCCTGCCTTGACCACCAAACAACAGTCATTTAGGTAGCAAATTCTCTCTCAGGTGGGAAGACTGATGGAGGTAGGGATCAATTTGGGCTCCCAAGATTTGCCCTTATGAAAGAGGGGACGAAATTGCTACTTTTGATTTCAGTCCTACTTTTAAATCCAGAGCATCCCTGTTGGTCACTTGTGATGTGCACTATGTAGCAGCTGTTGCTCCCCACCTCTCTGCCAGACTTAGTGCTATTCTTCATTTCCCAGTTAGGAAGATTGAATTTCTTTGTTTTTCATTAGCTTCATCCCCTCAGTAGCCTAATAAACTCTGCAGCTGAAGCAGGGGAAGGATGCAGGCAGTTTTCCCTGCCTTTGCTGCTCTGCAGGAGGCTGCAGCCGCACTCGTGTGTGTGTTGTGCCATCGCGCGGTGCTGCTGCCGCACTGCCACCCCCTCTGTGTCTGTGGGACCTGCACTGAGCCAGCCCTGCCAAACGGCTAGTAACCCATAAACACAGCCTTCAAGCCTGCCTTCATCCCTGTGAGCTGCTGCAGCCGGCAAAGCTTTCCATGGTCCAGCACATTAAAAGCTTTTACAGGTATATTAGCAAGTGGCCAAGGAGGAAGGCGATGGGGTCTGCCTAAAGGAGGGCTCGTGCATGTCCTCACTCAGAGGCAGCAAAAACCCTAAACGGGGGGATTTGGTTTTGTTCTACAGAGCTGCTGTTTTCCTTTGAATCTGGGAGAGACACAAGGAAACTGTGTTGTTTTTTAAGCATCAGTTACCACTCTCCGTGAGCAGCCTGTGGTCCATTGACAATTTCAGGGATGTAGGGCAATACTCTGCACAGTTGTCTCCTGAGCTCTGGCTCCTGGGTCATGCTAAGTTCTGGAAAACTTCATCTAGCATCTCTTACTATGTCAGTGATGGTAACATTAGTGAGGTTAATGCCTGTAGAAAATATGTGCCTAATGGCATTCTAATGTATTTTCTAAATTGCATTATGTTTTTCAGAAGGCTCCACCAGAGAACAATCTGTCTCATAGACTTGAACCTGCACAGTTTATCCTGGTTTTCTGTAGAAGCGAAGTTTGCAGGACTGCAAGTGTCTCTACCATCCTTTCTTTCTGTTTGAATTTGTTTGACACAGTAGAAGTTTCAAAGACCTGAAATTCCCACACATTTTGCAAAAATAAGTAAAGATCAGAGAGAGTCTATTAGTGCTTTTACCCAGAATAAAGAGTGGAGCATAAACTGACCCCTGATTAGACATCAAAGTATGCACTTGGGAGGGCAGCTGAAAGACATAAGTCTGCAGAATCACCATCTCCTTTTGATGTGCTGCTTGAAAAATCACACGTTATTTTTCCCTACGCACGCAAAGACAAAGCAACAGAAAGTGAACATCACAGGTGGTTCTCACACTGGTGCAATTTCCTAACTTGAATCATTTTTATAAGGTCATGGCAATACCCTGAAATTGTTAGAATGGCATCTGGGCTGTCTTTTTGATCTAGAGGATTCTGTTATCTTTTCTGTTTTACAGTTTATAGTAGCAAGAAAGTACTGACCCTGAAAATCTATGATCCAATATTTGTTCCTTAGGAATATTTATATTCTCATAAACATACAAAGAAAGAGCTCTTCCTGACAATTTGTTCCAAATTATTTGACGTAAGGCCAAATACAGATATCTATGTTCCTAATGAAGACTAGTCTTCTGAGTCACTTGTCACAGTCAAGCCAGCAAAATGATTTTAGAACAAATTTACTTATTGCCTATAGGTAGTAGGGAAATCTTGAAATCGATTCAGAAAAAAAAATGTATCCAAACGAACAGTGTGAACAAAACCATGTACCAGAGATAGCAGTGACATGTTACCAGAAAACCAGAAATGGAGCCAACTGTATCAAGTCACTCTGCATAATTGTTATTAGTCTTTAATATTAAAATATTTTGAACCATAGGTTTGTAATTCATGATATAACAGGAAGAATATGTCCATATTATATGCAAGCCAAAGTGAGTTATTCCTATATAGCCATACCCATTCCTCTTGGTTCATTTCACCTCTTCCTTCCTACACTAATTGTCTTCATGAAGGTTTTCTTGGAGGCTCTGTTCTCTGGCAATTTATTTTCTTCAAGTGGAGAGGGGCTTAGGTTTTCATGCCAATTAGCAATTCGGTCAAATCCTTCTTACTACTTTTCATTGTTGGTTTTATTTCATCTTCTCAATTTCAACTGCCTCTGAATCTCTGAAACAATCCAGTTTATCTTGAAGATTTTTTCTTATTATTAATACAATGGCTCATTAGATTAATCTCTGCTTAAAATTCGTATCTTTCTCTCTCACCTCTGAGAGGTAACCACTGAAAAGTGGCCGCCTCTGATGTGTATTTACTAGCTGCTGAAGGTCACTTTCTGAAAAACCCATGTCCTTTCCAAAAAGTCAAAAGATTCAGGATGGATGGATTATCCAGGCCTTCTAGTTTATAGCCTGGAGTTTTAGGTTTGGGGGTTTGGGTTTTTTGTTTTGTTTCTGGTTTTTTTAATCGAAGGAGATTTAGAAATGCCTGCAAGAGTTATGTTTTTTCAAACTGTTGGCCAATGTGTCTTGACAAAGCAGCTGTGCTCTGAAAATGACATTTCTACCCTCCTGGGCTGGAAAAGGAAACGTCTGTCCAGACTCCAAAGATCTCTAGTGACATTAAAAGAGATTTTCATGAAGTGGAAGGCAAACACCATTAAAAGCTGTAATTTTTGCTCTTAAGAAATTATGCATATTTAACAGGATGTCTTTGAACTCATGCCACCTAAGTAGAAAAACAAACAGCTTTTTTGAGAATTTGAGGATTATTTTACATGAGAATTTAATTTGTTTAAATGGAAATGAATATGGATGAGGATATTTGAATAGGTTCAGTTTGTTCGTCAGTCACAATTGCCAAGCAGGGACTAATCTTGGTGATTAGTAAGGGTAGTGATAAAAATATGCTTGTACCCAATATGCCTCCTGATTGGCAGTTTATTGCTCTTAGAGGACCAGATGTCAAAAGCCATATGCTAATATTCATCGCAGAACAATCCGCTGGTTTACACTGTAAAATGCACCATCATCAGCACTGCTGAGCAGCGAGCGAACGGCAGCCCCGAACGACAAGAGCACGTTCAGGCGAAAGGAGCATTTGCCGCAGCAGTTGGCAGAGGGGGAGCAGAGGGTTCTGGGGCTGCTTCAGGCTCTGCTGCCAACTCCCGGCATCTTGCGACAACAATCAGGAAAGGGGAGATGCAACATTTTACCTAAAATGCGCTTTATACTTATTTAGGCTAGGAATTATTTTATCTTTATGCAGCACCTGGCACGGTGTGGTTCTGCCTTGTTACTGGAGGTGCAGCAATGAAGTTACTAAATCAGAATAAAAAAGTGTTATGTGAGAAGTGCATTAAAAAACAGAAGAAAAAAAGACCTGCAGATATCAATGTCTTGTGTTTATATAGAATTTCAGTCTGTGATCTTCCTGAAATGGAGAAGTTTTATATTTCACTGGAAGAAAGAGTTTTGAGTACAGAATTTACAGTAAAATTTCCCCTATTAACTGGTGCATTTAAAGATGGCAGTACAAGCAAAAAAAAAAGTCAGGAGGGAAAAATACCCCCTTATACAGAAACAAAGCCAGCTTCTGCCTTTCAGTTAAATCTTCCAGCCCCCAAAATCGAAGTGATACCAAGTTTAACTGAAGGCAGTATTACAGTCAGTTTATTCTGGTACCAGTTCCGTCTGCCAAATACACTAACTACAGCAGTTACAGGTAATGCTAGCCGTAATGCCAAGGGAAGAAGTGCCAAAGCCATGAGCACTCTTTTTCCACCTGAGCGGGTGAAAGGGGCAGCAAGGGGCAGGTTTCTCTCCCTACAAGCCAGGCCATAACAATCTGGAGAACTAATAAGATTTCCAGTCTCCAGCCACCGCCAGCAATAAAAAACCCCACCAAGCTGTTACTAAAGGCAATGGTGTTCTGCAACATGCTGCTGCAATTTCCTTAGGATTATTCTGAAGTTTCAAGTCCTTACGATTTGATAGTTTTGGAAGAAAAAAAACTTTTCTCTTTCAAAGATCAGTTGGGCTGAACTGCATTCACGGTTGCTGTTCTTAAAGGTTGTTATCCTCATTCTACATCCCATTCTCTTGCACAGAGACTAAGATGAGCACAATTTTGTGTCTGCATAATTTCACCCGCAATAGCATCTACAGCCATAGCATAAACGGGAAGTATCTCTTTGATTCATCTCCATTCCAGGTTCTCTTTTGATGTAAGATGAGAATAAAAGCCTTGCACGAAAGATCACACAAGTTCTTTTCTTTAAAGAGAGTACTTGGATTTCTATGTATTGGAAGAAGCTTGAATTTCAAACTTTTGGGGAGTTGGGTCTGGAGCACCTTTAAATTGCAAGAGAAGATACACAGTGATAGTCCTGCTTTTGTACACGTTGTACATCTGGCACGAGCTTCCCCTTCACGCTAGGGCTCTGCAGTACTGAAGGAAGAACTGACAACATGGTCTGGGGGAAGGAGATATTAATCCAGTTTTTATGCAATTCCCCCTCCCTCTTTCTTTTTTTCAAAGCAACAATACAGTGAGGTCATATATTTCTCTAAAACATTCCTCTCATTTGTGTCATTTATTCTTTTCATGAATTGTGTAATCCCACACAATTAAGCAGTGCTTAGTAGACCATCGCACCTCTGTTAGCTTCACCTTGTGTCACTCTTGGAGGATGTCATGCACAGGGAGGGCTTAAGAAAAGGCAGCTCGAGGGGGGAAAACAAATGGTCCTGTGTGGCAGGAGCATTAGAGGACTTGGGTGTATGTCACAGTCTTTAGTACACGGATTTTGTCTTTCTTCTTATTGGCTTTCCCCTTTTGTTCTTTTATTATTATTATTTTTAGCTTTTTTGGGGGATGATATTGGCAGAACATGTTGGAAGGCTACAGGCTGGAGAGGGTGCTGTTGGAACAAGAGGCACTGATTGCTGTGGCAGTGCTTTTGAGGCTGCGATGCTTAGGGGAAAAAAAAGGATTGAATGGGATCTGCAAGGAGTGTGCACACTCCTGCACAAAGACAGATGCCCCTTTTTAGAGTAAGATAAAGAAAAGTTGCAGACTGTGCTATCAGGGAGTGATGCACACAGCCAACATGTGGAGGTGTTTTACAGGACTTTGAACCTGGGCTGGTTTGGAGCCTGCCAGCTGGGAAATGCAGGCAGAGTTAGCACGCAAACCTTGTGCCAGACTATGGATGTGCCCTGTAACACCTTAGTTTTAACATACTTCTTGAGAGCTTGTTTAATGTTTCACTAAAAAGCTTTGATAAAGTAAAACTTCAGTAAGAATGGAAAGACTTCTCCGCTGTCTTAGGCTGGTGAGCAGAACATGCTCTGAGCTGGTCCGGTGCGTTTGTAAGAACTGGTCCTGTGTGGCTTGAATTTTTCCAGTGTTGTTTGGTCTGGTAGTTTTATTAACTGCTTTTCTAATACTGCATGATAAATCCATTAATTGATTTGGTTCTGGTTGTAATATTGACTTGACGAGTGGTGTTCCACAGTCCTGGTTTTTAAGGATAGTAGTTAAAGAGTTGATTGAAAAGACTAACAAAATTAGTGATTTGTTTATGGGCAACCAAACTTTTTTAAAGGATGTAGAGTGAACTTTTTTTCATGAAGTAGAAGCCCTTGTATTTCTTTGGTTTTACAAGGAAAAAAATCAGTCCAGTTTGAAACTTCAGAATGCTTTCTCTGTGGTATAAACAAGAAATGCTGAAGCCTTCTCCTGTATGCCACAACTAGTCCCTCAACATTATTGATGGCTAGGACAGGTTCTACATGGATGCAGAAATTTCTTTTGCATGTTGGTAAGGTGATCAAAACCAAAGACTTAAAAGATCCAGACAGAGCATTGCATCTCAGAATAGCCTGGTCTCCAAAAGTGGTTTGTAAAGTTGCTTAAAACCTTGCTGTGAATCATAGGAGTTTTGTCCCTTTAAACACCGAAATATCTATAAGAATCTAGCTGAAAATCATGAGCTGTCAAGATCTAAATGGTTGAGGGACTCCTGAATTATCCTACTGTTAGGTTGGATCAAACTTTTTAAAGGGGTAGGAATATAAGGAACCATAACTGCACACAGAGATAATTATCTCTAGAGATGTTAATTTCTGCCTGCTAAAAATCACTTTACTCTGGGCTTAGCAAAGGTGAAACTTCCATTTGTTACAATACCATGTATTCTGCAGCATTAACACTAATACAATAGATACATTTTATTCTTTCAGCATGAACTCTAGCAAGTCATCTAATTTCAATTTTCTGATGCCTCCAAACATAATGATTCTGGGTGTAAAGTCTCACTGATCTGGGTCATTGAAACTTACCGAGTAATGCAGATCACAAGTCACAGCTTTGTAAAGCCTTAGCTCGCAATTCTTTTGAAGCACCCCCTTTATGTCTGAGTCACCTTGCTAGCAAGTACGCTTGGTTGAGGGAGGATGGTGCTCTCAGGGGGTTATTCAGGGTCCATTTGTTAAGCTGACTTGGAATGACGCCGATATGGCTGAGACTTTCTATATTTATTTGAAAACCCCTTCTTTACTCTGGCTCGACTCGCAGCTAAATCCAGAGCCTACTTCATGATCATAACAGGGCTGACCTGTGTCACTTTGAGGAGCCCAGAGGAGATTACTTTTTAAATGAGAGCTGGGGAATCCCTGTTAGCTGGAGGAGGTTCTGGCTACAACACCATCACCAGATGGTCCAGAGGTGCGTTGGGCTGTGCCGAGCTGCCTGGGCTCCCAACTGTCAGTGGAGACAGTCAGTGAAGACAAATGGTTCTGGGCAACAGGATGCTGAGCTTTGTGTGCTTTCGTAACGTGGATTTTGTGACTGAAAACGGCATTCTGGTGTCCCAAGGGATGCCCAGCCAGGGTAAAACTGAGCTGCCTGGACATTGAGGCCTGACTTCTAAACAGGTTGTTCTGAAAAACCAATGTAGGCTGGACAGGACGTGGTCTCATCTTTTTCCTGACACTCTGATTTTATTTTTTACCTTAAGGTCTTATTTCCTGATCCCAGCATCGCTCCTCGCGGAGTCTTTTGAGAAGCAACTGTTGCCTTGGCCTACTTTGTGTCCTCTCCCAGTTGCAGGGAAGAAGCAGATGGAAGCTTTGGGCTGCTTTTTGTTTTAGATATAGTACGTTAAGAAAATAATGGCTTCTGTAGCCAAGGGTTCCTTCTATCCAGGCTGGAGGCCAAAACATTTGTTTGCACCATATGTGACCCAAGTGCTAAGCTTTAAGAAATGGCCAACAGCTCAAAATATGGATATAGAAAGAGTTTGTTGTCTGTACTCTGTGAGAAAGGTGTGGTGAGATGCTCAGCTGCACGTAGGAGATTCGTGTAAGAGAAGGTGGTGGAAAGCTGGCTGCTGTGCATGTCTTTTAAGTGTTTACCTCTCCCCAGGTCCTCTATAAGGAGCCTTGGCAAACCTGGGCAGCACTTCAGTCCCTCTCTTCTGTGTATTTAGATTAAATGTGAAACCCAAATCCTTCCTAATTTCGTTTTGTTTTGCTGAAGTTATCTGTTATCCTCACAGTCTGTGTAACCTAATTGTAATACCAATATATTTTAAATTGAAGAAGAGGGAGATAAATTATCTATTGACTTATTCATTTTGATTTCCCCAAAGTATTATTGGAGGTAATATTTTCACAAGCATAACTCTTCTGAGGCTAAAGAAAAGTGAGAAACATAGAAACATCACTAGAGCTCAACTATATTGAGCTAAAACAGTCCTTTCCGAAGCGGAGTCTGGAAATTAGTCCTGTGCTCATTACACTTGCAGCTTTAATTTAGAAGTGCAAGTACTTTTTTTTCATCTCTCAAGCCCTGAAAAGCTGTTTCTAAGGCAATTTCTGCAGCCTCTGGAGAGTCTGAAGTGATCCCAGATTCAGAGCAGTCTTGAAATCCTTTCCAGGTCCCCTTGCCAGCTGCTGCTCCTGAAATGGCCGGAGTGGCCATCTGTCATGTTTAAGCCTACAAATGTCAAATATCCAGGATGAAAACAATCGGGAGAAGGCTGCTTACTCTTCCCAACTGTAGCTGTTGAATGAAAAATTACTTTTGCCTGTCTGTCTGAGCAGTGGACAGTCACCATCAGTGTGCTTGGGCCCCCTGCTCTCCTGGCTCTTCTGCCTCTCGGCTGTCCCAGGGGTGCTCAGAGCAGAGTGCCTGCTCCTCTCCCTAAATTCTTCTCCCCTAGTACGGGAAAAGTAAGGAGCCAAGCAGACAAGGGATTAAATTTTAATGCTTACTGATGCCACAGGCTTTCTCTAGCTCCAGCTAGGCTGTTTCCATCCTGCCTGCACTGGGAAGTGCTTGAAGTTGAGGCACTTACACATTAGGTGGTGCTAAACTCTAATAAATGCAGGCGAAGTGACTACCAGAGCTGTTAGCCTTGCTGCGCTTGGCAAGGCTCCGCACTCATCCTCCTACTGTGACTACTGCCCTGCATACTGATAACCAGTTCAGAGGCTTGCCAGTTTGCAGTTAAACTTGCCATCAAGTAATTCTAGGTAAAAAGTTTCCTGACACCTTTTTTTTTTTTCCTAAATTGCTGGCAGTGTGCGCTGGCAGCCCAGAAAGCCAACCATGTCCTGGGGTGCATCAATAACAGTGTGGCCAGCAGGTCAAGGGAGGTGATTCTCCCCCTCTACTCCACTCTTGTGAGACCCCACCTGGAGTATTGCAACTTCTGAACTGAAGCCCTGGTCAGACAATGTTTTCCTAACCCAGATACAGAGTCAAGGAGTCAGTCAAACAGATGGCTTCTATGATTTCCAAAGTGTGGAATTAGGACCTTTAGGCACATACTTAATCACTACAAGGTTGAAAATGTATATTCAGTTCCTAATTGAAAGCTTGGAATGGATGGGGAGGCATGAAACCTTATTTAATGAAGAAGTATATGAAGATACTTGAGTTGTCATAAGGGATCCTAGTTAGGCTGCCACTGAGCAAAATTTACAATTGGCATTCACAAAACTGTTCTGTATTTATGGTTTTAATAAATCTGCTTCGCTGTCAGAAATGATCTAGGGTTATAGTGGGAACATGTACTTCTCAGGAGCTGCATTGCACTTCCAAGTCACTTTTCTACTACTGCTCTCATAAGCATTGAATGGGATCTGAAGGTAACAGACAGGTCCATCTTTGGACCAAAACCCCCTCTCCTCTTGCTTTAAACTTCTCCCAGACATTTGTTGAATAAATTACAATTCTGTGTGCAACAGATGGTTAGAAAACTTACCCTGATACTTGTCTTCTGGCATAAGCAAAGTGGAAATTCCCTCTGGCTCTGAAAGTAGCAATAAAAATCCATGAATGACCTTGCTCCTTTGGGTCAAGTGGGATAATGATAGAGGATCTATTCTAATGTCTGGGCCAGATGAAGAAGATATTGGAAGAGGTAGGAGATGCTTACCTGACTGAGGGCTACCTGCCTGAACTCTCCTAGCTACATCTCTGCTGCATTTGAGAGGCAAGGTAACAGCGAGCCTGCAGCTGGGTACCCAGTATAGCTGGAGATTGTTCTGCAGAGCATGAGGAGGAGATGATGATGTGGTCTTCCCTACATACTATGGAGCACACCTCTTTTTCATGCTCTGCACACACCTGAAAGGCAGCGGGATGCAGCTAGGGCTGGCATGGAGTACACTGTACTTGCAGCCACCCATGGCAGTTTGCTGTTGAAACATTTAAGAAGCACAGAAAGGCTCCTTTTAGTTCTATTGCATGGGAGAAGCTTTGAGTTAGGAGATCAGGACCTTACACGATAATCGTGGACAGCTTTAGAAATGAAGGCATATAAAATAGCTGAAGAGATGCTTTGAAACAAGCTGCCAAATAATGAATAATCACAGAGAATTTAAATGAGACCGATAGTACAGCCTTTTGTTTCTTAAGGCAAGCTACCTCTCTTGGACTTTTTCCCCCTCTGAGAACAAAGGGCAGAATCAATAAGCCAGTCAATGAGACTACTGGAAACCACTTTGAAGTTTGTGATGAAAGAGAATTTTCCTTCCTGTTTGAATTGCAGATTCCTTAGCACAAAACATGGCTGGTTCACTTCCATCTCAGCAAATCCAACAGGGGAGTCTAAGCTTCCATCCCACCCCACTGCCCAACCCTCCTGAGCTCAACACCACCAAGTGAGTTCAATCAGCTGTAGTCTGTACTGCAGACATCAGTTTTCACAGTAGGAGCTGAATCTATTGTTTCATATCCCAGCTTTCAAGAGGTTTTGCTGTGGCCATTGTAAAGGCTTTATATGTTATCTGGGGGGGACATGGACAACAGACTTTTTAAGGCTAACGCTAAATTCTTTAGCATTTAGGTTTTGCTTTTAGTTTGTGTCCAAGAGTGAAGAGAGTGCTATAATAAAATAAGTGTTAAGTTACATGTAAATTAGCACTTGATAGCTCCAAATAGTTAATGAACTATCAGTAATAAAATGGTTAGGGGGGGAAAAAATGCCGGATTCTTAAATATTAAGAAGTCTGAGTGGTAGGAACCGTATTAGTCTTACCTTTAGTTTTTAAACTAGGTAACAGGATGAAGTCGGATCTCTCTTGACTTTCTAGCTCATACCTAGAAGACAGTACTGCATTGATTCTGGCAGCGAGGGGATGTTTGCTCACTACTTAGTTCCTACTTTACAGATGTAAAATTTCATCTTAAAAATTTCAGAACTGTTCTGTGGCACAGCACCAGCGAAGTAACTAGTGTATGGTTAACCAGGGCCAATTAAGCTTTAATTTTACAATAAGCAGTGCTTCTCATCCTTTGCTGTCATTATAAGTTAGAGACTTCACCAGAGACATAGGTAGTCTTCATTAGTGTGCAACCACATAATACAAGATTGTCCTTGACTAAGGCAGCTCTCATTCAAAGTATCTAAGACAGAGATGCCTTCTGTGCTCTGCATGTTTGCAGCGCCTGGCAGTTTGCTTTCCATG
Organism: Psophia crepitans; assembly: GCA_013399095.1. NCBI lineage: Eukaryota > Metazoa > Chordata > Aves > Gruiformes > Psophiidae > Psophia > Psophia crepitans. The sequence continues at coordinate 1,274,590 of VWZZ01006503.1, read as the reverse complement.
GAGGCTCCATAATACAGTCATTAATTAGTGTTTTACCCCATTCAAAGATGAGGCTTGAGACATTAGGATAGCAGTTCCAGCTACATGAGAAATTGGCAGAGCAGAATTCAGGTAAGCTTCCTTACCCAGAAAATTTACCTCTCTAACATTGGATGGTCTATAACCTCCTCTTGCATCTCACTGCATGACTGTTAAGTCTTCAGTTGGTAAACTACAGACTTTCAGCCCATGAGGACCTGCTTTCTGTCTACAATGGCTTGTGCTGCTGATCTAGTGGGTCCCAGGAGATGTGGCCTTATCCCACCTAGCAATTCCCTGTACAGATCTTGGGTCCTTTAACTAATCTCCCTTTTAGAGGGGAACTACAAACATTGGTGCCTCATCTTACTAATGGTAAGATGGATCCAGGATGAACAATGTTTCAGAGATCCAAAAGAAGACATCTCTACCTTCCCTCAGCCTTTCCCAAACATGGTCTAAAGGATATGGGTATGCCCCAGCCTTCAGTCAAAGACTTCTAGTGTCATTGCTTCATTGCTCACAGAAAGCCCTACCACACCAGTCATTTCTGAAGGAAGTGCATCCAACAGAAGTGCCCTGCTACTGCAAGTTGCTTTAAACACTCCTGAGTTAAGGTAAAACAGCAGAGTCATCTTCAAGCAGAGGGTGGGGAGGAAAACTGCAAACCCGTTCTTTTTATCCAAAGGCAGGGAAGCATGCTGCATTTTTTATAGTATGGGAGGGAGAAGTGCACAGTAAGTGACACTGATGCAGAGTAAATGTTTCATGAGCTGGCCTCCTAACATGTCTCCCTGAGAGGAAGGAGCTGGCATGGTAGTGACAGCTTGAGTGCCTGCAGGAACGGGCCATGAAGTCTCTGGTAGCTGAAGTGGCTTTCTCAGTACCTGAGGTTTTCCCCCTCGGACTTTCATAGCTTTTTGCTAAATAAAGACTTAGCTCCTTCTCAGCAAACGGGTGCAGTGCATGCAGCAGGCACTGCGCTGATGGACATCAGAGCCGGACGGTACTGGTGACGTGTTTGGTGGTGGCTCTGAAGGCTGCGAGCCTGCCTGTCCTGTACTTGTGAACACATGAATAATTGAATGCTCTGTCAGACCATGCTCTTTTTAGCAGCATTGTTGTAAATGCCCTATGAGTTACAGAGATGTCTCGCTGAAAAAAATGTTGTTTGCAACCTAATTTTAACATGGTTAGAAGATTTTGCAAACATGATAGTCTTGGAAAAACTGTGTGGGAGAAAAACCTTTGGTTTAGTCTGAGATTGTTGTTATTCCACCTCTTAGGCTACGTCAGACCTACAGTGGCAGGACAGGTTAGAGAAAAGCTCTTGTCACAGCTTGCAGTGAAAAGAGACAGTGTGGCAAAGGAGCCAAAAACAGTGATAAGAAAGTAAGTGAGATATATCTCTGTAGGATACTTCAGTCAGGTATTTTAAAAATGTCAGACCACAGGGTATTGTTTCAGCTTCCAGGTATCTAATACAGATGTTCATGGGGGTTGGGTTTTTTTCGGAGTAACTAAGTAAATTACTCCACATTCTTCACCTAGAGAATCACTTTGCTCCAGTTACCAGTGAAGGATCAGGCGCGTTTTCCCTCAAGTGATGCTCATGCCAAGGTCCTTTCACAGTCTCACCACCAGAAGGTGCTGAAAAATCTTTTCCCTGATAACAGCATAGTGATCATTGCCATTCATAAACGAGATGTAAAAGTCAATGCTGTATCCTGTGTCACTCTGTCTAGGCTGAAATATTAAGCTGGCCAGAGCACTGAGCTAGCATGAGGAAACGAGGCTCGGAGCATGGAAGGATGAGGGTTACAATGCTTACACTGCCAGCAAAGGGAATCAAGTTTTGTCATTTATTATTCTGTACAGAACTTGAGCTGGATTTTAGTGCGCTCTTCTGGAGGTCAGTGGTGCTACTGCTGCGTGTGTGAACACTTGTGTGACCGTTGTGCTGTCTGGTCTGGCTCTGGGCAGCTCCAGTGGCCACTAAAACCAAGGTATGGCTTCCTGGCCTCCTGCTGAATAGGGGAGCTGCCTTCCACCCAGAGCCCCCCCGCAAGCTGCCTCAGGTGTGATGGTGGTGTTACATGACTCTCCACGTAGTGTCCTCACTTGCTTGTTTTTTGGATCAGCTAGAAAAAGGGAGGGCTCTTGTTCCAGGAAGGACACAGGCTAACAAGCAAGAAGACCTGAGTATTCACAGCAAGGAATTAATCTGCAAAAATTAAGCCCTCTCTAGGTTCTGACTGAGCACCGTGGGGTTTGCAGCTTCTCTTTGTATGCCTTTTGGGTTTGAATCCTTCAGGATGTGACCCATACCTTGTAGACAGTGTAATAATCCATGTTCAGCGGCTTGGCTTAGCTCCCCCAAAGCCTGTGAAGTGTGGCAAACCAATGTGCAGGGCCTGATACAGAGCTGAAAATCCTGGGAATCCCTCCTGATCCAAAGAGCACAGCTGTCCCATCGTGGATAAGCAAGTGCAAATGTTTTCACACCCTATCTGCTAATGAGTTACTGGACAGACTGTATTAGTCTCATTTTGGGTCCTGAGTCTGTACAGCAGTGTGTGTGCTTCATGCTGAAGCCAAACCCTGCCTTGCATGTTTATTGGTAACTAAATGGTGAATTGAAAAACCTCATGCAGTTCTCTGCATTTGCTTCAGAATGAAGGAGCAGTACCTGTCTGTGGCTCTGGGGCTGGGTTTTTTCAACTTTCCATGTTAAACTAATAATATCATATCTATCTTTAAACTTCACCTATCTCATTACTAAAATCTTACTCCCTAGACACCTAAAGCTGGAAATAATAAGGTCTATGCCCACTAGCTCATGTATTGTGACTGCCTGCACACCACAGGTCATTTAATATCACGTGGAATTGCAGAGGAATCTCTTCACATTTCCCCCTTGCCCAACTCCTCAAAATTGTAATGGGAATTGTTTTAATATAGGTAACCAATGAATTTATTGCCAACTTGTTAATTGCAGTATGATAACTATCACTTGCCTTAAAGAAATGTCTTCATAGCATTTATATTATGCAAAAAAGGAGATCCGAAAGTTTTCACCAGCCTGGACAGAGAAGGGATTGAACCAGAGCTCCACAGTGCGGATCAGCCCTGGGCTTTGGCACACTAACTGTTGTGAGGAATCTTTCCTTTCTGTCCCTGGGACAGAGGAGTCCTGAAAGCTTCACTTCTGTGGCTGGTGGAAGACAAAAACCTATTTCAAAACTAGTCTTCCATGAAGGAACAATATTGTGTTTCAGATGATCCTAATTTTACCAAGTTCCTCCATTTTAAGGTCAAAAACTGTGGGGTTTTCTTTCAGATCTTATACAAAGAGATCTTGTTTCCGTATAAAAGCACAAATGGGAGAAAATCCAGCCCTTCCACCAGGGATTTGTTCCAATGATAAACATCGACTTTGGTTTAGAATACTTTGCCTTATTTCTTCTGTGAAACATTTCCAGCTTCAGTTTTCAGCAAGTTGTTCAAGTACTGCCATTCCCTGCTAGGGTAAACTCCAGAGGGATAAAATTTTCTGTTAGTGGGGAATATTTGAACACATCAGTTCATGAGCTGGACTTTCACCCAATAATTCCACTAACATTTTGGTAGCATAATAAGAGGATTACCTCCTCCAGTTCCCATTCCTGCTCTCCAAACTCAATATTCATCAGTCCAAAGCCTTCTAATTATTTTTTAGGGCTTCTGACCTTCATCCAATTAGCACTAACTTGTACAATTGTATCTGACACTATTTTAAGTCTATTTAAATCCAGTTTAATTTGATCTTTGTCTTTTGCTATATAATTCTAGATTCCTTTTCTTTGCCCAGCTAAGTCTCAGGACATGGGCCTCTAACCCAATCCTTTTTCTTATGAATTGTTAGGATCCAGCTTGTGTGGCTATCAGCGGAGCTGAAAAAACAGAAGCATTTATTTCTCAAGGGTGTAGTCTGAGAGGAGCTAGAAGGCTCAGGCTGTCACTAGTGTATTAGGTGTGAAATAGTCACTGTCTTTAACTAGGTGAATCTCTAACAGCAGAGCCTGTTATTCACGGTCCCAACGATAGGATTGCACCAATGGGCCAATTTTCTGTGTAACTGTAATTCACACTGCATTTCTTCATAGAAGAGAAAACATAGAGAAAACTGTTTCTATTTGGGTGAATTGTACTAAAGGAACATTGCCATTTTAGAAATAACCATTATTGGTTTTGATTTGATGTGGAATACAATAAAGCACAAGCCAAATTATGCAGGGTTACTATAATTATTTTGAAAGCTCAGCATGGAAAAATTTGTAACAGCTCATGTGCTCTCATCAGGGTTCGTTTCAATTTTACCCTCATGAACAGTTATTCATTCATTGCTGATTGCAACAATCTTTTAATCAAGAAAACAGCGTGGATATTTTACTCCAGCTGGTAACAGGGGTTGGGGGAAATAGTGAGATTAATTTTAGAAGCTAAATTTGAGAACTGGATTTCTTCAAAGTAATGATACCTGCTTTTCCTTGTTTTGGCTGGGATAGAGTTAATTTTCTTACTAGTAGCTGGCATAGTGCTGTGGTTTGGATTTAGGATGAGAACAATGTTGATAATACACTGATGTTTTGGTTGTGGCTAAGTAATGTTTTTGGCTTCCAATGCTTTGCCAGTGAGGAGGTGCACAAGAAGCTGGGAGAGATCATAGTCAGGACAGCTGACCCAAACTGGCCGAAGGGGTATTCCATATCATGTGATGTCATGCTCAATATGTATAAATTGAGGGAGTTGGCTGGGGGTGGGAGAGAAGGGAGGTGTGTGTGTACCATGGCTTGAGAGCTAGCTGAACATCCCTTAGCAGGTGGTGAGCAATTGTGCTGTGCATCACTTGTTGGGTTTTTATTTTATGATGATGATTATGATCTTTTTATGTCCTGTATAAACTGTTTTTATCTCAACTCAGGAGTTTCACTTCTCCTACTCTCCTCCCCATCCCATGGGAAGGGAGGAGTGAGCAAGTGGCTTCGTGGTGCTTAATTGCCGGCTGGGGTTAAATCACAGCCTAGCTAAATAGAAAGAAGTGGTTTTAAAGCTTCTTTAAAAAGAAAGGTGGCATCAAATTCAGCCATTAAGCATTGTGTTGCAAATGTGCTCCAATCTTAGAAGCAGCAATGGGAAAGTCTGTGTCACAGGCAGCCAGCAGAGGTGGCTTTCCCCATTGCTCTTCATGTGGCAGCAATGGGCAGGAACTCTGGTTTGCTTCACAAGCAGCAAATTATAAATCAGTAAATCAATGAGCCAGCACACAACAAAGCAGCTGGAAGTAAGGATCTCCCTGTCCGTTCTCCTTGCTGCTCAATTTAGTTCATGCAGTGCTTGCTTACACTTCAGTGTCCAAACCCAGCATTTTATTTAGTACCTTAGAGGCTGGTGTTAATTGACAACAAAAACATGGACAGATGCTGCAGCTGTCTTTCCAGACAAGTAGATGTAGGGAGAGGATAAGATAACAAGTCTTTTCTGTGTTCTCAAAGTCCCGTGTCCCTTGCAGGTTACTTTCACAGCTGTCTGGAAAGCACCTTTCATTATTTTCCCCACTCTTAATGTGAAAGAGGAGAAAAAGACAGCCAGAAGGATCTCTTTAGATGATTTTGTCATCAGCTTTTGTGGGTTTTTCCACCCTGGAAAATGTTGGGATTAAAAGCGTTAGAGGTATTTAGTGCAAGCATGAAAATTCTTGATGGAACCTGTTTTGAGGGTGTGTTGTCCCCCCAAAACCACACATACACAATTTTTCAACAGAAAACGGTACTTTTGGAGGAAAGAAATCCAACTTTTCTGACTGCTGTTTGATCAGCTGCAGGACTATGACAAATCCTTCAGGTTCTGATCATGGTCTGATGGCGTCTCCCATCATAATTTTTAAGCACAGTCCATCCAGATATGATTGGCACAAGCAATGGCACTTGCATTGCAAAGATCCTTGAAGGACCCATTTGGGCATCATGAGTGCCAAGTGAGAGTTCAGCTTTGGGTTCTTGCATGGCACACTTGCCAGCTTTTACTGTGCTGGCTTCTGCCTTCTCTGGCTCTGCCGTTGACCAGTCTGGATCCACACTTCCTGATGGGACAGTGCTCTGAGAGTAAGATGCTAGGTAGACTTCTCAGATGGCCCATCTGAGAAGAGCAAAGGAGAGTTTACCCCACAGACTTCACAACTGGTTTCAATGACCAAGTTTGGGGAGATGTGAAGGAGACATCCAAGCTGTGAGAATCCATTCACACTACTGCAAATAGGCAGGTATGGAGCAGGACCAAAGTCCTGCCAAGCCACGCAAATATCTGGTTTGCAATCAGCAGATCTGACTATGTAGTCTATGCTGAAATGGGATGCTTTGATTCTGTAAGTGTTTTTTTTTAATCTAGTAAGCAGAGGGAAAACTGCCTCACAGATGTATTTTTTAACAGCAAAGTGACACTGCTAAGTTACATACAACTTAGGAGCTTTTTCTGTCAAGTCTAAAAGGATGTGGCCAAGGTGCTTTAGCCTTGGTAAGCACAGGTGGAGTGACTTCAGATATGAAAGGTACAACTGAGAGGCTTCCTTCCTTCCTGCCTCAATAAATTCTTGGTGGCTTCACTAGAAATCTTGCATACCTGCAGAATTAACCTGTATTGTTAACACAATAAAAAGCTGATGAGAAATCCCTGGTTATATACTACCTGTTTTCCCAGCTTATTTTCCAGACAGATTGGTGTTGGGTTTTTTCTATCGCCTTTCCTGGAATGCTAATAGGGACTGGGAGGCTATAACCTATTCAAACTGGTCTCTTGATATTTCTCATTCATTTTCATATTGAGATCATTCCATAATGAGAAAATGTTTGGATTTGTCATACGGAATCGAGCAGCTATGATATGCCATACTTTACCCCACCCCATATCTTCTACATGGAGGGAGTATAAATTGATCTCTGTTAGAGTTGTATTTTCTGTATCTTTTTTTGTGGTATGGAAAGTGGCAAGCAACTCTTCTAGAGAAGCTCCCAGCACAAAAATGAAACTGAAATATTTAATCTCCATGGGAAGAGTTTATCATGGATGGATGATTTCCCCCAAATATAGCTTGGGAGCTTCTAAGAACACATCCTGGAAATAGTGATTTCACATCAAAGCTGAAAAACGGAGTGGGAGGAGAAGAGAAGAGCTTTTGGGGAGGAGGGGGAACCCAACGGCTGGTTTTCACGCGCCTGTGCAGTCTCAACCTCCTATGGATTTAGTGTACATGTGAGCACTTCCACAGATTTTAAGCACTCCAGGCAGAAGTGCCATTGTTAGGTATTTAGCCTGAAAGCAAAGAGGATCATCTTTCTTCCTTTCAAATCTAAATCCCTTGTTAGCTTAGTTTCTCAAGAGAGGAACACAATCAGATTTTTTTCCCCCAATGCAATTGAGAGTCAGGCTCTTTCCCTTTACTTGCAAAGAAAAGTACAAGTTAAAAAGGAAAGCTTACTGTTATTTGTACGGCTTTTTCTGATCACTGAAGTGCACGTGATGTGCCAGCTCCTTAAATCCCTTTATTCTGTGTCTGAATATGTACCCTTCCAAGTATTTTATTTTCAGTCTGCTGTGTCATTTTCTGCTTTCCTCAGAAGTTTTTCTTTTAATTGCAACACTTTAAAACTTGACACCCACATACCATCACACATCGAGACTGACTTTTCTTAAGGCTTAGATTTCCCATTCCTGTTAGTGGATCTTTACTTCTAGGCAATGATGCAGTGCACTCAGTTGCTTATGCCATCCTCCAGTGGCAGAAGAAAGGAAAATCTCTTATGAACAGCCCAGACCACTTTTGACAACCCACAGGTGAACTAGGATCTCCCGCTCCTCGGACCCAGGATTTATTTTCCTTCTGCAAGTGATCGAATTTTTCTTATACTTGGTTATGATGTTTCTTCAGATATCTTGAGTCATGATACTTGGACTTACTCTTTTCTGTGGCTTTTCTGCTTGAAAAATGCCGCTCAGGCTTTCAAATCATGTAACTGCTCATGATGGTTGCACATCTGAGCAGGAACCGATAGGTCCAGCTAGTAGTCAGATTCAGAGCCTTTTATTTCTAGTCTTGCTGTTTTGGATCTTGACTGGAGTCTGAGTTAAAACTGACATTACTTGACAGCTGGTTTTAAAATGAGCTGGCAGCTTCTATTTTCTGAAGGGGTATGGCTGATACGGGATACTGGAAATTTTGGTGGCACACTCCCAGCAGAGACCAGAGATTGAATTAGTATACAGCCTGAATTACTTGAGCACACTGAAGCCTCTCTCAACTCAGCGTCAGCTTCTTGTCAGTGCAAACAACCCCCACATGCTCATTCAGGACACCCTTTGGATTATTCCAAACCCAGACTGTCACAGAATTCAAAAGATTGTCCTCAGATATGTTATCTGTGCAAGCAACATCCTTTATCCAAATGAATTTCAGAGGAGCAATATGCAGAGGGTAAGGTGCAAGCAACTTTGCATGTGTCCATGCAACTATATTCAAGAAGATGTTCTTAGAGCACTAGGAGTCTTCATCAGGAGACTTCCACTGAAGTTCTGTGACCTTTACCTTTGCTTCTTGCAGAGATATTTGTAAAAATATATGCCTTCCATAAACACCACCCGGGCCTGGTGAGCAAGGGGATGGAAAGAGAAGAATGAGTCCTTGCTCATTTGGCAACATACCGTTGATCTCCCTCCAAAAAGAAATAGTCCACTTCTATCAGAATTTGGAAGCAAGTAGAAGAAATGTGAAGAATAGCACAGTCTAAGCAACTTCCCCGTAAGGTCTCCACGTGGTCCCTGGATGCTGGGTGAGCAGTGACTTTTCAGACTGAAATCATTAGTCCGCCTTTGAAACTGTTTCAAAGTCAACTCCCCTTCAGGAAGCACCAAAAAAAGGAGCAAACTTGTACCAGCCATGATGGTGGCTTTAGTGACTTTCCATTTCAAGACCTTTTTTGAGTAAGGAGTATAAGTTTGTTTATGGCCTGATCTAATGCCTAGCAGATACACTGATTAGGTTGTCTCCTCCTAAAATTTGCTGTGCTTGAAGGTTTCCCATCAACCACCTTTAAAACTGTGGGGTAAAGAGCTGTTGTTTTCCCATATGTGAAATGAGATAACGGTTCCTCTGAGGCTTGATTCACTGATGTTTGTAAAGCTCGTGGTAGTTTCTGCTTGGGGATTTTGAAGGGCTGCACTTCTGTCTAGTGTAAGTACCCTGACTTCAGCAAAACTATGAACTAGATGAATATCTCCGTCTTGTGCTAGTAACTCCTAACTAATCTTATTAAATCCTTTCCAGACCCAGATCAATATCTGAAATGCACTCTGTCCTGTAATTAATCTGATCAGCCATGCTATCCATGTTTATGGGTCCCTTCACGTTTTTCTTTAGAGTTTTTTATTTTAAAATTAAACTGGTTTAGCAGAAGCAGGGTCATGATCTCTGTTTCTCGGTAGCTTTTTCATGCCCTTATTAAATATCCTGTACTGAGTGCACTGGGTAATTCAATGATACTGTCCTGGTGAATAGAGTTGAATACCAGGGTCTTAAAGGCCCTGCACAGGGACTGGTCTGGCAGTTTGATGGTTCATGTGTAAAAGGCATCAGTCAGACCAGCCTGAAGCGTGTGGACCTATGTGAGTTAGAGCAGCATCATGTCAGCACTCCTGGCTTTTACCTTGTGCAATCATGTGTCCTCACCTAAGCTTGGTCAGCTTCAGCTCTTGAGGATCTACTTCTTGGTGAGGACAGTTTTCTCTTTCGGAGTGAAGGGCTATTCAACAACAACCCTGATGATCAGTGATGGAATAAGGTACTACTAATTGGTGAGGGCATAAAACCAACACCTTCAGAAAAACCCTCCAGAAAAACAGACATGTGATCTTATTTGAGATCCCTGACGTCACTAATAGTATAGATGACAGCACTACTTAGACAGCGATGCACTGTAAGAATAGAAGGAATTTAGGGAATAAATTTGTGACTCAGTTTTGTTGCCATTGGCCAACAGTCACATAGTTCATGAATGGGAGCGTGCAGCTGGCAGTAAATAATGCTCTACAGTCGTGCCTGTGCTCAAGACCATGACTGATTGGTCTAGTGTTGGCAATAACTTCCAGTTTGAGCAGGAGGCTGGGACTACAGATCTCCACGGGTCCCTTCCAACATACCTTTTCAGGAGTCTGTGACCCTGCCCAGGAATCCTGTCACGTTGCACAACACACAAATGTTCACACCCTAGTATCAAAGAAAAGGGGTCTAAGGATGGGGAGATGATATTGGATATATACACAGGGAATCATCAGAGAGCTGGAGACAACATTGCAGTGCTGCTTTCTTTTTCTTCATCAGTCTTTAGTGTGTTTATTTGGAAGGCACTCAGCTAATTGGAGACATCAAGAAGGAGGTGCTGGAGAGGTTTATGACAACAGGAAGTGCAAAGGTGAGCCAAAACACTGAAATACTGGGTGGAAAAAAAAGCACTCTGTACCAACTGGAGAGATTATCTAGTCTCTGGAGTTTTCCATGGAAATCTGAAGTTCTTCCCATTTAAACAGTAGAAATCACAAACGTTTTTGGTCTTAGATTTAAGATTTCTCCATGAGAAACAAGAATAATGCACAGTTGATAATGCAGTACTTGGAATCAGTGGGGAAATTCCGTTCACCTCTTGGCCAGTGCAAGAGCTGCTAAAGATGCTCAAAGGTCCTGTGAGGAAGTTCATCCCAACCCCTTTGATTATTTGATGCTTATATGGTCATGAAGAGGTGAGGAGAGAAATGGGCCCTTGTGTTCCTTCTCTAGAGGTCTGATAGTGCTTATTAGCACTTCATCTAATGACTTGGGTTTGTGCTCTTGTGCCCAGTTCAGTCTTGTAGCTGGTACTTGTGCTAGTTTGGATGCTGAGGCTCTAAGAACATCTTCTGTATCTCTGAGGGTGTTTGCATGCCTCACTGTTCCCGTTGCATAAAGAGGAAAGCCTGACCATCCAGCTTGTGAAAATCACCCTACAGCTAGGGCACTGTTGTATTACAATTTTAGCCTGTGTCTGGTCACTCAACCTTGGCCTGGAGAGCTAACCTGACCAGCAGGAACAGTGCAGGCCTGCCAGAAAAGTGCCAATCCCAGCTCTGCACTGAGCTGCTCCGCTGGGCTGCTGCCGAGTGGGATGTGAGGATGAGAAACCCTTCTTGGTTAGGATCTGGGGCTCAGCTTAGTCACGTGTGTGGGCTTCACTAACAAGGTCATACAAGCACCCCCGTTGCTGCAACTATATTTTAGGGGAGTGGTCTGCATAGTTTGGATATCCTGGGGTGGGGGAAAGGGAGCAGCTCTGGGTCTCCTCACCCTTCTTCCTCATGGGAATTAAACATGAGAGCTCAGTGCCTGCTTTTCTGAAGCTATTATTGGCAACCAATGCAAAATGTCCCTTTTCATGACAAGTAAATGACCTGCTAAGTACAAGCTATAAAAATTCAGGTCATGTTTTCTGTTTCATTAATATGCTGCCTGACAAAGCCTTTGCCTGCTGGGGCTTTCTGCTGGGGAATGGGAGTTAGAAAACCCTTAAGGATTTCTCACTGTCATTATGAGACAGAAAGGCAAATAGGCTTCTAAAGGAAGGAAGGCTCCCAAAAGACAGGCTGCCTTTGTGTCCTGATCTCATGAGCAACCACAGGAGGAGGGAAGTAATGCCATTTACACACACAGTCCCAGTAGTGTGGAGTTCGAACGCTTTTATGTTTCACTAATAGCTGGGCCTGACTGTCCCAGAAGTCAACAGAAAGGTTTTCCTTGATTGAAACAGGCAGTAGACCAAAAGTGTTATTCAGCCACAAAAATGTTTGCAAAGTTGGTAAGTAGGGGGAGAAGAGTAATATGAATTGGAAAGAGAATCAGAGGGAGAGCCTCTGCAATGCTTTTCTACAAAAATATTGACTACCATAGTCTTCGGGCCAGTAGCATCAAGAATTTACTGGAGATGGTTGTTCTTCCCACATAAAACTGTCTTTCAGAAATCAGAGAAGTGTCTCCCTGCAGGGGACATCCAAGGTGGGTTCAGAGGGTGTGTTGCTTCTAGGTGTAACTACAGGGCTTTCACATAAAGGAGGTAGAGAGAATGGACCTTTGTTCACATGCTTGGCTAAGGCAGGATTAATATAAAGCTGGATTCTGCCACCATATAATTCTGGCAGATGTTTGCATCTAAGGCCTTTTCCCTGTGTTAGGGAGCTTGGGCTTCAGGGAGTTTGAAAATTATTAGCTTTTGCTCTTGGTAATGTTGAGTAGGATGCACCCTGCCTTCTTGACTGCATTCTCTGGGCTTGCAGGGTGTTAGCTGCTGTGCTGGCAGTCAGGTCACGTTGCCCTGTCTAGGGATGAGGTTTGGCTTTCCAACTCCAGGTCAGCTCCCATTCATCTCATCTGTCCAGTTTCCTCAGCTATGAGCTGATAAAGTGGCTTTCGCATGGAGACCACGGAGACTGAGATGCAGCAGAGAGATCTGAGATGTAACCTGACAGGCCAGTGCCATTCAGAGGGTTATAAATGTTTCCTTGAGCCAACAGGTACTTCCTCCTTTGGCTCTTCCAGGTGTTCTGCTGAATCACTTCTTGCCAGAGGTGGGTTTTAGGGACCAGGCAGCTTGGTGTTGTCTTCTGTTTTTCACTACCGTGTACCACCACGTACTTTGTTCTCTTCAGTGCTCTTGCCCAGAATGTTAGTGTTTTGAAGCAGCACCATCAGCCTCGTTCCAGGGATACTCAGCCTGCAATGAATGCATTGATTCATAGCTTATTTTTAAAGCCAGAAGGAATTGCTACGCTCATCTGCTCTGACCTCGAGCATGCAGTGGGCACAGGAGTATTTATAGCTCTGTTTACAGCATACTGCTCTGTATACAAGCCAATAAGGCCAAGAAAAGAGCAGGTCCCTGCCCCAGTGTAAGTTTGACAGCCACTACAAGCTCAACTGCTTTATTAAGGTATTGCCCTCAGTAAACAGCAGGGCAGACTAGCCCTGCCAAATCCAGGCCATGTGGGCAGAGAGGCACCCACGCAGAGGACTTGCCGCGCATATGTTTGTGGCCTGTTGGCAGCAGCAGCAGAAATAAGCTCCAGGTGCAAGGACAGCTTGGGAAATCCTGGGTCTGTGCTTTAGTGTTTCTAAGCCTCCATGCCGAGCCCGCCTTGCATCTTCTCTTGGGCAATCACCTCTCCTGTTCTGTAACCATACTGAAGCACCCCAAAAGGTGCATAAAGTCCCTTGATATGAGGGTTGAAATGAGCACAGGGAATAACCAATAACTTGTAGGGAGGTGAGGGACAGAGTCACCACCAACTGCCGCTGCTACAGCTGTCCATGTATAATATTTGGAGCTGCAGGCTAAGGCACAGCATGCTCCAGAGGGCCATAGTGCTGCATCTCAGATGTGCTGCTTGAACTGACACACCCAAAGCTCAAGGGCTCCAAGAAGATAAGCTCTCTTACATATGGGACTGAGACCATTAAAGCTGAAGTAATGCTAAAAGATACCCCGCTTCCCGCCTGACATGTCCTATCTTCAGGCCTCACAGCTTGCAGCCAGTGTCCAGGCCACTTGTCTGTCTTCTGTGTTTAATTCTGTTGCCTTACCTTTTGATGTGTGGTGAGTGTCCAACCAGAAACCTGAGTATTAACTGGATACATTAACTAGGTAGATTAGTCAGTTTTTCTTCCTGTTTGATGTCAGATTTTTGCAGGTTAATGCTCCATAACTGCTTTTGGACTGCCAGAGCGACGTACAAAGCCTTTGTCATTCTATTTCCAATAAAATAGCTATTACAATATTTCTTACAAGATTTTCGTAGCTCAAGTTGCTTAGTATTCTGATTGACATGTGTCCTGTCAGGTTCAAATTCCCGTGAGAGCCTGCCTTGCTCACCAGACTGTATTTGTGAGTGAACATGTAACTGTACCATTGTACAGCGCTCGGATGAAATCCCCAGGAGGGAAAAGAATTGCCCTTTTACATACAGAAATGGCAAAATCAGCTGGGGCTAATGCTTTGATAGTTAAGAGAATCAGTTATTAATACTTCTGCATGGAGACAGCACAGCCACTGAGGCCCTTGCAGCTCCGAATCTCACAGATTTGCTCTTGGGCAAAGTATATGCAGTCATCTCTAATCTGTTCCATCTCTCCACAAGCAGCTCACCCAGCAGTGTGAACAAATTGCCTGGAAATGTCGTCATTGGGCTTCATCTGGCACTATCTCCCCTTCTGTCTGGGTCATTGATTTCCTCATCTCCTCTGCCTTAAAACTCGCATCATACATTAATTTGTGGCTCTCCGGTACTGAAGCAGCTGTACTGTGCCTTCCCTGCTCAACACCAGCAGCTCTCAGCCTCTGAAGTGTCCTTCACTGCTGCTCATATGAAGACCTCCTGAACGCGTCTCAAGTGGCCTCCCTGCCTGCTGCATAACAGCATGTGCTCTGCCAGCTTCTGTTTCATCACAAGAGAGCTTAGAGCTGTTCTGCTTTTGGAAATTGGGTAAGATTCAGTCTCCTTCCTACAATGACTCAGTGTGCTGGAGAAATGATTCCTGCCTTACATGAGCAGCTACCACGGAGCTCTCAGAGCTGTGCCAGCCTCTGCTGGCCACCAGCTGCCCTCTGGAGAGCCCCTCAGCCAGCAAGGAGCTGGGCCTGCTCCACACTCTCGTCTTATGATTGCTAAATATCAAGTCCATTGATAAATAACAAATGCATGAAGGGCGCAAGAACCAACAGTTGTTGCAGAGTTGTCTTGGCTAATACAGCCTTTTCCTCTATTCTGCTGCCTGTGTCCCTGCAGCCTTTGCATTTTGAGTAGATCTCTCTGCACATCAAATTCATACTCGATTCTCATTGCAAGAGTGTCCAGGATCAGGCCTTCAATGTGTAATTCAGCCCAGAGAAATGGTTCCGTAAGAGATAAAGTCTTATCTGGCTACTCAGTGATGCTGTGGTCCCTCTCTGCTTGCGCTGGTCAGAGTTTATTCCCAGTTCTGGTCTGCTACCATCATTTAATAGCCAGGTACCACTCAGATCCTGTAGCCGACCTGTTTGCTGAGCTGAAGCCAGCTCCGGTGGCTAAGCTGCAAGCTTTGGCCTACTGTAGGTTTGCACGCTATTCCCAAGGATCTAATCTGGCCAGCAAAAACTTAACTTTCCTTGCGTTTTATTAGGAGTAATGAAGTCCTGCCTTTCCTCAGCACGTGTAAACTGAATGTGTCTGACGTGGAAATAAGTGCAAGATGGTGAGGCCTCAAATGCGAAGCCCTTACTCATACATTAATGGTGATCTTGACAGGAATAATTCCATTCAAAGGAAATGTCAGATGAAATGAGCCTATTTCCTCGGGAAGTGTGTTCTTTTATAAAGCTCTGTTGATCCTTGTCTTTCTAGAAACCAAATTGGCAGTCTCTTTGTTTTGCAGCCAAATTCCTCATCCTAGGCCTGGAATATGTCCGGAAAAGTATTTCTAGAGAATCTTCTGTTATAAATAACCAGGAGGGGGGAAGTATTCTATGTATCCTTCCTAAAATGAAGAGTGGCAGGCTGCAAAAGGGTATAAAGGGCTGATCTCGTACTAGAGGAGGAAAAAAAAAAATCTTGATCTTTAGGCTGACATTCGCACTGTGTGCTCAGGGTGAGTCACATGAAAGGCAAATTGAGATAAGAGCAGACTCCTGGAAGAAAACTACTGATTTTAATCTCCATTCCTCGCTTACAGGGTCTTTGCTGTAGAAGTAAAAGCTCTCTGCACTTCCCTGTATTGTCTCCTCCTTAAAATGTGCAGAACCACCAGCTCCCCAGAGTTTTCTGTCTGTGCCCTTGCTGTATGTTTTACATGCCTGATGCCTCTCCGGGTTTTTGGTTATTTTTTTTTTCCTTTGTGACCTATTAATAGAGAGTGCTGTGTGGTCAGCCTGTCCCAGCCCTCTGGCAGCTGTTACAGCCACACCACATGCCATCTTTAGCCATGCTGGCTCTTATGCAGCCACATTTATCGGTTTTATGTAGTTGCATGTGAATATCACTAGATGTCCTCTGCTGCTAAGTAGCTTCAGCATACTCTGTGCCAAGCACCGCACAGAAATTCAGGGAAATGAATCTCAGCTGTTTAAGCTCTCTTTTTTTTATAGCTTCATTGTTCCTAGTCCATAGAACCACAGCAATATTTCTCATCATTCCTTTATTACCTGAAGCAGTGATCCACTACCTTTTACCAACTGCCCTTACAGCAACAGCAAAACTATTGTATTGGTTTCGTGCAGATTTGGGGCCATCTGACACAGCATAGGAGCCCCTCAACTTTTTCTTTTGCCTCTCATTTGATACGGAGCCATCATGCGGGGCTCAGGCTTTGGTCTCCTTGTGCTTTTCTCCAACATCAAAGGTCAGGCCCATGTGGCTCTGCTCTTGCAAGGTCTGATCCAGTGCAGGATGGTGCATGTATCTCTGCAGGGTGCAGTTGGGTACAGCTCCCTGCTCCAGCACACGCCATCTGCCCTCCAGGCTGTGATGCCAGCAGCGCCTTGGCTTAGCTCGTGGGACAGCCACACATGCCCTCAACCCCATCTCCACCCTCTGCCTTGCCTGCAATGACCTCCTATCCCTGGCTACGTGGCACCAGCGGGAACTTCTACAGACCAAAATCTTACCCGTTGCACTGTTCCTGCAGAGGAAACACTGGGGTTTTTTGTGCAAACAGTCCCAGCCTTGCTGTCGTGCTGTGCAAGCCCCTGCGCTTGCAGCCGCCGGCTGCAGACCTCAGCTTGCGTGCAGCGTGCCAGGGGCGGGCAAGGGAAGCATCCCCAGCCAGCCCGAAAGGCAGCTGCCAGCAAAACAAGCCAAGAGGCTTGTGCTGCGTTAACCCGCTCAGCTTTAATATGGTACAATAAACAGCCACATTCATGTAGCCCTAATAGTGAAACATTATGCTTTATAAATACTACGTCCTCTTATTTGGAGACAGTTTGCCTGAAGTACAGTCTGACCTGAGCAGTTCAGAGACTGTATGGTCACTTTAATCTATTGAATGAAGCTGAAACAGCCTGGAAATGTCGTGTGCTTAAAGCTGTATGGGGGAAAAGTTGGCTGAAATTTTAAGGCACTTTTTTCTTTTATCTTTGTATTAAGTTCCACAGTTTGAAGTGTTGCCCGTCCTGTACTCGCGTCCCCCCAGGGAAGGCTGGTAAAGGGGGGGGCTCTTCATGCTACCACCTCTGCTGTCAAACTGAACGTGAAGTTTTGTTTGAGGGCTCCTTGGGGTGACTCAGCAGGATACAAAAACGCACTTAAATGGCTGTATTGTGTAAGTGCTCAACCACAGCAGCAATTCCCCTTTAGCAATGTTGTTAACTAGTACGCACTACATGAAATTTAATGCTGCTCCAGATACTGGCTGGAATTGAAAGAGTTTTTGGCTTTCCTCCTTACATAATTTTAGTATTTCTTACGGGCAGGAAGGCTGCTCAGAAGCGAGGAATACCCCAGAGATCTGACATGCAGGAACCAGGCCACAGGCTTTTTTCTCTCAAATGTTACTGACTTTGGTATGAAATGCATCAGTGATCCTCAGGTTTGGGTGTCTGAATATTAGGCTTGGTTTGGAAATACAGCTGTCTCCACAGAAGTAGAAAAGTGCCTGCTCTGAAGGGGTGGTCTGTTTAAGACACCCAAGTACAAAGCTGGATACTTAGATTTCATGATCTAAGCCTGAAACCTTTGGCCTACCAAGACTGCTGTGTCCCCAGTATTTAGTGACATGTCCACAACTTCAAGAGTGTTTTGAGACTCAGTGATGGGTACTGCTTGTCTATGTCGTGTACTGCTCACCAGCAGCTTCGCCAGTGCTGTCCTTGTTCACAGCAAGAGGTGCTGATGGCAAAGAAAACAGATTCCTCGGAGCCAGCCACCTCCATTGCTGCGCTGCACAAAGCTGCCGACAAAGTCTGCCCTCGGGAAACTGAGGAGACCCAGAAGGAAAATTTGCAGCCAACAGAGGAGCCAAGTTTTGCACCAAATTCATACACAAACGTGTGACTCCGATTGACAAAGGTATGTCTTACAAACCCAGGTATTGATTCATGTGAACAAAATGCCTCTGTCCCGTGGTTTGGTCAGGAAGGCCTGTGGGGGCTCCCCTGGGCACTTCTCCCGTGAGACTGGATGAGATTAGTGCAGACTTTGCAGGGTGAGCCAGCACAGGTGCCGTGGCCAGGGGTGTGGTGGCCGCTTGCTGTGGGTCCGCTCCCTCTCACCTCCTCCGTGCTGCTGCACCAATGCAGATTTTGAAGCAGAGACTCACGTTTTCTTTGTAAAACAGCAGCATGCTCCTCTGTCTCTTACTTGTGTGGGAAAGGCAGCGTGGAGGCTCTCTCTCGTTTCGTGCGTGCCGCAGCGCGGTGCCAGACTGCCTCAGGTAGACATTTTCAGAGAGTAACTGGGGTGTACATAATGCTAAGTTGGCAGAGGAGGGGAGCTGGGGCTGTTGGCTTGTCTGTAAGAATCACTTTGAATTGCATACATCTGCTTTGCTAACTGGCATGGAGGTGGGCCCTGACCAGCTAGCAGGTGTCTAAATGCAGCCCGCTGAGATGCTCTGGGCGCTCGGCACGTGCCTCCGCAATCTGCGGGGTTGTGCCCAGGATGCTCTGGTGGTGGGACGTGGGGCAGAGCCAACTGGTCCGTCCTTACTCACGTGGGTTATTCCCACGTAGCTATTGCCTGCACCCTGTGTGTGTGTTAATAAGACCGCACGTGCAGAAGCAGGGCTTTTGCTCTTGTCAGCTACGAGGTGGCAAAGGAGTGTGTAGGTGAGATGCGAGGTGTTGCTTTGGCTCTGTCTCCCAGCACCGAGGGCACAGGAAAGAGGTCGGGAATGGACTATCCATGTGTTCCCTGAAGTCCCGTCTGGGATGAGCCCTGTTGCATTAAACACAAATTCTGTTATTGTGATAAAAGTCGGTAAGGCTTCCCCATATTTAGTACCAATATACGTGTGAGCGTGTGT
>VWZZ01006503.1:1171588-1254487 GCA_013399095.1 Psophia crepitans | reverse complement strand
GGAAGCGGACCGTGTACAGCAATGGCTGGAGCGCCGTGGGGCTCCTGTGGGCTGCCGGGGCTGTGGGGGGAGACGCGGTCACTCGGAGTTTCGCTGTGTAACGAAAGAGCTTTAGAAGTTGAGAGTTCGCNAGGTTTAGAATGTGATAGTTCGCTGAATTTTTTTTGGTTTTGGGGGCCCCCCCCCCAGCAGATTAAGAACCACACTAATCTCTTACTTTTTCCCTCACGCGTTCTGGTCTGTGCATCGCAAGATTTCTTATCTTGCGTTAAAACTGCGCTTGGACCACTACGTACTTTGTGAAAGCTGCCAGATTCGTGTGTTTGAGGTATTTGCTAGACTTTTAGAAGGAAGATGTAGATGCTCTCTTTAACTGGAAAGAACTAAGGAGAGGAGGAGGTCCTTTTTTTCTGATTGTACTTTCTGCCTGCTTTAAGAAAACTAACCGAGCCACAGCTGAAGGATTGCTGGGGATTAGAAGGAAAACTTGTAACTTTTTTTTCTTTTTTTTTTTTTTTAAATGGCTCAGGAGCCATAGAAATAGTGTTTAGAAAACCCTGCCTCCCAGACAGAAAACCTAAGGTAAAGCCACACTGGCTCCAAGTTGAGGAGCAAGTTAAGAGTTAGACCTTGGAGGGACCAGTGTCACCATCCTGTGCTTGGCTGCTCTAGTAACCCTCCTGATCACTTTGTGCAGCAAACTGGGACTTTGCACCACAGCGGTCTGGGGTAGGGGCTGGGGTTTTGTTAAAGAGCAAAGTGCAGGGTGGAACCCAGACCCCCGTGGGAGGCTTTTCCCGTGTACAGGTTCCCGCAGCACTTCTGCACCCATCAGCTGGCACTTTGCTACATGAGTTGCCTAATATTGCAAATGCGTGAAAATCTAAGCCACCAACTCTTTAAGTATCTTAAGTCATCTAAGTTGGGATCTTGGTGGTAGGCTTAAAGGGATGCTGTTAACTGGAAACGTTGTACTTATGTCTTACCTGGAAATTGTTGTTCATACAGTAGTTGGTACTAAGAACAAGTGCACCAATATAGTCATACCTGGATATAGATGTGCTTTCTGATTTTTTCACTATGAAATTTTCCAGTTGTCTCAGGCCCTTCCTGCACGAGGGAGATGCAGTTCAAAGGCCCAAGACTGCATGGGTCAACTGTCGTTCTTTTCCTTTACGAAAGGTGCTTGTCTGTTGCTCTGAATCTGATTGCAAAAACGGGGTCTATTAATTTAAGAAAAACTAGAAGATAAGAGAGAGAACAAGGATGTGGCAAGGAAATTATGGTAATAGCTTTTCAAAAAAACCACCTCTCAGTAGTGTAGCTTTGGACTGCCTAATAGAGATAGGATTTCTTTTGTCTACTTGAGTCTGAAAATACAAAGCCGACAGTATCTCTTTAAAAATAATTGTGCATGTGGGAAGTGGGTACTCTTCATATTCTAGTCCTGTATCAATTCGTTTGAGTTGCTTTGATTTTGTTCCATTCTAGGAGATATGACATAGGATAGTGTGTAGCCCAGACTGCAGGGGGTCAAACACCCCACTGACATAATTCCCAAATCAGAGCAGCTAGCTGCACTAGGGTCAGAGCTGGCCCACTGTCTGTTTTCAGAAATTATGTGAAAAGGCAGTTTCTATTTATTGAAGTTTTTTGGTGGGTGTTTTCACCAGCTCAAAAATTTTTTGCAGAGGAACTAAGAATTACAGAAACAAAGCCCGCCTTCTTCATGGGGGAGTTTGTGGTATGTGTTGCATTGGGTGGTTGGGTTTTTTTTTGGTGGTTGGTTTTTTTTTTTCTTAAACTGGGACTGAGACTAACAAAAGGAGGAATAAATCTGTATCATTTAGTGGTTAGAGAGGACCTCTTTCCTTCTCCTCACGTGTGTTTTGTCACTGAGGGAGACATGGCATTTGGGAACTGGAAGGAGGAGGATGAGTCCTGTATTTGAGGTGGTGTTGTCTTGGCAAAATAGTACACAAGGGCAACATAAGGACAAGTGAATATAGGACAAATGAATGTGATGAATCATTATTGTTGACATTCTGCTGTGGTTCCTTAGAGCTCTTCTCTAACTGTGGACAGAAACAGTGTCCTGTACCCAAGACCGTGTGGCCCTTTAGCTCACACCATATGCTGTCAGTGGTGGTCCGCTGTTGAGACCATCAGAGCAAAAACTCTACTCCCTCCTGCTCTTAATTCTGGAGGGCTCCTTGAGGAAAGCTGTTTGGCACCGTTCATTTGGGCCCTGTCCTTTTTATCTTACTTACCTCTTTGTGTGTGTGAAATCTGAGTGTGAATTTTGTGGCTGGATTCAAGCCAGGAGCCTCTACCTACCTCCTGCGGCTGCCAAGCTGGGCATCCCTGCTGACCTGCTGGGTACCCCTGCTGACCTGCTGGGTGCAGGTGAGTCAATTCATTAGGATGAATCAGTCTGCCCTATGAAAGTTTAAGGCTCCAGACTTCAACTGGATCAGTAATAATTTGGTTTTGCCTGGTTTGCTTGCTTTGCACTGCTTCTGCAATGCTGTCGGTCCCAGTGGCTCCTCGCTCCAGCATCGCTCAGCCTTTGCAGCCTGCATGGGGGCTGAGGGGTAGTGTGGTGCCCCTATGTGTGGGAGCTGCCCTTGCCTCAGGGTTGTAACTTCTCCATGACTGTGTATCCCTTTCCGTCTCTTACCTGCAGAGGTGGAGGCAGGAGGGATTGCACCTCAGCAGGGGAATTGTGCAGCCCTCAGTGCAGAAGGGACTCCAGGCTCTGGAGAAGGAGAATATTAACATGAATCCACAGGAATGGAGAGAGGGGAGTGTTTCTGCATGATGACAGTGTTTGCATAAGCTTTTACTGTCATAAATAACTAGATCAGGATTGAGGGGACAGACTCAATATGGAAAATGTGGAATTCATTTTCAGGCTTCCAAGACAGTATTACAGATGGGACTGAGAAAGAGAAGTCGTGTTAAAAGATACAGAAATGTGCCTTGAAAGTGACCTTTCAAAGACACATAAGATTATTCTTGGTGTTTGAGGCACCCAAGTTTAATGAAGTATAAAGCAGAAGGGGTTGAGAGCATTTGGTCCAAGTGAAAACAGAACGAGTGTGGGACTGGCAGATGGCAGGAATGTTATAGCCCACTCCTTAGTGGAGTTGCTGCTTTCTCCTGTTGTTGCTTACAGAGGAACTTGACAGAAGATGCTTGGTGGGGAGGGGAGTACAGCCTTCCTCTGCTACGTGAATGTCACTGGCTGTATTTTTCTCCATGGGAAAACGAAGGTCCAATGCTCCAGTGGGTCACATCCTGAGTGTTTGCATCCAATGTAAATCTAGAGCAAGTCCATCAACTTCAATAACATCTGTAATAAGCCATGACTGGCTATTTCTGAACAGAGAGGAAAAATGAACAGCTGTAACTTCAGATGCTGAATTTTTTGGCATATCCATTTTTTTTGAGATTTATGACTCTTATTCTCCGTTTGAGAATGTAGTGGAGCAATTGCTGATCTGTGCATGCATGTATATGTGAGAAAAGGTCAGCAGAGGAGTAATACGCATAGAAGTCTTGCACAGAGATATGGCAAACTGGCCACCTGTTCTGAGATGATGAAATAATTATACAAAAATATGTCTCCTGAAATAATGATTGAGGGAAGAGGTGGGGGCAGGGTTGGGGAAGGTTGATGATATTTTTAAATAGTTTGCTGTAGTTATGGTACTTATTACTGATTCTCCTACTAATTTTACTGCTTCAGACACTAGTTCTTCAGTGAGTGGTGGTTAGTGCTGCACAGATGTATAGGTTTCATCAGAGAGACCAGTCCAATGGCTGGAGCTAGCTGAAGAGATGGGAAACCTGCCCCCAGGTACCTTCTCTGTCACAGGCTGCCCACAAGCAGGTAGGTTAAGGTCAGCAACTCTTATTGATACCCATAACTGTGAATCTGCCTCTCATTGAGCCCACTTTTCTTTTTTCTAAAATGAGGTAGTAGAATTTTCTTCTCAGTGGGATGTGTTGGGACCATAAATGTAGGAAATGCTGAGATACTTACATGCCTTCTGAAATATCTGAGAGTGGAGTCTCCTTCCCGATGCTTCTGTTCTGGCCAGACCTGACCAGCAGAATTGCTCAGTGCCTCTACAGCTGAGGTTTTTTATTTATTTTTGGCTGAGTCTTGTTTGCCTCTGAATTTATTTGCCAATGATGGGCTTGAGATTAAAATCTTAAACAACTTTCTTGTATTTCTTCTACTACTACTGTAGAGCAGCTTAAAAAGCATGCTGACACTCCATCACCTTCTCCCAGATAACATAATGCCTGCCTTGCCTTTCCTTTCAGAAGGTCTACTTCTGGAAACAATGTTGGTACCAAATATGTAACTTTATGCAACGTGGAAAGAATGGTCTATTCTTTCTTCATCCCTCTCAGCCCTCCACTATCTAAGCCTTCTTTGTTGCTGCAAATTCCACATAGTTTCATACAAAGCCTCTCTTTTGAATGTACAACAATTCTCATTCCTGTATTAACTTGCTAAACCTACCTGAAGTGGGTGCTTCATTTCATGCAGAGGAAAATGAATGTATTTTCCCAAAGGTGGGAGAAATGCCCCCAAATGGTTTGCTGATCTCTGCTTTCTCTGGCTATTGTGAACTCTTGCCCGCACCTGCCAAGTTTGTGGTGTAGAAGTGAGTGTCTCTGAGGACTTCCTGGGGACTATTTCACATTTGTTTGGTGACTTGTAATGATCAAATATGGTGGGCCAGACCACTGGTTTATGTAGTGACTGACGTTAGTCTACCAAAGACCAAACATCCACTCCAAGTTTCCATCATCTCCAGTGAAAACGAGTACAACTGCTTCAGCTCACAGCCAGTTTACGATAAACCTGCTCCCTGGGCTGTGGGTTAACCTCACTAAATGTCTCCTGGGGTCAGGTCTGTTACTCTTGTATGTGAAAATAAGTCTTGGCGTGCACTCCGAATTACTGGAGTGTAAGTAAAGCAAGAAGGTCTTTCGCTTTCAGGCTCGCTCATCAGCATATATTAGTAACGCTCATCAGCTTTTGACTGGAACTTTGATGGCATAATTGCTCTAAAAGGGTAACATATTCAAAACTACCTGTGTGACTTTGGGAGTTAGATTCCTGAGAGTCTTAGTCACTATTTTAAACAGGAATCAGCTTTTTAAGCTACACATACTCCTAGAAGTTTTAAGAAAAGGCTTCTGTTATCATGTCTTTAGAATGACAGTTTCTAGGACGAGGGTGGCAGCTCTGCCACTCCACTCATTTCAGATATTAAATAAGGAGGTTGAAGACACGATTACAAAAATACTGTTGGAAAATATTCTCATGGATAATCTTACTAGAGAGGTCCAAGATGTAAAAATGTCTATTCTTCAGTCCCTTGTCAGCAGGATGGATGTGAGCATGTGCTTTCAGCTGTGTCTTTAGGACAGCAAGGAGGGTAACTGATGTCTCGGCCGTCACTGTAAATGGAGCAAAACATACATTTCTCCAGACACGATTTGGTGCACTGAATTCAAACAACTTGTGACTGGAACAGTTAGAGTCACCGGGCAAACATGGTTATCAGAAGAAACAGATAAACTAAGGAAACAGTCTTGCATACTCTAGTATTTATGTTCATGTAAGTGACACTTCAATTTGCAAATCAGAATTTCTTTTTGAGCAGTGATGGATTAGTCTTTGTACTTGTGCAATATTGAAAGCATTCCTGTAGCACTTGTAATGCAAAATCTATTTATTTTGCAACGTACCTGTGAGATAGGGACCTACTATTTATCTCACTTATACAGCTGGGGAACTGGAGTAAAGCTAAACACAGCACACAGGATCACGCAGGAAAGTCAGCAATAGGACGGGCAGGAGGGTGTTGAAACTGGGTCTCAATTCCCATGAAAAGCACCAAGCTCTGGTCCATGCTCTTCCCATCAGGTTCCTCCTTGGTGCTTCTGAGGCAGCTTGGGGCATTTATTCTGCTAGACAAGGTGAGGTTTGGCTTTCTGAGGGGGAAAGCTCAAACCTGTTGATGGGGGGAGGAAGATGATGTATGTCTGGGAGAAGATGGGGAATGAGGAACATTCCACCAACTAGAGATGCCACCACTACTTCTTCAGGAATCCCAGTTTCCCTGATGCCAGCACAGGCTGCCTCACAGCTATTGAAAGTCTGTTCCTCTGGGCAAATCCCTGCTCTGCCTGTGCCCAGAGCCAACTCTGCTCTTTGTAATAAAGCTGATGTGAGTGGCTGGGTTGACAATGAAGCCTTCTGCCCAGCTGCTGGCTCCACATCTGCTGCCACCATACTGTGTCCCTGTCCTACCTGGGCTCCCTGATGGAGGAGAGCCTCCGTCGCTCCATCCCAGCCTTGTGAGGGGCACCAGTGTTCTGGTTTTCTGGGAGGAGGGTGGCAGGAGGAATTTTTTTGTTTTGGTTGCATGGTGAGCAGTAACAATATGAGTTTTATTGCTCAGAATGTATCCACATTTATAGGATGCTATATTTAAAAAGGAGAAAAAATGAGTCACAGGGAGCTATGCTAATGCTCAGTATTTACGTTTACCTCTTGTGAGGCTGAAGGCAGTGGGAGTTGAGCAACACTCTTGTGAAGTGTCTAGAGGATTTACGGATCAAACTAAAGCGTGCTGAAGTCAGCCATAAGTCACGCTGTGCCTCGCTTGGGGCCCGCATCATGTACCTTGTGCTGGTTACAGTGAAATACTCCTCTTGAAAAACCTGGGAGTGCTCAGTGCTGCTGACTTCCCTGAGCTCGGATGGGAGCTTGCTCAGCCGGGAGCTGCAGCAGAGATCTTGCCCTCGCAGCAGTTACTGATCCCCCACCAGAAAGTCACACCTTGGTCGCAGCCGGTGGATGGGTGTCCTTGTGCCTTGGGCCATGCCTACAGCACCGCACGAGCTGGTACCTGCACCCTTAGTGGAGCAGGCAGAGCCTGGGCACAGCTCAGCTTCTGCCTGCTCCTCTGCAAGAGCTGTAGTCCCAAAGAGATGTAAGATGAAGGTCTGCTGTGGTACAAGCTGCTGGTGCTCTCCTTCCAGAGCCTGCGAGGCGTACAGGGATGTCAGGGTTCGGGTACTTTAGCTTATGGCATGGCTTGACATTAGTTCAGTTGGCTTGCACTTGATTATGAAGTGCAAAGGTTGGATTTTGTTTGTCTGTGTTATTTTAAAAGTTCCTTAATGCAATACTGTTCTGTTTGAGAGTGCCAGTGAATTCAGCTTTCCAAGTGTCTGCCTGCCAACGTGGCTCAGCTCTGGTTGAGGTAGAGGAAGGACTTTGACTAGGATTTCACTGCTGGGTGGGCCAGGAGGAGAGGACGGAGATGGACTTGCTGTGAACAAACCCAGACAGCGCTGGGTGCCCAGAAAATGCAGATTTGGTACCAACAAGGTGCTCTGCAGCTCCTCTGTTTTACCCACTTACTTGAGGAGTGTTTTGAAGTGAGTAGAAAACAATTATTAAAGTTTCTTGGGCTTTTTGTCTTGTGGGGGTTTTTTTGTTTGTTTAATAATTGGTTGTATCAGTATGAAAATAAGCATGTTTAAGTTTCCTTCAATATATTTTTGAGGGGTACACTGGAAAACAGAAAAAGTTTTAATAATATAATGCTGGTTCCGGTTTGTGGAAAGAAATACTTGCTCATCTTGCAAATGTTAGAGGGGTTGAAAAGCTTTCGAATAGGGATCTGTTACTTGCATTGCTGGACGCACAAAGCCTAATGATGAGTCTGATATGCAGTAGCTGGAACAAAGACCCACCCAACCCAATTTAAAAGGATGTTAATGGACATTGGTGCAGTGAAACTTTTCTGGAACTAGCTTTCCCACTTAAAAAGCTGCTACAACATCCACTGTAGCATGTCTTCAGGGACCCCGTCACTCCAAAAAAAGCATTTAGAGGATTTTCTTCTCTAAGTTCGTGAGCCAGTGATACAAGGTCTTTACCAGTTGGTTATTGTGACACAGAAAGACTCCAAAAAGGTATGAAATGACAAAAAGTAACATGATGCAGATGGAATTTAATCTTTTAGGCACATCCAGATGCTGTTATCAGGTCTGTCATCTGTACTTAACATACCCAAATAGCTCTTGAGTGGTCTCCATAGACAGCCGGCAGTTAAGTAGAGATTGTGATCTTCAGAAAATATGTAGCTGATGTCTTGTGTAATACTTGGTATGGACGCCTTAGTGCCACCAGCGTAAGTACAAGACTTGCCGGGTGTGGAACGTCTATCTATAGAGGAGGACTCTTTGGGAAGGTTATTCCGGACCCGGCATTCAATCTCAGAAAGAGTCATGAAGGACATTGACAGAGCTGGTGCTGTGGAGTGATGAACTGGGAAGGGGGAGATCATTGAGGGAATCCTTTCAGCTCAGGAGGGCTTGCTGTTGAGCTGCAGATTGGAGGTTGGTTTGATGGCTGCTGGAATTTGGTGGGGACAAGAGTCCCCAGTTAACTTCAGAGGAGGACATCTCACTGTTAGGTACTTGCCTAGCCACAAATCTACATCTGACGTAACTGTCCTTGGAGAACAAGGCAGGTATCGCTTGAGCCCGTGCTGTGCACACCCTGCTTTACTTCCACCTGAAGAGACCTTGGTAGGATTGTAACTCTGAATTAAAAGTCTGAATGTTATGATGAGCCATAGCAATGAGGTGGACTTGCATGAGTAGCTGCAGCTTTTCCCTCAGAAAATATTTTGTAGCTCAAGGCCAGAGCTCTGGGAGAGAGTTCTCTGTTTCCTCCACATGTTGTGGATGCTTTTAGATTTAATCTGCAAACAGGCAAAATAGCGGGCGTGAGGAGCTGAGCAGACCATTCGCTTTTCCTGAGGTTTGGTGTGAAAAGCTCTGTTAAAATACTCTGCTGAGCATCATTTCCTCTGTGAATTCAGCAAATGGCTTCACGTGGCACAGAGATGCTGATAAGACGCTGCATCACCCCTGTCCTGTGAGCTATGAGTGTTTTGTTATGTGAGATTTACCTGTGGCGTGTTAAGTCCATCTTCAAAAGTTTGACTTGGACTGAACGCCTGCCAAGCATGAAAATTCCTTCATATTAATCAGCAAAATTAGCTAAGGGGATATATAATTTTTTATTCTTTTTGCAATGTAGCAAGTCTGTTTTAATTAAACATCTGGGATTTGAATTATTAAATAACCAAACAGTCTCTTTCTACTTTTCTATTGGTAAAGATCTCCAGCAACCCATTTTTATTCCTTGGACTTTTAAATTAGGAGCTTCAGAAACTCTTGGAACCTCAGGAGGACAACTTATTAGATCCAGGAGAGCAGAGAAATACAACTCTTTTTCTAAGGCCTCCTGAGCACAGTAAGTCACTCCCTGTTGTTTACATACCAGCCTCACAAGAATATGGGAATAAATGTTAGGCTGTCGAAGCAAAGCAGAAAAATAACATTTTCAGACTTGTCCTGTGTTGAAGCATCTGTGTAGTTTTGTGTACCCTAAGAATAAGTCCTTTTGCTGCACAAAACACTGGGAGCAGTTCTCTGTTTTGGAGATCAGATTGCCTTATCTGTTTGGGGGGTGGAAATACAGAAAAATAACATTAGTTGCAGTTCACATGGAGTTGGGAAGGCTCACAAAGAGGTAGACAGGTCTAGCCGAGAGCTGGGAAGGGACAAAGAGGAGTCATCTAAGCCAAGAGGTGAAGGGTTGCTCAACTTGGGCGGTGGATGGAGGTCTGCCACCTTGAAGGCAATGAATGATGAGCTGGGGAAGTTGAAGAAGTGCCTGCATGCATCTGTGATGAGGGCAGAGGGGCAGGCAGCCCTGAGCAGGGTGTCCTTGTGGGCAACAGGAGGTGTGGGACTCGCTGATGAAGCCACTTGGCCCTGACAAGCTCCCAAAATGCCTCCTAACCTCAGGAGCTAATGCGCTCCCATTCCTATTGAGACCAGTGCACTTCAAAAGCCTTGTTGAGTGGAGGGGTGGGTGGACATGGTGGGTGGAGCTGATGACCCAAAATATCATTTCCCCTTCCTAAAGCTGGGTGTGTACCAAACTTGTGTCGCTGTGTGGTAAAAGAATATGAACCAAAAGTGCTGAGAGATGCAGTGGTTAAATTGAAACATGCTGTGGCAGGATGAAAGTAGTCTTGTCCCTTACCAGCCCTTAATGCTTTGGGGCTTTATTTATTTTTTTTTTTCAAGTGGCTGCAATCCATGCCATGTCTATCTGTGCTTTTAACAGAGAGATTTTGATATGCAGAAACATGTCAAGACACCATCAGGGTAAACCAGCCCAGGTTGTGTTACAACTCGCAAGGTCAAGATAAAACATAAGGATATCTACAGTTGTCTTTCAGTTCAAATTTTATTTTTGCAGTGTCCTTGAATCCTACCCTACATGGAATGAATATCCCTTAGGGAGAGCCCAGTAGTTCAAAGAGCCAAATCCAAATTTCTTGGTCTGTGAGCCTGATATGGAAAATACGATGCAAAACAGAGATACCTGAGGTATCAAGACTAAGGCTAACATCTCTTTGCTTGATGTTTAAAAATGATGGCACTATACAAACACAGGAATGGCATATGAGATCTACAATAAGGTCTGAGCAACGCATCGCTGTATCCCACTGTTTTTGAGAAAAGACCTCGATGTCTTCACAGATTCACAGATGCGTAGGGGTTGGAAGGGACTTGTGGAGATCATCTAGGCCACCCCCTTGCTAGAGCAGGATTACCTAGAGCACGTTGTGCAGGATTGCATCCAGATGGGTCTTGAATATCTCCAGAGAAGGAGACTCCACAACCCCTCTGGGCAGCCTGTGCCAGTGCTCCATCACCCTCACAGTAAAGTTTTTTTTTCTTATGGAGATGGAACTTCCTGTGTTCCAGTTTGTGCCCATTGCCCCTTGTCCTGTCGCTGGGCACCACTGAAAAGAATCTGCCCCCTTCCTCTAGACACCCACCCTTCAGGTATTTATAAGTATTGAAGAGATCCTGTCTCAGTCCTCTCTTCTCTAGACTAAACAGACCCAGCTCTCTCAGCCTTTCCTCATGGCTCTGTTTGCAGGAGGATAGCTGTACTTCATAGCAGTGTGGTGGATGGAGGAAAACAATGGATTTTCCTGGGCTTTGATGGCAGAACCTAAATGTTCCTGTGAAAATTCTGAGCTGAGATCTGTAGGGAATTAAAACTCAGGAGAATCTGAGTAAGGAAACCTGTTCACATAGGAGAGCAGAGTAATTAAACAGAAATGATGCTCTGGAAGAGCTAATCAAGAACCAGAGATTCTTCTTTGAAGGTAGCTCTTGATTTTGACCTCGAGAGTCTAGACTCAGATACTTTTTCCACTTACTGCTTTGTTCAGTTCATGTGTGGTCTTACCTGTGAAACAACCCTTCCCAGGTAAAGCAGAAGTCCTGTGCACATGTGGGACACAGCACTCTGTATCGCTGCAGGAACGACTGTGCATCGTATGACTCATGTTTAAGGAAAAGCAAGTGCGTCTAGCCCCAGTAAATGATGAGCAATGTGGTGATATTGGTGTTAAACCAATGTTTTATCCTCTTGTCTCATCAAAGGTCTTTATTCGCCCCATTGCCAATACCTAGTGGTGCCCACATTGCTGCAGGGAGGGAGCTCCTTGGTGGTCGGGTGTAGCCCCATCCCTCTGGGACGGCATCCCCTTGGGGAATCTGACTGCAGTCTCTGGAAATCCGTTAGTGCCAGCCTCATGATTAGACAGATGGCATCATCTTTGGCGTGGGGCACTGGAGGCTGAGTACCTTCAAGGCTGATTTCTGAAATGACTGTAACTGTGTGCGGTGTGTTTCTCCCGTGTGAATGCTAGAACCAGTTGATAGGGCAAAAGCAGAAGGTGTTACTGTTTGGTGTGTGTGAAAGGTGCTTTGTGGCAATGGCAGCAGAGGGTGTGCCTCTCGCGACTCTGCTGCTCCGTTGTTTTTTTCTTTTCTTTTTTTTCTTACCCCCAATGGCAATTGATTTTTAAGGGGGTTTTTCTTTTCCTGAACTTGTGAGTGAATTTCTGATGTGATTGCACAGAGGCTATGGTGGTTGGAGCCCTGCTGTTGCCTCATTCATCAGAGGTGCTTCACGAGAGTGCAGAACACTTCTGAGGTATGATTTCCGATAGCGTGCTAATCCAGTGAAGTGCTGTAGACTTGCTTGCTGGCACTGTTTGAATCCATAATGCAGCACCACCTGCCAAACCACGGGGCATAATGGAAGTGTTAATGAATGTACATATATACCCTCCCACGCTGCTGCAAGTTGAATGGCTTAAAGGTTGAGGCAGAGGGTTTAGACTGAGCACAGCAGGATCTGGCTTAGGGTCCTGATGCAGATCTGTGCGGAAACTGGAGGATGAGGGGTGGCCACAGTGTTTTGAAGCTGGGTCAGCTGACCCATAGGGTGTTTACCAAAAGGTGTTGATTTTCAGCTGCTGCTCTCTGATATATGGAATCATCCACCTGCAACACGTGAGAAGAAACTTGAGCATCCAACAGCAAAGCACAGGTACTGAGGAGCACCGACTGGAACTCCAGTACATCTTTACTCAAGGGGGACCACGTGGGATGCTTCTCTCCAGTGCTGGCAGGGTGAATGCACTTGGTGAGAGGGACAACTTGAGTCATGCATGGGTAAACTCTGTTCTGCAAGGGTGGTTTGGCCAGTTGCCCGCTGGTCTGAGTGTCAAAGTGTGTGTTTGCCACTGGGAGGGCTTGCTCAGGCTGGCAGGGAGCAGAAGAAGGACAGCAAGGAGGGAGCAGATAGATGCACAGTTTGTCAAAGAGAAGGGCTGAGAAGAAGCACCAACGCCAGCCCGGCACGTATCTGGAATGCTGGTGGTATACGTGCACCCTGTCCTCAGAGGGGTTCACAGAGATGCTGTGGCCTCGTGCAGATGTGGGTCACCATGAGTGAAGTGGAAGACGGGGACATATATGCCCTCCATCCTGCTCCTCACCCCAGTACCAGCCCTGAGCTCTGCCCATACTCCTCTTTCAGACAAGCCTGTTGTGTTTGCCAAGTACAGAGTCGCCTCCCCAGTATGTTGTACGTAAATAAGAGGCACATGCTCTTGGCAGACACTGTAACGAGCCTGGAAAAAGATTGTCGGTTATGGGTCCTGGGCCAGTGATGAGATGTTGGAGTCTTCCAAGTGACAGGGTAATGACATGGACCCGGGAAGTGCCTGGAAAATAGCCTTCCACGTGGTTCTGGGATTTAGAGTAATGAAATTCTGCCCAAAATCTGCAGCGTACCTATTTGTGTAAACCTGGGAGATGGCTGTTCCTTCATCTGCTGAATTCCACGCTGGTGAAATTCTCCTAAAGGTCCAGCATCAGGGACTAGTATGCTCTGTGCTCTTCTGTACCTGTAAATGAGTATTAAATGAGCTGTGGGGAACCAGGAGGACTGTCCTTGATCCATCAGCCATGGACTATACAGGATTCACCCGTCCCTGCGTGTAAATGCTATTACCAGGGACCTTAGCAGCCTTCAGCTCTTTACAGCTGTCTGAAGAGAGGCAAAGTGTGTTTGCCAGGAGGAACGGGAGTCTTTAAAAAGCCATTTACATTTGGTAGCAACACTGCAGATATAAAAACCATTAAATACTGAATTGAGCCTGACTGGAAGACAAACTTTGAGCCAAATGCATTGATTGATTTGCAGGAGGGTGACTGGAATGAGATGGCCCTGTACCCTTTCTATCCATAAACCATTTCCAAAGCATCCGTAGGTGCCATGAAGTCTGCACTGGCTCAGCCATGCCTGCCCTGTGCATATCATGATGTCCATAAAACCACAGTGCGATGAGACATCAAGGAGCTGGATGGGAGCTAGGTGCACAGCCTGGCCAGGATACTATCGAGCACCCATATTTTTTTGGCAAGGAGATGCAGGGCCGTGGGGGGGCGGGCAGGGTGAAGCCATGGGTCCATGCTAGGCAATTTTTGGCACTGCTCAGGATCCCCCCCACAGCTCTGTGGTGTACGAATTTGGCATGTGGACCACTCTGCCTGCCCAGGGCAATGCCAGCCGAGGCCGGGAGAGCCGTGTCATGCACATCTGGCTGTGCCACACACATCTGGCCACATCGCCAGTAGTGGAGCCGCATACAGGCAGCAGAGCATCTGGCTGCAAATCAAGTGCTGCTGCAGTGCTGGGCTATTGGTTTGAAAACCTTGCTGAGCAGCATAACAGAGCAGCAAAACCACCCAGGGCAGTGGATTTGGGGTCTCTCTATTGGTGTGTCAGCAGGCTGGGATGTGTAGGAGGGAAGCTGCCCATTTCCAGGGATTGTGCGAGCAGGAAGGGCAGCTATTGGAATTCGAAGCCGCTTCCTCCAGTGTAAATTTGTTCTTGTCGTGTTATCTCTGGCTGGGCAGGGCAGGGGAACATCTTGGATATCTGATTTTTTGCTCCAGTATGTTTAGGTCAGCTTCATTGGTTCCATGATAGCATAGGAGAGGCATTCCTGGCCTCACTAGCAAAGAATTTTCAAGAGTAACACAGGAATCTGTCATCCCCCGATGTCTCCTGAGAGCTTTGGAAATAAATGAGTAAGGAAAGGGATGGTGGATTTGAACACACAGAAGTGATGGAAGTAAAAGTTGCTGAGCCATCTGCTTCCTCAGGGCCCAGTCTAACGTGCAGGGATGCTCTCATTTCACGCCCTAGCAGAAGGCTTGGATCAGCCTCCAGTGGACACCCCTAAACTGGAATCCGTATGGTTTTAATCAAGATCTGGGAGATACAGGAATTGATCTCACGTAGCTGCTTTCTGGTCACATATCTGGATTCTCCTGCAAAACTGTGAGCAGCAGTGCTGTAACTCTACATATGACCCAAAGTGTTGGTTTTAATTAAAAAAAAAAAATTAAAATCTGGCTTCAGCATCTGAGTGTTGGCTTGTCAGAGTGACAGGGATCTTCTTACGTATTTTGAAAAGGGCACTAAATCACAGAGAGAAACAGGCTGAAGATTAAGGGAGTGGTTGGAGGAGGCGGAGGAGGAGCTGGAGGAGGGAAGTGGAGTTCTTACGGATGACATTTGTCAATATGATTGATGCATGCTGGGCTGCATTTACATACGGATCAGGACACCGACAAGCATGTGCTTCCAAGTAAATATGGGTGAGCGCCTGAGCCCAGCCTGGCCACGGGAAAGCTGCAGCTCAGTGCTACAGCAAGGGAGGGGTTCCTTCTTATCGCTTACGGATTCCTAGTGGGGGGAAATGGGGGGCTGCCTACCACCTGAGCAATTTCCAGTGACGTGGCTTTTTATTATTATTATTTGTGCAGACTATAATTCCATGTTTCCTGAAATAACTACCAAGTATTCATCAGGCAGCTACTCTCTTTAGCTGCCTTTTGTGTGCATCTCAAGCGCTTCATTACTCCCCTGGTGCGTTTTCTTTCTCTTACAGTAAATCTGAGCAGCATCTGTGCGGTGGGGGAGGTGATGCGATCTTGGGTTGAAAAGGAGAAAAGGTCTGGCTGGCACTGGAAGCTGGTGAGGAGGTGAAGGAGTTCAGGGAGCAGAGCCCTCGGGGTGCAGCATCTTGCTGCACTGGAAGAGAATTCACGAGGTCACTTTTAGGGCCCATAGCCACATCCCCCAAATTCAAAACCCAAGTGGTTGCATCTCTTTATTGCTGGGTTGAGGATTTTATTTTTAAACAGCAGTTGGTTTATGACTTTTTTTTTTTATCTCCACTTTAGTAGCAATCTAATAGTGCTTTGATCACTGCTGCAAAGGGAAATGCCTGTAGTTTCCTGCGCAGGTCTTGCCAGGTGCTGGGATCCATCAGATCTCCTGGAAGCTGATGGGAGTTGAGAGTGTGCTCACCTGGCAGGATCTTCCTTGTTGGAAAACCTCAGAGCTGAAATTTCACTTGGATTTTGAACAACTTAATGCCAGAACTGCAAAGGACGTCAGGCTCTGGCTTCTCATGTGACAGATCTCTTCCATGCTGACTTCCCACTGAAGGTGTGCATGCAGCCCAGCTTT
Organism: Psophia crepitans; assembly: GCA_013399095.1. Taxonomy (NCBI): domain Eukaryota; kingdom Metazoa; phylum Chordata; class Aves; order Gruiformes; family Psophiidae; genus Psophia; species Psophia crepitans. The sequence goes on along the minus strand of VWZZ01006503.1, from coordinate 1,238,445 downwards.
GGCTTGGTGCATCCTTTCTGAGACATTGACCAGGCAGGAAATCTGACAGACTGGAGGAAACCTGGCTAAGAGTTAATCATCTTTATTTAATAATAGTTGGTGGTAGTTGTTCACATACCTGTGGGTCCTTTGGCTTTCGAAGGTTTGGGACACGGTCGTGTCAACTTGAGGGAGGAATTCTTGAAGTTCATTTGGTCCTGATCAGCATAACTCAAGGGAGGCTTCTGCCTCCTTAAAGGGCACATCCCATGCTTCAAGGGTTCTCAGTAGCTCCCAGTCCAGGGAATTGTCTGCAACACATAAACAAAGCTGAACTATTTTGGTACCTGGCGAGCGTCTCTGGGTGTGTTGTGGTGGTTGTGTGGCCGCAGCCAGCAGTCTGCAACGTGGAACAGAGAGGGAAGTGTTCAGATCTTGCAGAGTTTCAGCCCTGGAGGCATTGCATGGAGCTGCTAATGCTTGCAAAGCGGCCAGGTAAAAGGGTGTAATCGAGTGAGCTGTGGCTAGAGGAAGAGTTACTAATTGCAACCGTAGGAGTAGTTGGCAGCCTCCGTGGCTGATAGTCTTCCTCGACCTCAGGTGAGGTTGTTGTCTTCAGGTATGCAGAGTTCTGGCGGGGCGTATGTGACGATACATCCGCGGCCCAAAGGAAGCCAACGATAGAAAAATTCCCTTGGCCACGGGCTGATGGACTTGGTGGGCATGCATGCATAGACGCGTATGCCTAAGTAGATGCTAATTCTCAGCCTATTGCTTTAGCGGCCGCAGGCTCCCTAAAGTTGTCAGTTTTTGGACAGCTGCAGCAGAGGAACAGGGAGCTGATGGTTCCCACGCAGACCCTGCTGCAGCTTTTTCTTGAGGTTTCATAACAGAATTAAGTAATTTGTCGCGTGTTGCCATGGAGACCGTAAATCACTGTCATGCTGGGCTTCTCTGTCAGGGAGCTGGTATCTTTAATTGCACTAACCTCCCCTGCAAATCCAAGGCTTGGTTTTGAGCTCGTTTACCTGCTGCAATGGCTTTGCCCTGAGAGCTCTGCCTCCAGGAGAGCAGAGCTGGAACAGGGGATAGGGATGCTCACACATTGAACATCAAATATCTGGGGTTGATTTTATTATTGTTGGTTGTGGTCACACCTCCGCTCCAATGAACGGAAATTATCATTTGCACGAGCTGAGATCTGTCCCACTTGCATTCAGGGCACGTTTTGCAACAAGGATGGGGTTAGATACACTACCTGCATGTTGCAGTGACCTGTTGCAGCTTGGTGGTCCAGTCGCACAAAATAAGCTTAATTTCTCCGTCTTTAGTGTATTTTATTTTCCTTGTCTGCTCCAATGGGTATCTCAGCCCTTCCACTCCATCCCCATGTTCAGACAGGTAAATGGGGTTTTTATGCAGTTTGTTCTGCCTCCATAAAAAAAAAAAAAAATCCTTTTTGCAGAGGAGGCTTAGCCTCAGTGACACTTTTGGGTCTGCGTTTCTCTTTTTCCCTTGCCATCTACCCCAGAAGTAGCAGCATTTCTGACTGTCAGCATTACTGGCTTGTTCTTCCAGTGCATATGAAAACGGTGGTATAAATCAGCCTCCTTCCAGCGACTTAACCAGAGCCCTGACGGCATTCACCAGTGTAGGGTATGGATCCTTCTCTTTGCTCCTGCAAAATAAACAACTATATAAATCGTAAGATTTTTATCATCAGAGCTTATTAGCGTATTACCACATGTTCCTTTGTGTTCAGACAATAGATATCAAAGTCTGTGCTTCATTTTTCTCAGTCAGATCTACAGCAAACACGCTTATTCTTGCTCCCATCTGAGGAGGACTGTGTCAGTACTCTTGCCAAAAACACATGAAAATCAGCCCAAGTCTCGTGCACTTGCCCGTAGCGACGTAACCAGCCGGCGCGGAAGCTCTGCACACATTTGGGAGTGTTTAATGTTTTCCAGGAAGTGACACATGTTGTTTTTAAGGTTTGATTTATTAGCTGGTTTAGATGATAATCTTGTCAAGGCATGAGTTGTCTTCTTGCTTTGGTTATCAGGGCAGGTGAAGGTGTAGAGGGATTGCAGTACTTGGCTTTCGGAGGGTTTACGTTACGTACATGCCTGTTGGGCACAGGGGACCTGTCATCTCAGTCGCATGTTTCCATGAGCAGTGGAAACAGCCCTGCAGAAACATCTAAAATTGCTGCCTTTTGACATTCAATAGACGTTTTTGTTCGTGCTAGCATCACCTAAAATGTGGGGGTTTGTGCTCAACAAACCAGCCTACAGTTCTTGGCTTTTTTTTTTAAATTATTTTTTCCAGTTCAGTTCATGCTGTTCTCCCAGGCTACGGAGCTTAGACGTACAGTATGACCAAACTTCTGGAAGTGATGGGAAGCAAATGCCCCGATTCAGCCCACAAGCATGCTGGGCACAGTCACAGTTTGTACAATGGGCTAAATATTATCCTAGTACTTTGGGGAGCATTTCATGCAAGATAAGCTCGAGGCTTCCTAGGAGCAAGTTAAAGGGGCTGGTCCTAAATGTCAGTGAAAATGTAATGCTTGTCTGCAGAGCAGTAGCTTGTGGTTTTATGATGAGGTCAAAAATCGTGCACAAACAGAGTATGGTTTTCACATCCGCGGCCTGTCCCCCACCATGTCACTAACAATCGGCCTTTCATACTGTCCGGCTGGAGCCGCTCCGCTGTGTAAAGAAGGATGGGGTGAAATTTTGGCGATGGGCAAAGCAAAAAATTGTTGTCAAACGTGTTGGGGAGACCGGGTTTTAGCCAGGGTCTCTGTCCTAAAGAGCCTATGAGGATCGTCTGGACCTAGCGGGATTACACAGAAGGAAAACTTGGTCTTCCAAGGAAAAATGAGAAATTTAGTTGAAGCTCATAGGTTTCTATCCCGCCAAGCATGGTGCTTGCTGATGATGTCATCTTGTAAACATGTGAAAGTTGCTTACTCCCCGTAAAACAGAGGAAAGAAACTTTTCCTTGCGATTATGGTAAGGAACTGCAGTAACACTGGTTGAGATCTCAGCTCGTGCTTGGTCTCCTTCTCCCCATCCACGAGCTGTTGTTTGCAGTGGAAATTCTTGCTGTTCTCAAGAATTTCTTCAAAGATCGTTTAGAAACAAGCAGACTTGACCGTGTTTCTTCTTGCTGTGAAAATTTTGGCTTGTTTCAACTTGGACAGGAGGCCTTTGCAGTTCTTATTAGCCTCAGCCATGTCACCTCTGTGATCACCCTCTCTCTCCCTCTTACAAGGTTTTCTTTTTAGAGGAGAAACTAAGACAGTTCCTAACCACTTGGTTCAAGGAGAAATGTATGGTACATGACCTTAATTAGGGGTCAAGGCATTTAACCTTCACAGCATACAAGTTATGCATATGGGGAGTTATTCCTGTGCTTGCAGAAGTCCCTCAAGTGCAGTCTGAACCTTGTCATCATACATAACATGGTGCTGGGAAGGATGGAGGAGAGGAGATTCCCTCATTTAAAAAACTGAGGGTTTTTCTCTTTTGGCATCGAGCTGTGACTGTAGGTGGGAATGTAACTCACAGAGCTGTGTCCTCCTGGCACTAGCTGGATTATGGTGTGGTGGTCAGAGACAATGGCAAGGAATGGCAAGGAAACCTAGTTCTTGTGCCTGCCTTGTAACAGAAGAAGCATAGGATGAATGAAACTCACATTTCATTGTCCTGATATTGTCTCTGGGCATTGCTATGGTTTGAATGGTGCTTTCATGTCATGCCTCAGGTCACCTGACAACAAATGTTTTGGTGGATCATATTTTAGATTACAGCTCAAATGCAGATACAGCTGCTTTGGCTGGAGGATGTTTTTCCCATAAGTAAAACTTGAACTCAAATGTGAATGGTCACAACTGGTTTTATTTTGTCTCCTTTCTTGCACTTGCCTGCATGCATGGGAAGGAAGGTATGTAGCAGGGGGAAAAGCTGGTTAGTGGAGCTGTGGAATGACTGTGAAAAGCCCTTCTCTGAATGGGGTCTGCGGCATACAGCAGGGAATATGGGACCCCCAAGCAAGCGCCTTTGTGATTCAATAATTTGGATTAAACTAAAATAGTGAATTAGGAGAAAGGGACGAGAGAAACAAGAAAATAAACTTGAAAATCTGATATCTTCTTCAATATGAAATCAAGCCATTATGCACTTATCTGTTTGAAAAATGGTGCAAGTTGGCTTTTGGGTCTTTCTGGAAGTGAAGAGTCAGTGTGTTTTGTTTGAAAAATATCAAAATGAAAGAATTTCTGGGAAAAAACATTTTATGCTACAGGCTGAAATAAAGAGATATTAGTTGGCAGCTTAACTGGCACTGTGCCCGCAGCAGCCCTGCATTCTCAGCTCCTAAGCACCACCGGGGTCAGCCTGCAGCACCGAGCGCATTGGCCTTGCTCAGTGCTCTCTGAGAACGGAAAGGTGCAAGTGCTCTTCTTAATGAAGAAAAATCCCTCTGGTTATTGGGAATGCCTCCAAAAGCTTGTTGTGAGGAAGTGGGGATACAGATCACGATGCTGGTAGTTTATGGAGGCTTCCCCAGCCTCCTCATCCCCCCTCAGCTCTGACCCCAGCCAGCGCCTGCAGCCGGAACGGCACGAGCAAAACCAAACTGAAGAGGAAATCTGAAATGGATGGGAGCAGCTGCCTGCAGAAAGTGCCACCACAGCTGCTCCCGCGCGGTCCGGCTTCTCTCAAGAAAACTGATCCAAGGAAATCGACTGCCCTCTCTTGAGCCTTATCGTTAGGATGGGGGTTTGTCTGGTTAGTTTTGGTTTTTGACTGCCTGCAAAACATCCCCAAAAATGCAGAGTGGTCATTCAAATCTGGGAGATGGCCACCTGTTCTTCACGTGGTCTGAGTAAGCATCGCTGTTGCCCACAGGCAGGTGGAGGTCACTGCCCTCTGTAGCATATCTATAAAACTGCTCGCCTGGCTGCTGCTTAAATAAGCAGTCACTGCTGCTGAGTGTTGAAATGGGCTGCTCAGCAGTGGCTGCCCCTTCTCCTTTCCCCCCACACGTGCCATTGCCCAGTTGCAGCTGGTGAATTTTTTTTCTTCTTTTTTTTCTTTTTAAGAGTCGGTTCCTCCACGGCTCACCCAAGATGGGAGGAGTGGTGTGACCACACTGCAGAGGAAGCTGCTCTCCTGGCTCTCTGGGCTGTCATAGCCACAGAAACCAGCCTCTTAAACAAAAAAAAAAAGAAAAGCAAAAAAAAAACCCCACCTATCGTTCCTGGCCTGCTGCCTTCTTGCTTTTATTCCTCAAACTTGAAAATGAGGGAGAAGAAAGCAGCTAAGTGCATTTTTGTCTGCCAGCGGAGCCAGGACTGGACCTTTAACTCTGGTTTCATCCATCACTACTGGTTCTGCCTGCAGATCTGGCCCTAGGATGTAACGTGCTCTTTAACGTTTGTTGCACCCTGGGTTAAGCAGCACAGAATAGCAAGGCTCCGACTTCTCACTGGGATTTGATCACTGGCAACTGGAAATTATCTGGAGCTTGACAGCTGCGTTGACCCTGGGTGATTTTTGGCTTGGCCATGTGAGTTTGGGGCCTATAGGAAAGGTGTTCAGATGATAAAAGTTTTAGCACATACTTGGCATATATTCAAGGCAGGAATAAACAAGCCACAGTGGTGGGGTTGTCTGCACTTCTGAGTGATGGGTCAGGGTTGCAGCAGAGCTGTTGGGGAGGGTAGGTGCTGCTGCTCCTGTCCAGTACCACCTTCATCCTCGCTTCTCAGACAGCAAGTAAAAGCCACATTGTGCATGCTGCACTCTTTTTGTTGCTCACAAGTAATCAGAGATGATCTTTCTCCAGCAGGTTTAGCACACTGGAAGCATGGCTACAAGTGCCGTTCCCAGCGAAAATCTCCCCACGTACAAGCTGGTGGTGGTTGGAGATGGTGGCGTGGGGAAGAGTGCTCTCACTATTCAGTTTTTCCAGAAGATTTTTGTGCCAGACTATGACCCAACTATTGAAGACTCCTACCTGAAGCACACGGAAATAGATGGGCAATGGGCAATTCTTGATGGTAAGCAACCTACTCTTGTGGTCCCTTTCCCTTCTAGCTGAGCATAATTGCAAATAGACCCCAATGCCTCCTACAGCGTGTTGTGCCCTTGTGTTCCTCCTATTCTGCTGTGGGCTGCCAGGAATTTGAGTGCAGACTGGTCTGTGAGCTGCAGCACGTGGTCTGCAGCTGATGTTCAGCAAACCTTCTGCTTCCAGTTGCGCTGGTTCCAGTTCTGCACAGAAATGTGTCTTGCGGGAGTGTAAAAACCTATAGATCATCATAGAGTAGGGCTAGGCTGCTAATAAGGGTGAATTATAGCACTGTGAGGTGGCTATTGCTAATGATGCTTCATTGTGGTTAGGCTCATCCCCTGGGAAATAACAGTGAGTGGGTAACTGAATGAGGGTTATAACCAGAAAGAACATTTAATCAAAACTGTCATCCACTGACAGTGAAGAATTGTAACACCTCTTAACTCCTATCATTCAGGCGTGATGTTTTCATATCTAGTTACCCGTTACATTTAAATATGGGTAGGGTACCAGCCTGGAGAGCTGCTGTAACCAAGATCTTTCAGTTCTTTGAAGAAAGACAGGTTGGGGGTTTTTTTTTTTGGTTTTCGCTGTTGTGGGTGGTTGTTTTTTTTAAACCCACACAAAAAAACCACTAAAAAAAAAAAAAGCCTAACCAGCCAACCCTGAAAAAACAAACCCAAATAATTTTGATTCTGCAGGTGAGGAAAAAGCCCTATATGACCTAAAGCTTTACATAAAAGCGAGAAAATATTTTGTGCCTTAATTACCCAAGTGCATGTTTGCGGCCACGAACACAACTGAACTAAATTTAACCTCACTTGCATCAAGTTCCTACCTCCACCCTCTTGTCATGAAGGTGCTCAAGATCTGTGTACCATTGTGTGTATGTATCATTGGTGTGTGGGGACAGAAAACCGGAGGACTGGCATGAGTGGTGGAACGTGGCGGCTGGCGGGGTTTGCTGTGAAGACTGTGAGCTTGGTCTGAAAATTTGGGATCTTAATTGCACGCCTAAGAATTTATCAGATACAATTTAATGAGTACAAATGGTCCCAAGGTCCTTAAAGAACAGCCTTTACTTAGTATTTAAACAACTAACTTAATCTTGCCAGCATTTGCTCATTTAAATATGTTAGTAGTTGACAGCTGATATGAGGGAATATTTGTGAAATGGGTGCTCAAGTGTGTCTCTTGTTACCTGCATCAGAGATACCTGCTCTCAATTAACATTATGTACCTGTGCACCTTTACTTTAAAAATGCCAGTGTTGTAGAAAAGAAAAAGCCAATCCTCCTGTAAATGAAATCCATTCTTTCTCTTTAGTCCAGATTCCAGCCCTCTAAAACAAGCAACCTTTATCTTCACTGGTATGTCCCGTGTTCTGATGTAACAGTACCAGCTGCTGTAGCGTTGGTGTTCGATTAAACAGCCTGGATTTTGTAAATTATTCAAAAGTAGAATAGGCATCTTCCACTGAATATTTGGAATTTTTGTTTAGTCAAAAAACCAAAAACCAATCCTGACCTGGAGTGGGAGTGGAAAAAGAGGTTGTTCTGCAATAGGCAGAAACTTAACCCTTTGTTTTAATGAAAAAGCCTTTCTTTCGCTTAGATTAAGTTTAATGACTGTACTCGGACCGAACTGAATTCAGCTGTGGCCTTGAATGGCATGTTGGGAATCCCTGACTTTGAGAGTTCATGTGCCCACAGATGCCTTGCAGCCACAGAAGTGAAACTGCAGCTTCTCCTTCTCTTTCCTACTGCTCGAGATTTTGAACAATCAGAATTTTGGAAGAAAGGCCATGTTCTTGCTTGGAAAAGCATGTGAATCTTTACCATCTGCCCAGCAGAAACAAGGCATAAAGACTGACTCTCACATGTGTCTTCTGCCACAGCTTTCTGTCATACGCTTTGGATCCAGGTCATTCTTGGAGGTCACCATATACTTGGGCAGCTGCTCTCACTGTGGTTACACGTGGTTGCATGAATCGCTTATGGTATAAAATTACGGACAAACATGATAGGAAGCGTAAAGATGTATCATGATAAATTCTAGACTTGCCAGTTGTCCTTTATGGCCAAACCCTTTACAAGCTGATGTTTCATGCAGTACTTGGTGAGGGGCAAGAAGCTGCCCACTCCCAAAACAGGAACTCGTTTCAGAAAAGGAGCCTATCAAGTGAGAATATTACGTGAGGGGCTCCATAAGTTTCTAAGTTTGCAGAAATAGTTATTAGAAAAAACCCCACAGACAGATACATTGGCATCTAACAACGTAATTAAAAAAAATTAAATACAGCTCGCCCTCTTCTAGGCTGTTGCCTGAGCAGTTCTGTACAAAGCATCTCTAGCACTTGGTGTCTGCACCAGCATTATGTTGTAAAAAAACCCCGTGTGCTAGCCAGCTTGGATAAAGCATTTGGCTTCCCTCCGCGAAGACCTCCACCCACCTTTATTCAATAGCACTAACTGGCGGTGTGATGAAATGTTTGACTTGCATTTTTTTTTTCCTTTGCTGAAATCTCCCACTGAAAGTAGGCTTAAATGGAATAAGCTTATTATTTCAAATTTTAGCCTTGGAGCCAAACCTACATCCAAACTCTTCTTTTACATATTTGCTCTGGCTTGGGCTTGTCTCTGTGTATATTTTCTTACCAAAGAAGTCTGTGATCGTTCCCTGCCTCCCAGAAGATTGTGGACCTGTGTTTGGTGTCTTCAAGTCCAGCACTAGACGAAAATACTTTATTGTTGGCCTTATGCCAGCTACGTAAGGCCATCGATGCACTGTTTGGAGGACAAGTGTTGCAGAGTGGAACAGGGCACTTAACCTGAATGAAGGATGCAAAGGCAATTTGTAGCTTGCCCATTTTTCAGTTGCTGCCACCTCAATGAGGCTTTAAGATCAGCCTCCAATTTTTCTTTCTGCATATGTTATCTTCATTTGTTCCCTGCTGTTCGTACTGAAATCAGCATGGCGATGTGCTTGCTTAAATGCGTTCACACGCAGGTGCCATATAAACACATCAGGCCAGAATGAAGTGGGGGCCAAGGTTAATCTGCTTTGATTAGCTGTTGCTCCAATTGAGTTGCTATCGTTAATTTTGTACTCTCCTTTCTGTGTGCAGACTAACTTAGCAATTAGCAGAGGATTTCTTTTGGTGTGGCTGCAAAATGCCAGTCTGATTAATCTAGTCATGAAGCCAAAGGTTGAATACATCATATGGCAAAAAATTCCCAATGGTTCAAAATTCCTTATGGTTCATAAACCACATGTAGATAAAAAGGTGGTGAGGAAGAGATGCCCACAAGCACACGGCTTGGACATGTTGATGAGTTGGCCTAATCCCTTAGCTATCGGTAGGACTGTGCCAGTTGGCACCAGCAAAGCAAGGAATTGTGCACGTGTGTTGCGTGAAAGGAGGCTGTGGGTCTCCCTCCTCTTCCCTTTCCTTCCCCTGTATGATTTAGATGAAACTCTCACTGCCTAGAAGTTGTCTTCCTACTCCTGCACTTCAGTTTTCCTTTTTATTTCTCTGCTTCCCAAGTCCCCTTCTGAATCCCTGGGTGCTCTTGCATTGGGCTGGACCTGCACAGCCCTGATGTGCATCTCTGTGGAGTAACACCAAGCACCGTTCCTTTCCCGGGCCTGTCTCTGCCCTTTCCACCTGTATCTCCCATACATCCTTTTTGCTGAGGATTTTTGCTGCTAGTCATCGCAGTACAGGCTGTCTGCTTTTCTGCTTTTTTCTTCAGGAAGCTTGGGAACAATTCAGCCAGGAGGCCAACAGATCAAAGGTCACTTCAGACTTGCAGGCAGAAGGGTTGGTTTGCAGCTTGCTTTCTCTTTTTTATTTAAACTTTTGGTAGCATCACTGAAAGAATTAAAATTCAAATTAAATTTGTACTTTCATTCTTTTATTTGTGTGTACAGTATTTTCCCTCCTTTAATTACTGGGATTTTGTAACCTTGAAAAAGGGGTTTTTGTCTTGGATTGTGGGGATTTTTTTTCTGCCAGGAAAATTTTGATGTTGCAACATGGAAAACACAAGGCTTTGAATACTTGCCCTTTGTTAGAGAAAGAGCTCCTTTAAGAGCTCGCATCTTTATTCTGCTTATTGATGTGGAACCCTTTCTTCTGGAGGCCCCTCTTTTCTTTTTCCTTAAAGAAAGGGCAAGAATTCAAGTACTCGAGTTTTCTGTGTTATAACATCTGTGTATTTAGTTAGGGCACAGAAGAAGGGCTCATAAAAGCCCCAGTGTTTCCCTGTTGCATGTTTTTCCTTGAGGAAAGCTCATGCTGGAGGCAGCATGGCTGTATCTGAGAAGGAGTGACCAAGTGAAGCATCTACTTCACCTTGCTCACAGCACGGGCACCTCATACCTCTTCAGAGTGACTTGGGGTGTGGGAATACAGAATATAAGCCATGGCCCCTGCACACCATCTGAATGTCGGCACCCAAAATACTGCTCAGCTAAAGCCAATGTCTGATGGGGACTGCCCTCTCCTACCGTGTGGCAGATGGATGGAAGATGAAGTCTGTGGGTATGGCTTTCCTCAGCCTGAGACTCTTTGGTTTGACCAGTCAATTCAAGTTACGTTTTCCCTTGAGCTTAGCTTACTGGGGATGGACTTTCTGCCTGGCCCCACCTTTTTAAGCAGAGCTGCAGTGCGAAGAGGGAAGCCAGACTTGGAGAGAGAAGCGCCATGAGGAGTCCAGCGCTGTAATCTGTGGTCTCCTGACAGTGCCACATCCCAGTTCTGCTCTTTGCTCCAGGGTCTTTTATTGTATTTCATATTAAGAAGTCCAAGAAGCAGAAGACACCTGGTATCAGGCTCCTTTGTGCTGCTACTCTCCCTGGCGGTGTGAACCTGCCTACTGACCCATCCAGCCCCTGAAAGGCTTGCACATGTGCTGCACATCCACAATCCAAAGGGATTTCGCTGGAGACTACTTGCAAAAATCAAGTTGTACACATTGTGCTCACCATTCTGAGCTTGAGATCGAGGTAGACACAAGCAATTGTGCCCTGTTCCTGAGCTTTGTCATGTGCAGCCATTCTTCTGGATGCTGGAGGACAAAGCACTCCAAGAGCTGTGTTGAGCAGCTTTCAGGAGTGACTGCAGCAATGTGCTTGGAACAGGCTGCTGGTGTCTGATTTGGGCAGTGAAACCCAAGAGCTGAAGGGTAGAAAATGGGTTTAACCTGCCTTGTCTGGTCATCCTTGGCCCCCTAGATGCCATGAACAGTGGAGAAACTCTTTTGAGCTTATCTATAGACATAGCTGCCCAGCAGAGTAAAGATAAAGATGTAGGAGGGAATTTTGCCTAGGTATTAAAAGAGAAGAGGAACACACCTGCACAACCAGATCTCAGCTCCCCGAAGGCTGGGAAGGCTGTCTTTGAATCTGAACTGAATCCAGCTTAGGCTCTAGAAAAGGCAATGCCATGACTTAGATTTCATTGTATGTCTCTGCCCTTGGCTTAGATTTACATGGCCATGTCTCTGGGTGGGCATTTAGAGCACTGTTGGTTACAGAGGCATTGCCACATAAAATACCTGGAAGCACCAACTGCTTCTGTTTTGGGCCACAAATTCCTGTGTATTCCTGGGCTTCTGTGTCTGCTTGGAGGTGCTTTTTAAGCAGCTGCACTCTTGCCTAACCTTTCAGGATTCACAGGAAAATGGTGTGCAGAGCTCTAAGGGGGCACGATTCAATTAGCAAGTTCGTCACAACAGATGGGGCCACATCCACTGGAAAGAGGAAAAGGGCATCTCTTTACTCAGCAACGTCTTACCTGGGAAGCAGGAGACCTCCCTGCTGGGCTCTTACAGCCCAACTGCTCTTAATTTAGTCTCCAGCTGATTGTGTGATAGCTCTGTAAAATGGCTTTGCCCTTTTTGGATGTCTGTTCTTACATCAGACATAGTCCTTGGCTTCTGTCTCCTCAGTCTTTACCAAAACGCTTTCATTAACACTCCTCCTCGCTGCTTCTTCAGTCAAGTTTGTGGGAACTTCACCAAGTTTGCTGTTGGAAGTCCCTGACCATGCACGGCGGGGAGCCTGTGAATCTGATTTCAGTTCTTGGAAGAATGAGGTAGGGGAAACCCGCTGTGCTTTGGTCCAGCTTTGTTTCTACATTGGCTTTTATGCACTGCCAGTGGGGCAACTGCCAGTAAGAGGCAACTACTGTTTTAAAGGGTACCAGGGGGAAGAGAGAGCTCACAGTCCTTCTCTGCTATGTCTTCTGGCATCCCATCTGCAGAAACGGGAGTTTTAAAAGGAGGTGAATGCTGCCTAACATCCTAAAGCTCCTCACCCCTTTGGGAAGTCAGTCAAATCACCTTCCCAAGGTTTTTCTTGCGATTTTCCCATTTGTGTAGGTAAGAATCTTTTTGAAGCTTTTATGCCCTAAGATTGCACCAGAAGCAAAGCTGCTTGCATCTGGCCCTTTTTTGGTGCCAATGCTTTCCAGGATGGTGTCCCATCCTGCCTGTGAAAGATCCAGATCATGCTCTCTCTCTGATTATTTACAATTCATGTAGCAGGGAAGTGTTAGGATGGGAGGGCTTGTCTTTATGAAGGGTAAAATTAAAGTTAAAAGAAGGACTTTCTCTGGCCATCCACATGATGCTTAACTTTGCATGAATAACCCATGTGAGATTAACCTTAACCTTCACTGCTGCGTGTCTTTTGCTTGCATTTCCAGAGTGCCATTTTAAATGCTGCCTGGACTTGCTCGCCTTTCTATGAATGCTGCGAGTGAATTCCCTTTAAATAGCAGCTGCTGACACAGCGGCTCTGCCTGTGTTTAGTGTGATGCCGTGGCCGAGATCCAGGCGAGAAGAGTGGCAGAACCGGAGCCCGTGCTGTCCCTCGGGTATCCCCACAGCTCCCCCCAGGCTCATCCCTTGCCCTCTCGCAGGGGACGGAAAGCTTTGGAGGGGCAGTAGCTAGGGCTGGGTTGATGGATACAAGAGCAGAGCTGGATTACTGCTCATGTTTCATGGGAGGTTTGCAAATGTGCCAGAGCACGGGGAAGTCCCTAAGCAAATTACCATGCAGGATACGGCACATCCATCTCCACCTTCCTGCCCACGGCTTGCACTCAGGCACCTGCCCTGTCTTGGGGGGAGGGAGAGCGGGAGAGCCTGGCCCCCAGCGAGAAGCTGTCCCACTCCACCACAAGTTGGGTATGTGCGTTGGAGAGGGGAAGGGAGTGTGTGTTTGTGTGTTGGTTGTCAGCTCCCAGCCCTGCCCTGATACTGCGTCCAGCTGGTGCAGGAGTCAGATGAGGGCAGCCCAGCCTCTCCTTACAGGTTGGGTGGGTAGGAAGGATTAATTTCCTCTTCCGTACTAGCCACGCGGTCCTGGCCGTGTACCATGGTAGCAGTTCTGCCCAGGGCATAGAAATTCACCAGCACATGCAGTTTCTTTGGGTTATTTTTCTTTTTTTTCCTTTTTTGTACAGTCCTTAAGAATAGCCTGGATGCTTTTGAGCTGAGACCCTTGTTTCCTAGATTTAGAGAGGAGAAGCAGGATAAAAGGCTATGAAGAGACACCCGTGACTTTCCAGCAAGCTCCAGCTACTTGGCAAACGTACCTGAAACTCAGGGTCTCTGCAAGAGCCTAGAAGCTCTTTTCACCTTAAAAGCACATGGAAACAGACATTCAAGACCAGCTAAGGCAGGCGAATGGATGAGGCTGAAGGCTTTAAAGGCCTTGCCATTATGAAGTAAGGTCTCCAGGTCCTCCAGCATAGCTGCCTTTCTTCCAGACAATCAGTGAAGGCATGGGCTGGCTCCTGGGGTGCGCTGTGACATGCAGCATGTCCGCCTGTGGCCACCCGTGCTGAGTCAGCAAGTAACAGCAGCAGCAAAGTGGGCTTTATCCTGGCCCCATCTGGAAATCGAAGCAGCCTGAGTACTTACCCCTACAGGGAACATCTTGCTAGGACTGTGGGCCTGCTCAGACTAGAAAAACCCGTATCCAGCCCTGCTGCTCTGTCAGCAGTACGTTCCTGCCACAGTCTCCATCGACCAGTACCTGGGCTTTCCCCATCACTTGTGGGCAACAGATGCTAACACAGTGGCTGTACAGCAGAGGTAAAAACAGTTTTCCCACCCAGCCCAGTTAACTGGGGTGTGAAAACATTTCCAGTTCTCATGAAGGTCCCGCGTTTGCCTCTAGGATGCAACGATGCATTAGCACTACTAATTCTGAGCAGCCAGTGCATTTTGAGCTCGCACCATGTGTGTGCTGGCAGAGCCTAAGCTGATGAACTCCCCTTGCACCCTCTTCCTGCCCCCCAAAATCCTGGCAGTGTACTAAGCTGGGGCCCAGGAGTTGGCTGTGATGATGTGCATCAGTATGTGGTGCTCACCCAGAAGGCCGGCATGGCTTCCTCCACATATGGTCCATGATGTACCTGATGCAACCCCCTGTGAGGCAGTGATGAAGAACCAGTGAGTTATGGTGGTGGTGTGGAGGAGGTTAATCTAGTCAGGAACAGCATCTGGGTTGCTGCCACAGCTGGGGTGTTTCAGGGGATTTGAGCATAAATCAAGGCATTATCAGTGCACAGAAACACTATTGCTATGTAGGATAATGCAAATCATTTAAAACTTTTCCACCTGTTTTAACTAGCATCTCAATATCAGCACACCACCTGGGACTAAATATTTAAGGAGAGTTCCTCAAGGCTGTACCATCTTGTTCTGAAAGCACATGATTGTGTAGAAATAATACCCAGGCACTGAGAAAAGGAGAATGCTTGTAGCTATTACGCTGGGTTGCCTCCCAGCTCTCCTTCACTATGCAGTTTGTAGATTGTCCCTGACATTTAAACTGACATTTAATTACTCTTTCAGTCTTGGGTTTTTCCATGTGGGGAACAGAGGACTGCAAGATGGAGGGCTGTGAAATACTTTGAGCCGTATTTTGCCAAAGGAGCAACTCCTCAGGTTCAGTGCTCAGTATTTGATGCTGGAAAAGGAAAGCAAAATTCACGTAGTCTTCTTCCTCTCCATCCACTCCCAGTGTAGGCACACGGTGATGAGTTGGGTCTGGGAATGTTTTTGGCTTTGTAACAAGAAACCACTGTGTGCATCTAACTTGCTTCCATCAAATCTTGCAGCCTTTGAGAGGACCAGGCCCAGCAGAGGCAGAAGGGCCATGTAGGACATGTAGCAGTGATGTGTCCTCACAGTAACTAAAAACCTCCATCTCTTCTGTCCTAGTTCTGGATACTGCGGGCCAAGAGGAGTTCAGCGCAATGCGAGAGCAGTATATGAGGACCGGAGATGGTTTCCTTATAGTCTACTCAGTGACGGACAAGGCTAGCTTTGAGCATGTGGACCGGTTCCACCAGCTGATCCTCAGAGTCAAGGACAGGTGGGTGCCTTGGAGCCAGGTGCTGCCTGACCCCGCTCCCACCCCTCTGGACATTGTGCCATGGGGGTGGTTCCACATCTTGCCCTGCCTTTTGCATCCTGGATGTCCCAGGGCAAGTCTTTGCATGCTCTGTGTGGGTTTGTAGACATACATATGAGGAGTGAGAAGTATTTTCCCTTTTCTGATAAGCATCTAGTGCTTTCAACATGGAAAAGCTCAATAGTGTTATGATGGAGTGAAAATGGGGCTGAAGTGGAGAAACTCCAGCCAGAACGATCTGACAGAGCAGTATGAGAAAGGCAGATACCTTTGAAGGTAACCAGTTTGACTCTGAAGAGGGAGAAGGATGCCCTGTGCGCAGTGCACGCACTTGGGGAACACCAGCAGGGAGTCAGCAAGCGTTTGTTCGGCGCTAATCTTTGTGTGTGTCCGGACTGGCAGCATCCTCCTTTCCTTGGGCTTCAGTTTGTAACAAACAAATCTTCGAAGGTCCTGCATGCTTTGGGGCTATGAACAAGAACCTTGAAGGGGAAAACACCTCACGTTGGGAGGAGATGTGTTTCTTACAAGGGGTGTAATGCGGTTAATGCATCATGCTCTGCAGTAACCATTTTCAATGAATAAAACATCTCTGGGTGACTGGGGAGAAAGCAAGAGAGGTCACCCACTCCCCTCCTTCTGTGTGCGTGGGAGAAGGCAGCGCTGAGAGTTTAATCGTGGTAAGCAAATGTGTCCTGACAGAGCGAGGGGAAGCTGCCAGGGTTTTATCTCCGAGATAACTCCCTTTTCCCATCCCAGTTCAAGAGGTGATGAGTCCATCCTCACTGGGTGGGGTGCGAATGAAGCTCTTATACGTCTGCAGCTTTGAAACACTTAGTTTTTCCATTCATAATGGCTTTTAATTATGGAAGTCATCAAGAAAAGCCACCAGAGGGTTCGAGCCTTGTTGCTGGCTTCCTTTCGCAGCTCTGAATAACTTCCCCACAGGAAGGGTGGACTCGTATCATGTGAGGTTCACAGCTGACAGCTCTTACAGTAAAGCATCCAAAGCGGAGCCCACAAGAGTGTGAAAAGTAAAGGAAAAACCACCCTTTGATTTCATCTAAATGAAGAGAAATGTCAGTCACTCAGTCTGCCTCCTGGATCACAACAGACCTTTCTTCACTGCCAGCTCAGCTTGGGGCAAATTAAATCTGTTTCTGAAAGCTGAAGACGGGACAGCGTTTCCTGTAACCTGCTTCAAACCGATGTCGGTTTTATCTAATGTAACTTTGTGAAAATAACGTGCAGGATTCATTGTTTTTCTCTGGACTGAAACTTTTACCCCTCGGTACGCCGTGCAAACGCCGCGGCCGGCGTGTGGGAAGCAGGAAGTGAAACAGGCTGGTGAAGTTGTTTTTGTTTCCCCGCTCAGTGCCACCGAAGCGCAGAGCGTGAGGAGCGTAACGCTTCATCCAAAGCCTGAGCTTGCTCAGAAAGTCACAGCAATAGGAGCAGCGTGAGTAAAGAAACCGTCCTGCCAGGCCTGCAGGTTGCTGGGAGCAGAGCGTTTTCCTGGTTTTCAAGCTAGCAGTCGGTTTGGCAAACTTCAAATCCAAAGGAATTGCAGGCTGTGGCGTTAGCAGAGCAGTTCAAAGCCTTCCTCTGGTTTCTCTCCATAACCTTCACTACAGTAATACTCCCAACTATAGCAGCTTTGTCCAACTAGCAGTCATAAGGCTTGCAACAGGGAACAAAGTCCCCGTAAAGTTCTATGTCTGATGTAAACAAGGCAAATGAGATACTGTCCAAATGCAGTCCCTTTCCTATCAATGTGCTGCAAGTCAAAACAGAATCAAATAATCCAGACAAGCAAGTGTTTTGCCCCAGAATGTTCAGAGTCAAGCTGTATCAGTGCTGAGGTATTAAAATTAAATCAAAGCAACGTTATCAGAATGAACAACCATAAGATTCATTCAAAATGCAGAGTGCAGTATTGTGTTTTTCCAGCCAGAGCAATGGGGCAACGTGCCAGAGAGAAGATGGAGCCCTTATCGTCTCAACGAAAAATGGCACAGAAACACTGTTTGAAAATCCAGAGTTACTCAGGGAAGAGTGTTTTGCAGAAATGAGTACGGCCAGCTGCTCCTTACCCCAATAAAATCAGCTCTGTTACAGCAGAGAACACTGGAATCACTTTAGGAGGGTTTAAAGTGAAATATAAGAAAACAATGCTGCAATAACTGTTGATTATCAGAGGTGGCCTCCTCCTCCAGCAGTGGGTGAAGGCCCTGCAGCACGACTTCGCTCTCNTTAACCACCGGAGATACGGGGCTTTCTGCCCAGGGAGAGCCTGACCCACGCGCCTCATCAGGAGAGCCTTGCACTGGATGTACTGCGGATAGGTGGGTCTCTTCTCAGGCAGGGGCTGAAGACAGTCACTTACATGCCTGGTAAAATTAGAGAAATACTGTGTATTGTTACAGAGGTAGATGGGTTTGATACAAAAGGATGGTTGGTTGTCAGGTTTTTGCTCTGGGATTAGAAGCAGGAGATGGTAGGTAATAGCATCTGGAAGCTTAGGAAGACGCTTTGGTTCCCACCAGCATCCTTCCAGCTACCACTGCCAGTCTGTCAGTTTGTTTTGGGGTGACAGTTGATGGGGGTCTTTACTCCCAGTCATTGTCTCCCCCATTTGATGTCCCTCTAAGCACCAGCTCCCAGAGTCCATCTTTTCTTCCCCCACGATTGCTCTCAGTGAATGTCCAGGGCAAGAACTGACACCAGTTCCTCCACCATGCCTCGTTACCTTGCTGTGGCTAGCACTGCCAATATACACAGCTACTGAGATGTTTTATCTGTTACAAAAGAGCCTTGTTCTGTTCAAGATCTGTCTCTGTGTCTCAGTTAATTTCCTGACTAATTCTGTAGTTCTTCGTCTAGTTGGATCCTCTGTCTTTGCTATTACCAGAAATTGCAAAAATGATGCTACTAAGTCTCTGAAGTGCCTGCAAATGAGAATAAATGTATGTATGTGTGCAACTTGTCATGCTTGTCAGATTTTTTCGATAGGAACACACGTGTAGCACAGTCTGGGGGCTGACATGTGTTTGTTTGGTCTTTCTTTAGATTTCTTTACGCGTATGTGATATGTCTGTACCTGAAAATGTTAGTTGATGTCAGCATCAGAAGATGAAACTTCTGTTCATTTTTTTTTGTTGTAGTGTGCTAATAATTGGGTGGTGATTTTGATTTTTTCCAGAGAGTCTTTTCCAATGATTTTGGTGGCGAACAAAGTTGATCTAATGCATTTACGGAAAATTACAAGAGAACAGGGAAGAGAAATGGCAACAAAACATAATGTAAGTTTGTGGGATTATTTAATTAGTTGTTGTAAGTCCCATTATAGGCATTCAGAACTGAATTCCCTGTTCATTTGGAGCCGAATTAAAGCATTTCTCTTGCAGTCAAACATTTGCAATTACATTTTTGACTACTATGGAGTAGTAGCCGTACAGTCTCTTTTCAGTAGAGCCTCTTTTGCACACCAGGCTGTAGCAAAGCTGTGGCCATCATGAAACTACATGTACAAGGTGTACAAGTGGTGAGAAACTTAAAATGTTCAAAATGAGGGGGGAGAAAGGGCACCCACCTGGAGTGAAAAGGCAGGGCCAGGCATTAGGAAGTATGCCCAGGTGTCCGTAGGAAGTGAGCTTGTTAAAGATAACGAAGTTACAGGGTTGTTATACCTATATAAATCTGGCCCACCATCTTAGTTCTGCATTGCTCATGCCAGTTTAGCCTGAGAAATTGATCTTGGATGAGTGTAGATGACACAGTACCTCACTATCACCTCTAAATGCCAGCGTCCCCAAATACCCAGAGGGAGGCAACAACTCCCATAGGAGGAACTGAATGGAAAGGTAAAGGCCAACAAGCCTGGACCTCTTGGCAGCTTGCTGTGCCTAAACAGCCATCTCTGCAGTGTTTCTAAACAAGCCACGGTGGGAGTTTGGCTGGGCAGGTTCACTCCTTCCCCTTCGCAAGGAAGCTGGTTTCTGTAGGAGCCAGGACACCTAAACTGCAACACGTTGCTCCCATCTGTACGCACGCTTTGGAAAAGGCCATGTACGAAAATACCTTATCAGAGGCAGTTTTATAAATCTGCCAGTGTGCTGGACAAGCACTCTAGGAGGCCCCATCTGGCTGTCAGACTTTGAAGGAGAAGATCATTTTACACTGAAGGGGAATTGTAGTCATGAAATATTCATGCAGTAGTCCTAATAAAATATGGCAAGCAAGAATTTTTGGCAAGTGCTTGTCTTTCAACAACCTTTGGCTATTTTCATGTCTGCTAGCACAGCTTAGAGGGAGAGAACATCTGATGACATGAAGTCTATGATTATTCTTCCCCAGACCCGGAGCTTTGATAGCAGCTGGTTTGCCTGGTGCTTATTGCAGACCTTCTGTAAGCGCTCACTAAGCTCGCTGTGAGCATGAAGGTGTCAACAGCAGTGTCATGACAACACTTTGTTTACCTGTATTTTCCCCAGTCTCTCAAGAACCTGATTTTTTCAGCCTTTAGGGTTTTTCATTTTGAAACTGCTTTGCTACCACCATGTAGGCTGTTTCTGTTCTCTGTTGTGATATGCTTTTTTCCCCCAGATTCCCTATATAGAGACAAGCGCCAAGGATCCACCTCTAAACGTTGACAAGGCCTTCCATGATCTCGTGAGGGTAATAAGGTAAGTGGCAAACTCCTCACCTCTCGCTGCCCATGGACGTGCAGGAGTCCTGGCCTGGAGAGCCAGGAGCCAACTTTCAGGGAACAGGGGGCAGGTGTGTTGGTTGGGGGTTGGACATTTCTGGGGTGTATTAAACTTTGTCCTGTATGTGCATAGAGATGTTACTAGCACTCAGTTACCCATCAGCGCTAGGCAGGTTGAGAACTAGCTGTGGCCATGATGAAGGTACATTATTCAGTGAACAGTGCAAAGCCTGCTGTAACAATCAGCTTTAAAAGGCCAGCGTTAAAGTTTCGGACCAGTAATTTGGGTTTTCATAGCTTTGTCTTCTCACGGTCTCACGTTGCCAGAGGTTAAAAAGACTGGCAAACAATTCTACAAAATTCTAATGTTGTAGGTGACTTCTAACATTTTCTGCTCGCTGAATGGAAAAAACTAAGCTGCTTTGTGTGAGAAACAGCATGACCTAATGGCTAAGCCACAGGTTTCCTTCTCAGACTGCAGAGGTTTGTTCCCAGTTTTGGCGTGAGTTGCCTTCGCTCTCTTTGGCAAACGCTTGGTCTCCGGGCGAACCCTGCTCTGGCTGCCAGCGGGGAGGGACTGCCTTCCAAAATCCTGGCTGCCCTGCAGGAAAAGAGCTGCACGTACATCTCGGCGTCTCGGCTGATAACCTCAAATCTCTCTGAGATTTGTTTTTCTGGCATCAGTTGTCTGCCAGATTTTTCTGAGCCCTCATTTTTCATGTTTCAGGAGGGTGCTGAGCTGAAATCATGCTCCTCCCCGCCGTACAGTCAAAGTGCCTCGCTCGGCAGTTAAACCACGAGGCATTTATTCACAGCATATCTGTACGTGTGAATATCTTAGCACAGCCTCGAGTCAGCCTCTATCAAAAGCAGATGGTACTGCCCACTCTTCCCACACAGCTCAAAAGCGGGGGGCAGAAAGCCTTTGGAGAGCTACAGAACTGAGCTGGAAATGTCCTAACCTGTTTCCCAACTGTTCTGTAAGTCAGCGTTAGCTGGCTAGATACTCCTTTTGTGTTACAGGGACTTCTTACCGCCATCTATTCTAGTCTGGGGAAAAAAAAAAAACACAAAAACAAAACACACAGCAAAAATAAGATGGTGAGGCTGTGTTTGCCTTTGCTATGTAACATGACTCTAGACAGGCACAAGCTGGAAGGAACCTTCTAATGAGACATCGCTAAGTTCAAGCCCTAAAAATGCACTCTATAATGTCAAAAATAGGTGAGGGTACCTATAAGTAGTTGCCTTAGTAGTTACCATGAAAGTTGCTGCCAACCAGGTGAAACCCTCCATGGCATCAAGGGCACCAGAGATGTTCACAAGAGCTTGAACTGGGGTGAAGCCAGCGCACAGCGGGATGCTGTGTGATCTAGCTGGTCATTTGCCACAATGCAGTGCAGCTTCGCTTGGTCTTTGGGTGTTGCAAACTGTCCCCAGCATGGCATCACCCACCGTGTATTGCTTTTCTTTTTTTAAGTGAGCTTCTCCAAATAAAATGTAAATTTACAGCTCCCTAATAACTGTGGTGTTCCTGGAGTGCTTTACAAACGTTGGAGGCTCCTCAGAGCCTGTGTGAGTTTGCAGGGTGAGGACGCTCGTTCAGGGTTGGCACTGCTTGTGCTCCTTGCACTTGGCTGGTTCCCAGCTTATTTAGCTTCATGCAAGAAACTGTTGTCTGGAAGTAATCCAGAAAGGAGTGGGGTGATTGAGCCCACCCGACAGATCTTTTAAAGTTCCTGATACCCATTTCATGCTGCAGCAGCGCCTACACGAGCACTGTCACAGGAGAAATCTTGAGTGGGCGTGGGATGTGGTTTTCTGGATCTCTAGAACAGTTCCATAACGCTGTGAAGAGCTTGTGGTCTCTTAGTCTTTATCCAAATTAATTTTAAGTATTGTTTTTTATTTCAGCTTTCTAGTCTTGAGCTTTAAAGTTTCACATTTTTCAAGCCTCCAGCCTTCTTACTTGCTGAAAAAAAACAATATTAGTCAAAGCTGAGGTTTTCAGATGGTTGCAAGCATTCGGGAACTGAGGCTGTAAGAAAAACACCAAATAAAGCCATAATGATTTGTCCCCCAGCTATGTCTCATTCTGGTCTGGATAACTTGGTCTAAACACTGGGGTTAGTGCCTGGTGTATTACATAGCAGAGAGGCTGGGTTTGCACTGTTCAGGCTCTCCGGTTGTTTATTTAGAACACTGAATCTACGGAAGCTGCTGGTGTTCGTATGGTTTATCTCGCAATAAAATCTAAGTCTACGCGCTGCCTATCAGGTGCCTACTGCAAAGCTTTCTTCTGTTGAGTTTGCCCCCCTGGGCCGGCTGAGGGGCGGCTGCGGACAGGTACAGTTGCAAACAGGCGTTTGGGCAATGGCTGATCTTAGTGAAAAGGGAGAAGCCTTCAGTGTAACGTTCCAGAGGTTGCTCACAACCCGCCTGACTGATGGGGGCTGCCAGGACACAGCGCAGGAGGGCTCTCAGCTGCGTGTTTCTGCGCAGTGCCCTGGCAGGACATACATCCCTGCCGTTAGCCTTACTGTTTTAATGTCTTGTTAGCTGTGCGGAGTGCTGTGGAAGGTTATATGGAGATATATATCTGCAAATATACATACACACGCCAAGACCCAGGCCTCTGGATGCTGATGTCCAACCCGTCCGCTTGTGTCTCACCTGCTTATTTACCTCTCTGTCTCCCAAAACAGGCAACAGATCCCAGAGAAAAGCCAGAAGAAGAAGAAGAAGACCAAATGGCGAGGGGACAGAGCCACAGGCTCCCACAAACTCCAGTGTGTGATTTTGTGATGGGACCGCCTGGGAGTGCCTTGGACGCCTCCCTCCTCCCCCCTTGACCCACCGCCAAGCCAGGCGAGGAGCAGCAGCGTGATGCCCGCCTGGCCCTGCCGCCCCCTCGGGCTCCCCACGGGGCTCGGGCTCAGAGGGGGCGGCTCGATGGGGTCTGGACCCCCCGGAAGGGGGCTGTGTGTTGGGGCCGGCGTGGGAGCCACACAAATGAGAGGCGGAAGGGATCAGCAGGATATCGACTCTTGAACATCCCCAGCGCCTTCCAGGGGCCTCCATGATGTTTATTAAAAAAAAAAAAAAAAAAAAGGAAGAAAAAAAAGTGAAGTGTTGGTTTTAACTGCAAACATTGCTCCTTGTGGCCCATTTATGAACAGCCATGAACAGCCCCCCTGTTTGGTACAGTCCTCTGTGTGTGAGGGGGAAGGGAAAGGGCTTTTCTTTTCTTTCTCTAATTTTTTTTCTCTTCTCCTTTTTCGTTGTTTGCTCAGCGAGTGTTGGGTTGCAAAGAAACACGGCCGGGGTTAGATTTTTTGCACTGAACTCTCTCTTATGCGGCAGTGCCAAAACACGACTTCATATGAAAGTGCATAGATTTGGAGGAAGAAAATGAATTCCAGCTGCTCTGGGTGCTCCAGACATTGTGTCAGACTCTGGAGGGCAGCCAGCTCACAGACCATAAACTCCAGCTTAGGAAAGGAGGTTTGGGCTTGGATTATTTTTTTTTTCTTACTCTTTTGTCAAGAGGTTTTGTTTCTGTTTTGTAATTTGGGGCGTGTCAAATTTAAGATGTTTTGTTAACCTGGAAGTATTTAAATTAAAGTAATTTACAGATGGAAGGGTATGTCATCTTTAAGCGGGGGTAAAGGGAGAGAGGAAGTAAAACCTGAGCTGAATTTGTTATCTGGGTGTTGAATTTCTCCCTCGTAAATGTGTGTAAAGTGGTGCGATCTAAATCCCTCTTTATTATTCCTTAACCTTTCCCTGCAAAGCCACCCTTGGGTAGGTGAATTGTTTTGCTTTTCCCAGGCTCATCTCGCACACACAGAGAAAAATCTGTTTATGAGCTTTGGCTCAACATTCCTTTACTTTTTCTCCCCCCCTTGCAGAGAGTTGGTGACTCGAAAGAAAGAGGTGTTTTGAAAATGGCTCAAGTGGGATATGTCTTTCATAAGCTGCCTGTGGCACCAGAAATACAGTTCTGCACATCCTGGAGGAGCCACATTTTCTCTCACACTTTTGCTAGCACTAAGAATTGCAGTGGCAATTTTTTTCTTTAATTTAATGGATTGTCATCTGCTGGGCTGAAGCCATCGGATCCATTCACAGGGTCACCAAACCCCTTTAAAAGTAACAACTTGCTTTTCATCAGCTTGAATCCTATTCAAACATGCTTTACGGGCATGACTTAAAATATTGGCAGAGTATGAATGCCTGAGATTTGTGTGTCTGAGTGCAGAAAATCCTGGTATTGGATATTGAAGATCTGTTCAAGATGGTGGATCATCACAGACTTGGTTGTTTATGTTTGTCTTTGCAATCTATTTGCCGCCGGATCTTGTTTCTTGACTCTTTGCCAGGCCACCTTGTGAAATGGGAGTTGGCTGCTGATTATTTTTCAGGTGAGTGCAGCTAATGAAAACATTTTCCTAATTTGTCCATTTGCGGTCAGAAGATGGCAAATGTCTGCGGCTGGCTCAGCAAGCTGCTTGGCGTAACACTGGCTCTGCTGCCTCCGTCCTCTTTTGTGTGATGACAGATGCTGGGGCTGGATTAAGGAGGGGGATATTGGGAAGAACTATCTTTCATGGACTCTTGCGTTGGATGTGGGCCATATGCTTCAGTAAAGTTGCAACACCCTTTGTCAACTGTGATCTGGCTCCAAACCATCGCAGCATTTCTCCCACTGTATCGTTTCCTTGTTGGCTGAACTGTGGTGATTGAAACCATCCTGGTCAGTTCCTGACTCTTGAGACTTGCCACTGACTTCTGGGGGCGAAGAG
Source organism: Psophia crepitans (assembly GCA_013399095.1). Taxonomy (NCBI): domain Eukaryota; kingdom Metazoa; phylum Chordata; class Aves; order Gruiformes; family Psophiidae; genus Psophia; species Psophia crepitans. The sequence continues at coordinate 1,213,431 of VWZZ01006503.1, read as the reverse complement.
CTTCCTGTAGGCATCTCACGTTCTGCCTTGAAAACCTCTGGTAGATTGGAAGATCTCCGATATGTGCAACCAACCCAATTTGCTCTAACCCCCCCTTAGCTCTTTCCTGCCAGAATCTGTCTAGCCTGACTACTGGCTTTTTTTTTTTAACTATATACAGCTAATGCTATGGAATCACACAAGATGATGATGGCATTTTCAGGAAGCCCTGCTAATACCCTCTAGACCCCTTCTACTTAAAAATAACCTGATTTCTCTTGAAATCCCTCATCATTATTTTTATCTAAACCCTTGGGAATACGTGCCTGAAAGCAGCATGTGTGTATCTTGAGTCACATCTGCTGGATACTCAGCACTGCGTGTGAGAAATTATCTGCTTTTTCTAAAGCATCTTAACTGTTTCTTCAGCTTCTTTAGCAACTAACAGCTATTGGAGAATAATGGGGGCAGGAGGAGAAAGGAGCAGATTAACTGAAGATGGGTAGTGGCAAATGGCAAAAGTGCTGGTTTTCTTCTATGTTCATCAACTTGTTTAGAGCAAGAAGAGTTTTCCAACAGGGATCACATCTCTAATAAGTCTAGGGCGCTCAAAATAGCGAGGTATACAAAGCCTATTGCCATCTAACTCGCCCTCTCATATGCAGGGCTGTTAGCAAACCGGAGCACCTTCCCCGCCATACACACCGCTGGGAGACCTGGGTCATGAGACACTGGTTGACTGTACTTGTGCTGCAGAAAGCACCAGCTGTGCTGGTGCGTGGCTTCTTTTTTTCTATGGAGCATCCGATGGAAAGGGAATTTTGCTGTGGTCAGAGACATTCTGGAAAAGGATCCTGAAAGGGTACAAAAGCTGATGGTCCAAGTGACCTAAGGTCATCTTCAGCCCCTGGGTAAATCTGCATTTCCTTGTCTTGGAGCAACCTGGTTCCTCTTCTGCTAAACAGGAATTTAGAAAGGAGAGCTGGCCAGAGCCTTACCTTGTTTTCAGTAGGCACTTAGAAACAAAATGGAGAGAGGGTTAAAACATTGCAAACTTGTATTTGATAACCAAATGGCCTCCTTTTTTCATTTTGGACATTCAATAATATTTGTAAAACAACAGTTCTTAAGCTAGGTAAGTTTTGGCTTGGTAAAGGCATAATTCACCTCCCCAGCCTGGGATCTCATCCCAGCTATACTGCTGCCTTCAGGTAAATTGTGTTGCTGTTTCCTCCCTCAGGTCCTTCTGTCTGTAAAGCAGGAATAATGGCACTGTCTTGTTTTCTTATGGGCTTTTGAGACATATGGCATTTATTGTACAAGCAAAGTCATCGGTCAGTCAGTCTACATTTGTCTCTCAGTTAAGGAGAAGGGGGAGGTGGGGAGGAAGAGAAGCAAAAGTACCTAAAATAAATATTTTCCCCTGGCATGAGCAAGGAATTTAATTATTCCTTTCTGGCTGCCAGCTTTAAATGGAACAAAAGCCTGGAAACAACCAAAAAAACCAAACAACCCAAAATCCCCAACTGTGCACGCCTGCAGGTGGTGGGCTACCTACAACCCTGCTTCTTCGGCTGTCTCAGCCAAGGCCAGGGCTATGACTGACAAACCTGCTCAGAGACAGTCTGGGTACCTCTGAGTAAACCATGGTCAGATGATGGTGCTCAGCAGAAAAACACTAGAGATGGTGAACAAGGCAAGCAGGAGCTTATCCAGGGGCTGAGATTGCTGGGTTTGGATCAGATGTTTCAGTTAACAAGAGGCCATTGCAGGATGTTGCTCTGTTGCTTAATCTGTCATAATTCATTTTGGCTGGCTCTTTAAACCTATAGCTGTACTCAGATTTTTGAATGGGGCTAGGCTGAGGGTCTTAGACATGATGTGTCTCATCTTGAGAGGAAACAAGCATTATCTGGCACAGAGAGGACGGCATTGTAATACTGGCTCAGACTTTTCCTTTTTTTTCTTTTCTTTTCGCTTGTTACCATGCGAAGGCCAAGCCGACTGCCCAGAGCCTTGCTCAGCTCCAGCGGTCTCAAGGGATGGTTCCTAAATGCTGCTGAAGTGCTTGGGAAGGAGCTGGTCCCCAAAAACCTCTGCTAAGAGTAGAATATAATGAGGAGTACAGAATGTAAGTGTTTTAAGAGACACACCTTGTGGCCTAGGCCAGATGTCAGGGTTCAGGTGCGTATTTACTAATGAGAGTTGAGAGAAGCAGCCAGACCTCTGTGACAGCCGCCACGTCACCTGTGTACCTGGGCCTGGGCAGAAAAGCTCTGCGTGTGGAAATCAGTTCCTGTGAGTTGGGGGTCGGTGGCCTGTTCTGTCTGCTGCCTGTTGGGCAGAGAGCAGGACCTTTAGCGCACACACGAAGTACAGCTACACCGCAAACGTTACAGTAAAGAGGAGACGAAGGACGTGGCGACACAGGGAGCGTTGCAGTCCTTGGTCACTGTGCCCTGTGCTGGGAGGTCTGCCGCGGCCAGCGGTCACGCCGGCTCAGTTCTGCGTCTTGCATGTGTGTATTTAATGCCACTTGAGGTGCCCCGGGGGATCCAGGGCATTTGCTTGAGACTTTCAGTTGTAACACAGGCCCTATTGGAGATCTGCGTCCTTGCGGAGCAACAGCTGGCAGCCAGGTAAGATTCACCTGAGCATCTGAAATGGTTCTAGATGTGCATCCTGACACAGGTAGCGGAGCAGCCAGTTGGGGGTCTGAGAGCCCCCTCCTATTTCACAGCAGCGCTCCAACAAAAGCCTGCGGACGTTTCAAGCGTCTGTGGATATTCTAGCTCTTCGCCTGGTTTTTAGGGGCTCGCTGATGCATCAAAGCAAAGTCCGAAGTAGAAGTCACCAATTTGGTGAAATTATTATTTTATATGATAAGTATTAATTGCATCTTGCAGCCTAAGCAATCTCATGGGTATCGCTTGCACAATTAGGCTGTAAATAATTCAATATTTGACTATCAAGGATTCCATCGATACTATGCAGGCTTTTTGCTTCTTTTTCTCTAGCATGTGAGGGCAATAAATATTTCATAGATGACCTCACAGACACAGTTTCTGGGATGACATGGGACTCACAGCAGAACAAGGCAGGGAGCTGGCTCTGTGTGTGCTGGATCCCATGACAGGGAGACAAGGAGCGACAGCACAGAGGTATGCTCTGGTTTGGGGGGGTTTCCCACCACTGTGGCAAATAACAGCTGCTCCCTCCAGCCCCAAGAATCACGCATAAGCAGCCAGCAGATCAGGCAGGCCAAGGCTTCCCGAAGCGTGCAGGCAGAAATGCGCAGGCGCTGTGTCGCTGCCACGTGCGGTGCCAGAGGGAAGGGGCCGGGGGAGGAAGGCTCGTGTTCAGCACGAGACCTGCCAGGACGCTGGGCGCAGGGGTCGGTGTTCCCGTCAGCGATGGGGATGTCCAGCAGTGCTGAGTGTGGAGCAGGGGCAAGCAAAATCCCTTAATCTTCCTGGCAGTTTTGGGACAGCTTTTTTATTTCTTTCAAATTGAGGGCTCCCTTTGCCAGACCCTGGGGGACAAGCAGCATCACGCCAAGGCCAGCACATCAGTCTGACTTGCCACAAGCGTTACTACTGCTTCTCTGGTTTCCGTCCTTCCTCCCAGATCTCTCTCATGCAGACCAGGGCATGCAACATAGTCTGAGAGCTCAGACCGGGCACATGGTCGGGTCTAGCAGCCACGGAGGAGGGACCCAGACAAAATCCTGGATTTGCTCAATAGGACATCAGGCGCAAGAGGAGGAGGAAGGAGCTTTGTGAATCGGAGGTCTGTTCTATAAAGCCAAATCCTCTGCAAATCTGGGTAAGAGACGCTGTATGGTCTGTGATTAGGACAATCTCTGCTGAGCAGTTAGCCCAAGCGAACAAGTCACGAGCTGGTCCTTGGACTGCCACACACAGAGGTGGTTATCGGGTGGCTTCTGTGACAGCAGCTCCTCTCCACTGCCAGTAGTCAAGCCTCACCCACCCGAGATCCAGCGGAGTACTTGGCATGCCTCTTTGCATCTCAATAGCCCATGTCCCCTTCAAGAGGGAGCCCTGGTGCTGGGAACCCACTGAAAGGCCTGGGCACATGCCTATGGGGCAGGGGTTTCTTTTCTGCAAGCTCTGTAAGAGCCGTGTTTCAAACAACAGTCCCCGGGATGCGAGCCGACAAAAAGCAGGAAATTAGAAGTGAAGGCTGATGCGCCGGGCTCTGCTCACACAATTGTGGAGGTTGAACAAAGCACAATGGTGTGAGCTGGGGACAGGGTGCTGCCCGCCATCCCTAGGGAGCTTCCTGCCTTGCCTTGCCCTCATCGCCGCCTCCAAACCATCACAAGAGCTTAAGCTGGTTTCTGGCACTGAGTTTCCCACAGGGTTGGTCACAGAGTTTCATTCCCACGTTTTTTTGCTCAGCTTGATGAAGTCTCTTTGTTTTCTTCAGCACCCTTTGATCAGAAGGGTTAGCTTGCTGGTGCGGGGGGTTGTTTGGGCAGCCTTTGGCAGAAGGCGCTTCATGGGGAAGAGGAGTCACACCACCAGCAGGAAATACTTAAAGTCAGAGATGGCACTCTGCTACATTTTTGGTGGGTTTACTCTAACATGTAACAATTATTGTGGGAAACTTCACGCCATACCTGCTGCCGTAAGAATAGAGAATTGGCCCTAATGATTTTTCATTTCAGGATCTTAAAGCATTCGTGAATCAATCCAACCACTTTGCAGTGAGGACACTCAGAGGTAACAGATCTGTTCTGCAGCTGCAGAAATGAGAGCGCAGAGATGTGATGCGTGGAGAAAGAGCGAGCTGAAGTTGGTGTGATACCTGAACACCTAGCACCGCTGGGACCTGTGCTCGATTTGCTTGAAGCTGAGAAACTGATTAGCATGGACTGAACTGAAGATAAATACTAAATGCTGAAAGAAGAGATCTAAGGCCAGCTATCTTGATAGGTGCAGTCCCTCATACAAACTGTAAATACTTCCTAGATATAGGCTGCTTCCAGAAGTGCCATATTTCCCAGTATTTCCAATTGATATTTTTCCCTAAACAATCCTTTTCCTTCCTAATTTGGGATTCAGCTTATCACATCATGGAGATGAACTAAAAATGGAAAAGGTCACAAGTTCTGCTTTATTTAGGAAAAAAGGTACTCTTTGTAAGATGCCTTTGGACTTACTTACATGACAGCTTTGGGTTTTTTTACAGAACAACAGCTGCTTGTCCCGTGGAGCCCCCAGTACCAGTGACTGTATCAGCGATGGGCTGCCCTGGGAGCACAGCCTGGTGAGCACCAAGCGTAAGCCGGGTGAGCCCACAGCTCTGTTGCTGTTTCACGTTTCCAAGGCGCAGAGGCTAATGCTTATTTTTAAAATGAGAGGTCCTTTGGCAGTGTTGTCCTAAGGGAACGACAAACAAATGGCGCTATCCACTGCCAGCCTGGCTGTTCTCCGTAGCATCCAGAGGGCTTTCAGAACGGGCCATGTAAATAATGTTACTGATGCCTGTGTTGATTAAACTGCTCTGCTTCTTGGGCCAGCGTTAGCATCAGCCTGACCTAAAGGGAGGAAGGCTGCCTATATAATTCCTGTACTTTATTACCAGTTAGTGCCAAACTGCAGACTTATCCTAGCAATGATCTCAGTTGGGTTTCCTCTTACTGTGACCAGCATGGGACCTGTAACATTTAAATATCACTGGAGAGCCAGTGTGGCTATCGCACAGCACCTTTTACTGCCCACTTGCCTCTTCGCTACAACAGCCTTTTACCACAGTTTCTGTAAAGGTGGGACAGAGCTGGTGCTCCTCCCTGGAGACAGCCTGGTACCTTGAATTTGATGAGGAGGACTTGGTTTGTATCTACTGCACAGAGCTGCTTCAAGGACAGGGTCAAATTCATTGCCAACCTGTATCACTAAGAAAGCCTGAGCATCGCTTTGGGGCAACCTGGCAGTTTCCCAGAAAGGAATCCCCTGTGCTGACCAGATGAGGACGGGAACACTTGTCTGTGTTTTCACGTGGTATCAGGTTTAGCTGTTTTATAGAGGGGACAGACCCCAGGAGAGCATCTGCGAGGAAGGATGGCCTTACCTGCCGTGTGGACTGGCCTTGTCCCAGCACTCTCCATCGGTCCCACCTGCCCCTGCAACAATGTCCAGCACCAAACACAGGCAGGGTGGGTGGCGTGGGGTCCTCTGAACAGACAGCTGTTTGGTGTCTGGCGTGACTGGGAAGGTCAGTACACCTTCACGTGTGTGCAGGATAGGTACTGCCAGCAGGACTGCCGGGTGCTGGGCAGCACTGGGAACCCACTGGGGTTTTCGGTGAGGGCATACTGCGCTTTTCCAGATCCACCCTGTCCCCGTCTCTTTCCTACTGCTGCAGAAAATAACCCAACGTACAACTAAACAGCAGAAAAAGCTTCTCTCACACCTTAGTGTCCCTTCTCAGCAAAGGCTGGCAGTAAAACTGCCCCAAAAACAGTGGTGAAAAAATTGCTGAAGGGGGAGAGCGTAAAAGGGAAATCAAGTAGTCTGCACTTGCGTTAGTGGTGGATGGTTTTTGTTATTACTCTTGGCTATTCACTTACTTAAAAAAAAAGGAGAAGTGGAGACGGCAGCCTGAAATCAAACATAAGATTTCAAACAGCTCACAGACTTTTACTACATATATTAATCTTCCAAAGGCTCTTTAGCCTGTTAGTTAGACTTAAATAATCATGACCAAGTACTTACTGAGTAACCAAAATCTTTTGAGAGTTCACATTTATGCTCCAGGAGATCACTGTAAAACAAAGGGCTGAAGAAATCCCATTTGGATGTGAATATTTAATACGGCTGTTTGGAAAGCTGCTGCTGACATTAATTTGGGCAGATAATCAAATAAGTATTAAAACACACAATTATGCAGAGATAAAATTAGAACAGGAAAAAGCTCTAAGTTAAGCCAAAAGAAAGTGGTTTATAAAGGCCTTTTGACACTGGCCTTTCAAACACAACTGGAACTAAACACCAGAGTTGTTACTTTATATTCAGGATTATAGATCGGGAGCGGTATCAGTCGTACCTGGTATGTAAATATCGGACAGATGTTGGGTTTGTTCCTCAGCGATCTACTTCAGAGCCTGTGAATATTCACTGTTAAGTCAAAGAGGCTTTGGATCAGGCTCCATCACCTTCTGATGAGGGACTCCTGCAATTCCTTTAATCGGCAACATCCAGGAGAAGCAGAAGTGAAACGTATTGCAAAAGCCAAGCTCCAACAGGAGTTCTGTTCAATTATGTCTTAACATTAAACTGTAGCTAATGTGCTTTTACCAGATGTCCTGATGAAATACTATTAAGAGCCAGTGCATTGCATTAATTAAAGTGAAATTTCATAATGAATTCTTTTTGCAAGGCAGCAGGGATGAATCGGTGACCTACATAACCTCCCTTCCCTCCGACGTGGCTTTCCGAACTAATGAAACGGATCCCCCTGGCTGTGGCAGGAGAGCGGAGGGAGCCGTGCGTTGCATCCCAGCCACACTCTGCAACGCAACATAATCCGGGCGCTCTCTGCAGGGATTATGGCTTGCATTTCATTGTGTCTAACAATAAGAGGGAACTTTGAGAGGCAGGAGGACGCTCCATTAAGGGCACCTGGCGTAACGGGAGGCTTTTGAAAGCTCCATTAAAATTCTTGGACAGTGCCTTTGCAGAGAAGCCGGGGGATAAGCTGGCTGACCCTCTACCTTATAAACCGGCAGGAACGCACAGACAGTTAAATGCACGTTCGTTTAAGAGGCTTAGGCTATGTCATTAAAATATAATCCACAACGCACAACAGACACACATGCAGCTGGCAGGCTCTAACCCGTTTTTGCAGGCGCTTTGGGAGAGAAGCAGGAGAATAAGCATTACACAGCTCGTGTACGCGGGGAGAGGATGGGAGGAGGGGAGACCTCAGTTCCCGGGCATGTGTTTTTAAAAGAGAAAATATGCCTGTGAATTCTGATTATGCCTGTGTTAGTATGTTTTTATCCATGGTGGTTTGAGATTAAAAGTAATTTATGATGTTCCTAAGTCTGAGCGGTCTATGTTTCACTAAGCCACTGCAGTGCAATCAAAACCGTGCCCTTACCAATGCTGGGTTGTGCCAGCGAGTCCTAATTGCCTCAAAGATAATGGTGTCATTAAAGTCTCTTGCCCCTGTGAGCCTTGTGCTCCTCGACAGAAAAGATGCTTTTATTGTTGGTTTCAAAGGAGCCCTCAGTCACTGCTAAAGCACATTGTCCATTCAGAGGTTTGGGGAGGCAGTATTCTGCAGCCGCTTTGTGGCTCTGCTTTTCCCTTCTCAGGCAGAGGACAGGGGAGGGCAACGGAGAGAAATGCAGAAAAAATGTTGACTTTTCATCAAGCAACCCAAAATATAAATCAGATATTATTCAGTTAGACACCGTGAGGGGAAGGAGTGGCTGAGACCTCGCAGCGGTTAGGCTTCTGCAGCAGAAACAGAGAATGCTTCTGTGAAAGGAGACACACTCCAAAAAAACACCAGCTTCACCATTAATTTTCAATTCAGTAGTCACTTCGACAGAAAAGTTGTGACCAGCTTCTTTATCCACACAAGAGGCATGCGGCTCTGCAATTACGCCTTAATTCACAGCCATCCTTCTTACTGGACAATTTCAATTAAGAAATGACCTCTCCTGAAAACATTCAATCCTGCTACATAATTTATTCCTGTCTTCATCTGGTAATATCTTTCTAAAAGGCAAAAAGACGCTTATGCAGGTAAATCAATCACTTGACAGTTTATGGGTTTCAGTTGTTTTAAACAGAAGCTTATTTTTATTTAGCTGCACTCTGAGCCTTGCTAGTTCTTGTGCTTCAAGAATTGCCTTTCTGTTCTCATTGCAGTGCTCCTCTTAGTCAAGGAGCCCGTCTTCACTGGGGTTTGCACTACAAGACCACCAAAAAATGACAGTGATGTGCAGAGGTAGCCTAGTAATAACTGTTTCCTGCATTTTTGCCATACAAAACTGAAAAGATATGTATTTAATCTCTAAGAACTAGCATAAATAATATCTACTAAGCCAGTACAGTAAGCGGTGTGGTTTGCAGAGGGGCTGTAGGCCATCTGACCTGCTACCCTCATAAAACCACTGCAGTCAGATGTTCACTCAATTATGCTGAAGAGACTTACGGTAGGCCATTACGACATAATCCAGAGTGCTCCCCAAATGCATGCATTACAGGGAAAACGCTTCGCATCGCTGGGGCGGGGTACCTTCAGGCAGAGCATTTGTGCTTTGCAGCTTGCAAGAGTAAAGCAGCTCGCCACAAATCAGCACTCAGATAATTTTTCCTTTCTTGTTTTCCTTCTTATCTGCCTTTCACTCTCTTTACTGTTGCCTTTACTCCTCCATCACCACCTTTCTGTCTTCCTTCCACATTATCCACCATAGCTGGGATAGGAGCCTTTCTGCATTGCCTCACCTTTCCGGAGCATCCTCTGTTGTAGTTTTTGCCACTGATCCTCCATCTGTTTAAGACTTTTTGACATTTAATATTTTGTATTTTGCTGAAGCCCTTTTGAATGTAGGATCTACAACGTAGTTCTGCTGCTCAGGGCTGTGCCTGTAAGGTGGCACAGAGCAGAGGCTTCTTCTCAGCAAAGAGGAGTCTCGGTCAGTTGAGCGAGTGGAGGAACCTTAGAGGTGGAGGGGAGGCAGTAATCAGACAAAGAGCTTAATGCTGCTTGCCTGAAACATGAGAGAGATTGTTTAAACCCCAAAACCAAATCTGGAGACCCCCCTGTGCATATGAGGCAGCAGCCTGCTAGGCAGGGGGGTCCCAGGAAGCCAGAGGGGCTCGTTCATGACGGCACTGGAAAGCCCAGGGCAGCGGCATGGGCAGTTCTCTCCAGCCTCCCGGGCCCCGTGGTGCACACTGGGCCTTGTCAAGGATTCACGCACAAAGCCTGCAAAATGTGAGGTCAGATCTTAATCCAGTGTATTCAAAATAGACACTGGTTTACTTGTTTTTATGAAGGACCGGAGCACAAATGGCAGTAAATCCATGAGCTTTTTCGCTTAATCCCATTTCAGGCACAGAAAAGAAAATCCTGCCTGACAGCCACAGGCTCGGCTCTTCCTACGTTTCCCTAACTATAATTTTACTCAGTCATGTGCTCTCATCCTCCAATCCTCCTCGAGTGTCACTTGAAAAAAAACCAGAATAATCTGTTGTCAATTATAATGACAATGCACTGAAGATGGCTTACAGCAGAGAATGGCGCTTTATAGCAGCCGGCTGTGACAAATCTGGGTTGCGAGAGAACATTGTGTGTGTCCTAAAGATTATAGCTTTTAAAATAAAAACCTCATTCTAGTTCCCTGGGGCTTTTTAATGTATTGCCATATGCAACAATGCCTTAAACGAAGCATCAGTGATTACCCATCTGACTGCAGCTCTCTTGGTATTTACAAAATAAAAAACCAGCCAGCACCCCGAAAACCCTAAACCCACTTGAAGAGCTCTCCTGATGCTAAGGATACCCCCGCTTTAAAGGCAATGAAATAGTAGCCAACAAAGGAGAAAAAAATCTTTCAAAGAGGGGGGACTTTGGAGGCCACCCCATGTCTTACCATGGTTAACATTACTCAGAGGGATGATACACCCGCCTCCGAGTCATGGACCAGTTGCACAGTCCAGGAAACGGACTGATGGCCGTCAGATGCCAGTATTTTTCAGATACCTGGATAAAAGGAAATCACGTTTTATACCACTGGCAAGAGTGAGGATGAAGCCAGGAGCAGCAGTCCTGACGGTAGGACACAGAGGGAAGTGGTTCTTGTTGGACCATGAGGATATGGTCCAGTTTTAGGGGTCTCGTGCCTAGAGCCAGGGATGTTCTGTTCCATCCAGACACTTGTGCACTATGGCTTTCCCCTCTCAGATAGACGTGCTGGTCACAGCATTCAGCTCTGTGCGTTTGGCTTAGGTGTGCAAGTGAAGAGTCCAAACTACCATGGCTCCCTCTGCAGTTGTAGGGTGAGATGGGCTCCTCTCCCACGTAACACAGGCTCTGCTGCAGATCACCCCGCAGGAAAGCCTGCCTCTCTCCAATGAATACATAAGGGCCTCTGGAGACCACAGTCCTAAATTAGACACCTCATTTAAATGCCTCAGGTGCCAAAATTTCTTGAAGACCTCTGGCTCCCTTGTCCCACCTTAACCACCCTTCCATGCCTGTGCACTCACCGTGTACCCTGCGGGGCTCTCCCAGTCCTGTCACAGCCTGTACGCACAAACCTAACAACTCCATCGGGTGCAAAAGCATGCTCTGAAGCATCCCAAACTGGATTGCTCGGAACAGCCTCTGCACGTGTGGAAGAAGGCTGATGCATCCCAGTGCATCGGACTGGCTGCGCATGGGACACAGTGTCCCTCTGCATTTGCCCAGGATTTCCGGATGCCCGGCAGCCCAGGCTGGCAGGTATCCAGGCATCCACTAGCTCATCGCTTGTGTCCCCGTAGGGCTGGCAGGTCCGCACGCTTCCTCGGTGCCCGCCCCACATTCATCTTCTGTTGCTCCTGGGTTTGCGGCTTCCAGGGTAAATCTGGGTCAACGTCTTTCCATCGGATTTCTGTTCCCTTCCTGCCGTGCCTGGCAGAAGGGGATGTGCCAGGACGGTACTGAGGGGCCATTGACTGATGAGGAAGGACAAGCAGGGAATGAGGAGTTTTGGTTTAACTATGTCAAAGCTGTGCATGAATGCACGGACACATAGACAGGCATTGCTAGCAAATGTCCGTAAAAAAAATCAGAGGCTGATGTAAGAAAATCTCTTGTTTTCTCCAAAAATTGCACAGATCCATTTGAACCAGTGGGAAATTCAGTGTTTGCTTTTTTACTACGGCTAATAGCTACTCAGGTTTTCATAATTTTATGCCATTATTCCTAATATATATAACAATCTAAGTTTAAAAACCATACTTAGACCAAAGCAACTCTGATTGTTGGAAGACCAGAGTAAAAAAAAAATGTCATCCCTATTTCAGTAAATGTGCAGGAGGATCAGTATGAGTAAAAGCTCTTGTTAGTTCTCTCACGCTTTGCTCTTAGTAATTGGATGATATTTTGGGGATGGAATAATCTGTGGAAGTTGCTTTCTGTAGCAGGCGTTGCTAACCCTTTTTTCTTTTTTTTTCTTTTTTTTTTTTTCCCCAGAAGATCCTTTTGAAATTAGACACAGCTTCTGGAACCAACCCAGACACTGCTTTTCAAGCCAGAAGCATTTGTATAAGCATCATCAATCATGCTACTGGCTCTTATTGCTACTGTACATTCACTTTCTACCTGGTTTGAATTCCTAATTGGCCCTGCTGCGCAACTTTAAGCCCTGAAGAAAGCGGTGGAAGGGAGATGGGGGAGAGTGTTACTTCCCCAGCTGGGATCAGGAAGGCTTCTTGCAAATTACACTAATAAAGTCCGTTTCCTGGAGAAAATAGACAAGAAACAGTTGGTAACAGGGTGAGTAAGAGTCGGATGCGATGGGGTATGAGGTATGAAAGTATGTACAACTGGCTCAATTATCATCAGAGCAGTTGGCCTGGCAGCTGCTTATATCATGTGTTTCAGGCTCGTGTACTGTAACGCAAGCACATGAGAAGTCATTTGGACAGGAATGGAGCAGATAATGCAAGAGACAAGGCTGTTTTTTTCTGATTTAAATACAGGAGAAGCTCTGAAAAATGCAAGTGATTTTCTGTGCCGTCTACAGTAGGATCTTTCTTTCCCTGCCTAGGAAACCACTGCTGCTCCCCCCATCTTCTAGACCTTATTTATAGCCAAGTTTTTGTTACAGTAAGGTTCCCTCCAGCTGCCTAAAGTGATATTAAGCGGGTGGGAGCACCCCCACGGGCTGGTGACCCAGGGCACGGCGACAGTCTTGGGCTGTGCCAGGGAAAGGGCTGCCCCCTCCATGCAGCAATGGTGGGTCAAATCCCTGCACAGCCTCAGGTACAGTGAACACCGAGATGTCCTACAGCTACTTCTCCATCTCAGGTGCACGGTAAGCTCGAATGGCAGCTCCATTCACATTTAGTACATTTATTTCATTGCTTGGCATCCCTTACTGCCCCCCAACCTATTCCCATTAAGCACTCACACATGCTGTTGGAAGCCAGGGCAGCTGTACTCATCTATCAAAGCCTGTCAGCTTGAGAGCATAGGCTCTTCCCATTAATTAAGCAAATATGTAATGTGATTAGCTAAGGCTGTAAATGTTTCTAGGCCCACTTAGAAAACTACAAAACACTGAGCATCACAGCCTCTTATTTTCATGCACTTGTGTCATCTGAGATGTTCCTCTGGGACTGAGATTTTTTTTTTTTTGTTCTTAAATTTCTGTGTGTGAGAGAAAATAGGGAGATGTGACAGAAGGCACTGGGAATGGGTTGTATTTTTGTAGTTCTTAAATTGCTGTTTGAATTAGAGAAGCTTGAAGAAGAAATTAATCTCTACACTTCCAAAAAAACCTTTCTGCCTAGACCTTTTTTAAAAGGATGTAACAAGAACTACTGAAAGCTGAAATTTTGGTAAGAAGCTACACCTCATTTAAGATTTCTACTTGCTTTGATGAAAAATACACATTACTTAGCAGCTATGAATCTAAACTGGGGTGCTTTAGGCTGTCAGCCTAAAAGCAAATGGAAGAGTCATTGGGAGGCTGGACGTAGAATAAGAAAATTCTTGAATTTAATTTGAGTTGTATGCAAAAGATCTACTTAAGGACTTAAGCCTAAAGTGGGATGGAGGTGTCTAAATCTAATACTGTGATGCTGAAAAATCCCTATTCAGCTTGACAGGCTTTCAGATGCGTAAATGCCAAAGGCACCTCCCTGTTTAAAGCTCCCCAGATGTTTACAGTTGTTGCAACCTTTGGGTCTCAGAATTGCTCCCATCCAGGCTGAGCCATTCAGCGTGTCACATGCATCTACAGCTCTTTCGGATCCAGAAATGTAGCGTTCCTTTCCCTAAATCCCTGCAGTGGCTCAGCCTGGTAGGCATGCACGAAGAATACCTCAGACAAAGTGCCTGTGGCTACACAGGCAGCTTGGGCCACTCTCAGACGCCTAAAAGGACTTCCTAGGAGCTGGCATCCACACGTGGTTTGCAGCAAGTTAAGCCCAGTGCCTCATGTCTTGTCTTCTGCAGCTTCTGTGCCAGTAATCGAGATCAAAGTCCTGGCACTCTCAGTCCACTTACCTTCACGTGGATGTAAAAAATAACCAGGACTCAGATCGCAAGAGTCATTTCCTGAAGTCAAACTCATTTAAGCAGACCATTCCACCCAGCCTTGACATGTTCTGTGCAATCTTTTAGATGACCTAAATTCCCAATTTTGTTTCCAGAAATCTGCTGGGTTTTTTTTCTCCCTGAGAGAGGAAGAAGTTACCATCATGGCAGGCAAGGCAAACGCAGGGATGTGAGCCTGGTAAGCTCCTCTCTTGCAAGGCAAAAAAAAATGTTTAGGGAGCCTGGGGTAAGAAGGTGTTCTCTGCAGTTCCTATCTCACTGCTCTCACACGTGTCCTGGGGGACACAGGGAGGAAAATGCTACTTGAAAGCACTTTAACCCCTGCTCTGAAACAGTCCAGCACTGCAGATAGCTGCTGCTCTCAGCAGACAGAAGGAAAGGGGACATGGGAGGAGGTTCAGCAGTAGCATCTCACAGCCAGATGCTTTCTGAGGGCTTGGTACTCTGACTGCTCCCTCCAACCTCTTCCCAGGGAGCGCTTCTTAGAGCTGAGATAGCAATGGAAGAGAGAAGAGGGCTGTTCTCGCAGATAAATGAACACGTGATTAGATGTGAGGTTTGCTCTTACGGTAGGTCTGACACCAAGACTGGGCTCAAGCCCAATCGCTGTTCAGACCTGTTTGTAGAGGTGGTGCCACAAACCCGCCTGGGTCCTTCCGTTACAGCACGTAGTCACAGCCGCTGGAAGGGCAGCGGCAATACCACATTTTGTATAGTTTCCTAGAGCTGGGAAGAAGCAGGAAAGCAAGGGTTAATTCATCCCTTGGCTGCAGGCGACCTCCCTCATCCAGACAGTGTCTCACTGCAGGTCTGTGTGCACTTTTATGTGGAGAAATTCCCTGTCCCTCCCAGACCAAAAACAGAGAAAAGGATTATCATGGCCAAGGAGCGCTTGCAGAATATGGTGCAGTGCTGGAGCTTCATGGTTTGAGCTGTCATTTGGCTGCTAGTATGAATGTAAACAGATCTATTGAAACACTGCAGCATCTCCCAGCAATTGCTCCACATGTTTCAAACCCACCTAGGGGGCACGGGTTATCTTTTGTTATGCAGTTAGATCCAAGCCATCAAAGGAAATTCCAATGACTGCAAGATACCAAAACATCTCCAGGAGCCTATGATTTCCTAGCTTTCCAGGAAGAACAGGTTATCAGCCTGTTCTCTGAGCACACGTCAGCACTGGAAGAGAGGTGAGGAAACCTGCATGGCATTCTGGCAAGTCTTAGGTACCTGCATCTAGTGAAAACTACAGGAGCCCAATGCATGGGGTATGGTGAAACCCTGCTAGGTGTCCCTATGCTTCTCTAGGCAAGACCCTCTGTAGTGATTCAATGCCTTTTTTAATCAGTGGTGGTTAGATGATTGAATGCTTTCAGAAATTTGGCCTCCCCCTCTCTCAGAAATGGGAGGTCTTTCCTTACAATTTATGCTGTTGAGGTGTAGTTTCTACCAATAATAGTGGAAACCTAAATCGGAGGACCCAAAGTGCTTTTCTCGTACCTCAGTTTGATGCTGGCATTCAGTTATTCTTCATGTAATGTCTCCTTTAAAAAGATTCTAATTGTATTTACCAACAGAGTCACCAAAGAGCCATTTATAAATTGTATATATATAATTGCAATTCAGCATGTGCTGTGAATATTTCATTGGGTTAGGACTAACATCACAAGCTAATAATACTGAAAAGAGGGATATGGATAAATCACAGAGGGCACTGCACTCAGTATATAGCTAACAGTGATTAAGTAGTCTCTGCTTTCAGAAGAAAGATAAGGGCCAAAAAGAATAGGTCCCTTGATAAGATCAGGTAATTCTTATATACGGTCCTTCAAGACACAGGCATGAATCACAATAAAACCCATCTGCAGATCTAAGGGGTGAAACCATAAATCCTGCTTTATAAATGAGACCTGCACATCTGATAGTGTACATTGTCCCAGATTTACAGCAGTTGTAAATGATGTACTAAGGTTCACAAATCCATTTGCAGTCTCTGGCTGAGAAGAAGGGAGGCAAGATTTTTCCAGGGAGGGGAATATATTCCAAGATTTACTCAGAAATGAGAGGGATTGTGTGTGCAAGTGAGAAACTGATGCTTTCCACAGACTTGTCATATCTTCACTTAATACTTGAGACACTCTCCTCTGCCCCCATTTTCTGTAAATCCATAGCACTGTGTTTTGCCTTCCCTTTTACTTCCAGGTCTGATGGGGTAAATGCAGCTGATGGGTCCCAATACCCAGCTTTGGCTGGTTTCTGGAGCACACCAGGCTCACATCATAGAATTGTTTAGGTGGGAAAAGACCTTTAAGATCATCAAGTCCAACTGTTAACCCAGCATTGCCAAGTCCACCACTAAACCATGTCCCTAAGCACCACATTTACGTGTCTTTTAAATACCTCCAGGGATGGTGACACAACCACTTCCCTGGGCATCCTGTCCCAATGCTTGATAACCCTGTCAGTGAAGAAATTTTTCCTTATATCCAATCTAAACCTCCCCTGAAGCAAGTTGAGGCCATTTCCTCTTGTCCTATCACTTCTTACTTGGGAGAAGAGACCAACACCCACCTGGCTACAACCTCCTTCCAGGTAGTTGTACAGAGCAATAAGGTGTCCCCTNCTGGCCACACTATTCCTGATACAAGCCAGGATGCCATTGGCCGCCTTAGCCACCTGGGCACACTGCTGGTTCATATTGAGCTGCTGTTGACCAGCACTCCCAGGTCCTTTTCCTCCAAGCAGTTTTCCAGCCACTTTGCCCAAGCCTGTAGCATTGCCTGGGGTAGTTGTGACCCTAGTGCAGGACCTGGCACTGAGCCTTGTTGAACCTCATACAGTTGGCCTCGGTCCATTGATCCAGCCTGTCCAGATCCCTCTGCAGAGCCTTCCTACCCCCAAGCAGATCAACACTCCTGCCCAACTTGGTGTTATCTCCAAACCGACAGAGGGTGCACTCAATCCCCCTGTCCAGATCATTGATAAAGATATTAAGCAGAACTGGCCCCAGTACTGAGCCCCGAGGAACACCACTTGTGACCAGCCACCAACTGGATCTAACTCCATTCACAATTCTTCGGATCCAGTCAACCAGCCAGTTTTTCACCCAGTAAAGTGTCTGCCCGTCTAAGACACGAGCAGCCAGTTTCTTCAGGAGAATACTGTGGGAAGCAGTGTCAAAGGCTTTACTAAAGTCCATGTAAACAAGATCCACAGCTTTTCCCTCATCCACCAAGGGGATCTCCTTGCCATAGAATGAGATCAGGTTAGTCAAGCAGGACCTGCCTTTCATAAACCCATGCTGACTGGGTCTGATCATCTGGCTGACCTTTCACACTGGCCAGGACTCTGCACCCTTCCCCAGGCTACAGTTTGGCATGACAGCTTCTCCTGTCAGTGGCAGATGAAAGCCAAGTTATCAGTTAAGCAAGTGCAGGGCTGGGAGCTGGATGATCTAGCATCTTACTTGGGTTATGGCCCATCTTCTGGACCAAGTTGGCCAACTTGGCCATCTTCTTCTCTTGACACTGGAGGGCGCATCTGCCCTGGGACAGGTTCACCTTCCTCCGACCATGGAGCTGCCTTGCATTCATAACCCCTGTGCCCCACTCAAGGCTATTCACAATTGCATTCACAGCATGAAGCATCTCCCAGGGGCTGCTCTCATGATGGCAGGTTTGGGTTTTTGGTCTGACCAGCTCCTTGTGTTGCTGTAGCTCTCCCACGACTGCAGTTGGCGGTGCACATATTTATCTTTTCTGTTGTCAGCTGAGACAGATTATTTCCCTGGTGCTCTTCTGTGGTTTGACAATGCTAAACACAGGGTAGAGGCTGACTTGGAGTATTTTCACACATGTGGCATAGTCTTAGTTGGACCCACTCTCCCTCACACCATTTCCTCTACAAGGGCTAATGGGGAGTAACACGCCTGCGCTTCCCTCACACACACTGCTTAAGCATCTGCCTGTTAAACTGAGGCATTATCTAAAAGGTGTGACAGACTATTTAATTTTGTGTTCATTGTTGGGATTGGGACCTTGGAAACATCCTGGGTTTCTTAAAACATTTACGTGTCGCGTTCATTAGGATGTTATCCCAGCGGCACGCTCAGACTTGGGCTTTGGACAGGCAGACGAAGGTGGCTTTCCCCATACAGGCTTACATTGAAAAAAAAGGCTTTATTCTTCATTTTTAGCAATTTTATTCTGAACTTCCAGTACACTTTGCAGCTGAGGTTAGCCCAATCCAGCAGTGCTAACTTCTCCATCTCGTTCGGTATTAGTGCTACACCAGATTTACATTTCTATATAATTGAGACCAGCAGCTTTGCTTCTTTCAGAGCAGTTGGAGCTCCCAGGTGTGAGCTCTCTGTGTTTCCAAATGTCATCTATGTAAAGTTCAGTACCTCCTGAACAATCAAATATGTTGCTGTTTTTTCCTGTAAAAAATGCCTCAGGGAATGAATGTAACTGAAATGTCAGTCTGAGGAGGAAGCATCTCCCAAAGGGTGAATGGAGCAGGTAGAACTACGGACTTTGTTTCTTTAGGGGCACCTGCCAGACATCTGATGATGCACATAAAGCTATTTGTTATCTGCCAACTCCCCAGAAATCTTTCTTTTGAAGCTAGCAAAAGTCCCTTTCTTTTATCAGAGATTTCTTTATTTTTTCAGGTATGCATAAATATAGCATTCCAGCTTTTTGACATAGCTCCCTGACAACCGCATCCATGCAGTCCCTCTGCCTGTTTCTCTGTCTGCCTGTGGTGATCTGAATTTCTTGGCCATATAAACATATTAGGCAGAAGGATGGAGGCCTCTGAGAGAGAAAGTTTCTTCAATCTCAATACAGAAATCCATGACTGGAAAGAAGAGAAAATTATTAATGTCTCTGCTAAGGGAAAAGCAAGGGCCATCTCTTCCGCTTGGTGGCAGCTGGCTGCCAGTTAGCCCTGTGTAGCTTCAGATTAGCCACATCCCATGCTGGCTTTTGACCTGCCAAGAGGTAAAAAAAGATGATGGAGGGCAGGGAGGAAGCTGGAAAATTGCCTTAGAGGCCACATCAGGGGGTGAAGGGCCCAAACACAGGGGAAAGGGGAGAGAAGAACATAGGAAAGAAATCGCAGAGAGGGATGAGGAGCTGGGTGGGCTCTTTGGGATGTCCCAGGGAACAGCAACAAGGAGATGGATTATTGCAGTGGGGTCGGGCAGGGGGCATGGACCATGTATCCCCAGCAGGTTTGCTGTTCACGCAAGACTTCAATATTTCACTGGTGGTGCACTGTTCCTTCCATTGCTCCATTAGCCTCGGTACCTGGATTCAAAGCCCAAAAGCTAATGACATCCCAGCTGCTTTCAGGCAAACTTTCTGTGACCCTGTCCTGAGCGCTACTGGTGCTCCTCAGTCTCCTCCTCCCTGCTGTGGGCACCCGGCTGACACCTGCCAACCCTTGCAAAAATGATGGTTTGGTTTGGTTTTTCCTCTCAGAAGGTTTATAACATGTTTGTCTCCTTTTTACACTCCAGTGTCGCGCTTCAGCATTTCCATATTGTCCATAGCTTGTCCCTTTGCCTGAGCCAGCTGAAAACTGTTAGAATTGTCAAGCAATTGAGAAACAGTTGCTGTTACAGATAAAGCTGCTTTCTCACTGCCATCTTCATTAGTTTTGCTGACACTTGCAGCTAACAAGGACAGAGGGTCTAAATCAGTTGTCCTCCACATTTCCAGAGTTTCAAATCTAGGAGGGCTATTAACTGCTCCACTTCGGTGATTATCTCATTTTATAATATTAGCAAGTACCACAAGTGGCTCGCTCAGGGCCAGCAGCAGTGGCCGAGGCTTGCCTTACTGCTGGGGCTCTTGCCGACCAGCCCCCTGCAATGCAAACATAGCAACCCGCTTCAGCTTGCTTGTGTCTTTGAAAGGTCCCAATCTTGGTAATAACCTCAATGCTCTCAAGACAACATTCCAGGCTAGTGTTGCCCATGGTCCCCCAGCTGGAATAGAGGAACAGCAGCAGGGCTGGTGCAAACGCTGTGCTGAAAGGGGCAGCCAGTGCGGTGGCACTTTGATGAGCAAGGAGCTGTTAATATTTCTAGTAGGTGCTTCCTAGGAGCTGAAGGAGATGTGTCCTGTGGATCAGGAAACACCAGGAGCGAGAAGGGGGACTTTGCAACGAGCTGAAACGGCAGCTGGCGGAGGTGCAGGGCTGGTCCTGGTTGTGCGCCCGCGAGCAGCGCTGCTCTGAGTCACGGCCGGGGACTGTTTAAGTTGCAGTTTGAAGTTGGCCGAGGGAAGCTGTGGGCAAAGCTCTTTTGTTTAGATGCTGGCTTAGGGTCTGCCTGGACTGGAGCTGAGAACGGAGTTGGCCCAGGAACCTGGGCAGCCTTTAACCCCTCTGGTGGGCCACCACCACAGCTGACAGGCATCACCTGTGCCCTTCTGCACCATAAAGCAGGGGGAAAGTGGGCTCTGTGGCCCCAAGGGCGCTTCTTACTTCCCATGGGTGTTCATCTGAACTGTTCTTGCTAGAAATCAAGAGGATAGCACGTGTTGTGCTTATAGGGCCCCTTACTATTAGAACTTGAAGAGTAGTGATCCCAGCTCATCCCCTTTGCCTCTATGTTCCTGCCACCACCGCTCTCCCCGTGCAGTGGGGATAACTCAGGTTGGTATCTCTTGAGACTTCTCCATGTGAAGGATAAGCTCATGGTTTAGGATTTCATCACCCACCAACCTCTCCATCCATCTGTACATGGTTTGCTGGCAGGAGTCACTGCTCGCCCCCCTGAGCTGGGAAAGGCAGGTTGGAGGTGAGATATATTCCAGTTTCAGATTCTAATTCCTCTTCAAAGTGCACATTTAACACCGTTAATCCACTTCAAAGAGAAGTGGGATGTTCCAACCACCCTCCTCCGTAGCATCTGACAGCTTTCTTCCACTGTTATTTTCCAGAGCCTTGTAGATGTGTTGAGCATCTTAACCCTCCTGGATTCCCAGGATCTCTCAGGCTTCAGCTATCCCCTACCTGAAACATGGCCTGACCTGGGGCTTGGCTCCCAAACCCTGCTTTGATGGATCTGTTCAGTTTGTCCCTGATGGCTTGGATACAGTGGTTCTTCCTGATACGAGCTGGCCAGTACGGGAGCGCCAGACCTGACAGCTGTGGGCACTGTGGCCGTGATGGAATAAACAAAGCCTTTTCTGTTCCGAGGCTGCCAGGCTGTCAATCTTCAGGCAGGGAAAGGATGGCTCACTGTTTCCTTCTCCTCCTGCTCCTTAAATGAATACAATACTCCATTTTCAACGTGCAAAACTCACATGTGTTCCCCCCTACAATTGAGCATCTGGGAACTTAAAATGGACTTTTTATTTGCTATTTCCCTAGCAAATAAAAGGAAGCAGCTTGATGAGTTTTATGGCAGCAAAAGTGGGTTAATCGCTAAAACTGCTTCTTACGCTGTCATGGTTCAGATAAATGAGTTTAGCACAGCAAGCAGCCAAAGGGCATGCATTAGTGGCTCCTTCTGCAGCAGAGGAGAACATGCTCAGCAGGTCACCCCTTGGAGGCACCAGCCTGCTGCCTGTGAAGTTGTGGCAGACTTCCCACTGACTTCAGTGGAGCTGAGATTGTGCTGTAAATAAATATATCTGCTTCCAAAGGGTACAAAAGACAGATCAAACACAAGTGAACTTTTCTTGTATCTAGTAAAATCTTTTTCCTCTGTTTCCTCCATGGATTTCTACAGCATTAAAATTTCATTAAGAAGAAAGTGTTTTAAAATCGCATTTACCCAGAGCCTCTGACCGTATGCAGCCACAGCGCCGCATGAAAAGCGTGCGCATTCTCAGCTGCTATTGGAAATAAAGCTATCGGTGCGTCAGCTGTGGCATGTACAGCACCTGGTACAGCAGTGTCCCCTCTGGCTCCACCTACGCTAGCCCTAGATCCAAAACATCAGCAATCAGCCATCTGTTTGTGCCCCAGAGCCACAGATAATTTGGGATAATTTTGTTAGATGGGATGTGGGACTAAGATTATGTTAAATGGCCAGATGTAGCCTGGATTTGTTCACACAGCAGTGGCAGCAGTAAAAAGGTACGACAGCCTTGCTGTACAGAAAGGAAATGAGTATCACCTCCCAGGCAAGATGGAAAAATGCACCAAGGTCTGGTGTAATCACTGGGGTTGAGCTAAAGGTTTGGGGGGGGAACTTTGAAACATAGAACATCATGAGCTTTTTTGATGGCCAGCCTACTGTTGGTACCAGGTAAAGCTGTTGTACAGTTTGGTACGTTGACAAATAGTTGGTGACTAAATATTTGGAAATATTGCATCCATATTGCTATGAGGCCTTTGAAGAGAGTTTTATGAGGTACCAAGTGGCCAGAAAACGTAAGGTAGTTTTCCATTTCTTGAGTGAATAACTGTGCCAGCTCCTCCCAAACAAACACCTGAATGCATGGATATAGGATTTGATTTCTGATATTTCACGTGCAGCAGAGGCACTCACTCACAGTGCTTTGGTGCTTACTGCTTTCAGTACTGGTTTCTGTTGTGTTAGTTATCTATTGCTCTGACAAACTCGCACCTAAAAACAATTAAGACACAAATTGTTAAGCTGTGATTCTCATCTCTCGTCAATTGACCACCGAGTCAGACACCAGCAGCCCCTTTCCTACAGTACCCTGCTCCCTTGGGAGGTTTTCCAACCAGCTTTGCTTCTGCTTAACCCTGGAGATCCCACCAGACCTGGAGAGGCAGGTGTGACACAGCCACACTGTCCTCCTCTTCTTCACAGAAAGCAATAAAGAAAATCTCTGCTTTTTTTTTACTGAAGCAAACACGCAATTTCATGTGCATGAGAAAGAGAAGCCATTTGGTGTGGTTTTTCGCTTCAGTGAAAGCGTTCCCATCAGCTGCCACCCACAGCTCTGCTCCCGAGCCCTGCACAGACCTTCCCTTGTCCCCTCTTCTCACAATATTGGTGCTGAGCAGGGAGACACTGTCAGAGCAGCTCCCTGGGCTGGTGGGAACTGGCAGATGGTTGCTCTGAAATATTTCCAAAAGTGGGAAAAAAACAGGAGCTTCCCAACCCACTGCAAGTCCCTTGTTATGGTTGCATTGGTAAGGCAACGTGCTTGAAGGAACCGGGGGAATCAATGAAGCAAAGAGAAGTGTTAAAATAGACAGTGAGGTCTTGAATCAGAGTCCTCGGTGCAAATTTTTGTGTAATCGAAGTTTCCTTGCTCTTCCCCAGTTGCTCAGCTGTCGCCATTTTACAAGTGGAGCAGACACAAGCAAATACAAAGCAGAAAAGCCTCAGGACTTTTTCTAGGAATCGATGTGTCAGCCACGTCATTTGGATTTCTTACTTCCTCGTTTACCATTCAGTTGCAATGGGGCAGCGCATCCTAGCAGTTGGCACAGGGAGGCCTCATCTCTGTGCCTGAACTTCTCGGCGTTTAATTGCATGAACGTCGGTGACGCTGTTAGATGCCACGGGTGTCACCGGGACTCTTGCCCAGGCGGCCCCGGGTGATGCCGCCGGTGTCACCGGGACTCTTGCCCAGGCGGTCCCAGGACAGCACCACACTGCCAACAGCTTACAGAAATGCAGGTGGAAGAAAGCAAGCTGCAGGCTCCAGGGCGGCGGGGACCTGTACCAACCCTGGTGCCTCCGCTCCTTCCCCAGTCTCGCGCACAACAGGGAAGTCAGGGAGTTGAGGCAGGCTGCGGTAAACCCCTGAAGTGGTATGATCAAGCCTTTGCTAGAGGCTGGGCAATATCATCATGGCGGGGGCCAGTAGCACCAACCTGTCGTAGGTCTGCTCCCTCTATAGGTAACACTTGCATCGCCTGATGTATGTGTGTTCCCTCTAGCAGCTGCATGTATGGGCCAGGAAAGGCCCCCGCAGTTTCCCAGCAAACGCTCAGTGCACTGACCCTCTCACTCCCACCCCCACTGCACTGCAGGTAAATCACCCCATGTTCACTGCAAGGAGGGATGGCAGGGCAGAGGAAGAGCGTGAGGCTTCACCGAGAAACCGGGACTCCCGTTCCTACTCAAACCACCTCTTCCTCCACACGCTCATCCTCTTTGCTGCCCAGTTCTCTCCCGTGCTTTTTGTTCGATGCCCTGACATCCGAGCTTGCCTGCTTTCTTGTAGCGTCCTCCACGCACACCACCACCCTGCATCATGGATTCCTCTGGGAATACACCCTCCGCTGGAGCACGTTTTTATAGAGAATATGGGGCAGTCCAGCTGAGGAACCATGTGTGCAACACCCACATGCAGGTCAAGCACCCAGAGAGCAGCTCCTGCTGGAATCAATACTGTCTTTAATTACAGCACCAGATTACAAGCTCTTCAGAGAAAGGGGTTCTGGCCCCGGTTCTTCACTGCCTCTTTATTTTGGGTGCAGCTCAGTGTATTACACGACGCTCGTGCCGTCCTGCTAATGCAATGACAGCAGTTGCTACTCTGCTCGCAGCTGCGCGAACTGCGCACAAAGGGCTCCGTGAGGGACAAAGTGCGTGTGCTGGGGTGGAGGGTCAGGTCTGGGGCTTTGAAATCCTCCAGCGCAGCTGCAATCCTGCCTGCTGGCGACCTGCGCGTGATGGTCCCCAACAGGACAGGTCAGGGCCACATGGGAACGCACGGGGCTGCTGAGCACGCGGCTGCTGAGCCGGCTGCAGGTAGGTGGGAGTCCGGGGAGCATCCACCAGAACCGCCAGACTCTGCTGTAAGAGTAATAGTATTGCTGCTCTTAATTAGGGTTGGTATAATTAGGGCTAGTATCGCTGCTTCGTGGTGAGCAACGTTATCGTACCCACACTGCTGCTGCTTTCATCATCTCCTCCGTGCTCTTGCTTTTCAGTGCATTTACTCATTTCTCTCCATTTCCAGAGCGTAATTACACTGAACATATTCCAAAGCTCACAGTAAATCCCTCCCTGTTCTCAAGGCTCCCCCAGTGCTGATCTTCCCAGCACTTTCCCTGGCCTCAGGTTAACCCCTGCACTGCCGGAATCTCTAGACCAATGATGAAAGAGGTACTTTAAAGGCTCCATGTCCCTACTGAGCGCTTTGCCTTCCAGTATCTCTCAACAAATTTGAACGGGATGTGGAGCTGTTATAGCCCAGAAAAAAAGGGTTGTTAGCAGGGCTTTTTTTTTTGAAGGAGAAAATATCAAAACATCATGGCTTTCTAGCCCTGGGAGATACAGAGATGTCACAACTCTTTGGGAACAACATTATGCCACAGACAAAAGCTAGTTCAGCTTCTCTTTCTAATTTTTAATGATATTAAATAGCATTCTCTCTCTCTCCCCGGGGTACATTCTGGCTAAGTCATATCTCACTGTAAATCAAAAGCATTTCCACTAATCTCAGTAAAGACTGACTCAGTGGAGAGCAGGATTTTGGCCAGGTAATTAGGGCACGAAAAATAATACGGTCATGAGGCTTCAAAATTTCTCTCCAATATATTTGCAATAATCTCTGCAAAGGTGACCAGGCAGCAAGGGAACCTGCTTGGTGATTAACTAAAACCAAGATCCCTCCCTCATGTAAAAGCTATGTTGATACCCAAATTAAATAACCAGAAGTCACTCCTAGATTCACACAGGGTGGAGGGAACGGTGGGATGGAGATGACCCTGGGAGAGCCCAGGCTGGAGCTCTGCCTGTACATGAACCTATGGGAACAACACATCTGTGGTTTCGTCACTTGAGCTTTGATGTCTGTGCATGGATTTCGTCCCATCCTGCTTAACTATCAGTTGAGAAGGCATCCTCCTGATGTGAGCTATAATCTCTATTATTTCTATAGGTCACCGATGGGACCATGGGCAAGAGAGTCCGTTCCTCTGGGTCTCGGTTCCTCCACTTTCCCCCCCCTTCACAGGAGCAGTAACAGCCCCTTCCTCCCTTTCCTGCCCCACAGCTGTGAGGAGCATAAACACAGTGAACATTGTGAGTGACTCTCACCTACCACCTCTCTTCCCCCCCAGTCCCAAATACATCTCTATGCTTACAGCAGAAATGTCCAAATACTCTTTCACTGTAAGTCCCCTCTTACAAGGTAACACATCTAACGGTGCCTGAAGCAGCATGCACGTCTCTGCACAGACCACGTTGTCCAAGCAGGTACATGCATATGCTATGGGCCTTTTGGGACCTATCTTTTACAGAGCAAGTGCATTTTATATGATGCTTATATCTGTCAGCACTTCACACTTCCTGCCCCCCGCCCCTGCATTAGTTAGCTTGGGTTGGTAATTCACCACCGGTTTGACATCTGGCAGTACAATCAAAGCAGAATCTCGCTTGCCGAGGCTGCAAGGCAAGCAAATCTGTGTTTCCTTACAGCTTTGCCACCTCATCCCGTTTCACGGCAGAAAGTTCATAGCTGCCCCTGTGACAAGGCTCTTCTGCTGCCAGGGGATGGTTCCATGTCGGGACTGTTCCAGTAGCAAAGCCACTGTAAAAGGTTTGTCTGAGTTCATGCCCCCACCTACGGGTGCTTCGCCCCTTTTAAGTATGCTAACTTATTGTTTTATTCTGTAGTTATGCCCTCAAACTTTTTTTGAAGTGGATTTGCTGCTGGGGAAACTGCAATGTAGGATGTCACACAGATTCAGCTACTTTTGCCAAACATGTAAGAGTACCTCTTACTCTATACTATAAAATACTAATGAATGCAGTGAAGTCTGAACTTTAAAAATAATTACAAAAAAAAAAAAAAAGGAAATATGATGTGTTGTTTTGTATTTTTTGGATGGAAGACAGGCTGATCCAGCTTCTACTCAATTAGGGTTTATTCCTATGCTTCCTACTCTATAATATTCCAGATCAAAATGGGCAGACAGGTACTTACTCTGGCAAGCACAGATTTATCGAGCTGAGAGGGTCAGGAAAGGATCTAACAAAGACTAAGCTCAACCCTTCGCACCATGCCCCTTCATAGCCAGGTTGTTAAGTGGCACTAAGTCACTTGTGCGGTTGTCCACCAGCACGACCACATCTTACCCTGCCCCAGGAGTTATCGTGGTCAATGCCCCCAGACAGGCAAATCCTTCATAGCAATGCAAGAAAGGCTGTGGGGGAACGAACAACGTATAAACACATTCTATATCTGATAGGTGATTTGTTGGGATCTGCCACCGCTTGACAATGAAATAGTTATTTTGGTAATAGCTGCTCTATTGCACTGTATGAAAAAAAAAAAACCAAACAAACTTGAAATTATAACAGAAAAACACAGCTAGATAAATTTGAAATTTCCTCCATTACCAGTCTTTCTTGGAATCTGGCTGGTTTTAATTACTTCCTCTTCCCCACCCATGCCATGTCTTATTTCAGTCCATTTGATGTCGAGCAGTGTGGTACTCCCTCCCACGAGGGGGTAGGACCAGGCTCGTACATTTGCTGTATAGCTGTCTGCACTGGCTCTGTGTTTTTCCTGCTTTTCCTATTATCTGCTGCTCGTGCTTTGGATTTCTTTTCCCCTCTTTGTTCCCAAATGCTGCAAGTACAAACCAGCTATCTGTAATCTTACAGTCACTTCTTCATTTACAGAGCAGGCACCAACACATCTCTGAGAGCTGTCTGCAACATCCAAGGAAAAGTCAATTCCAGACATATTGTATCAATTCCAACACTTTGTAGGAACTGGCAGAGTTTAAATCTCATAGCTCTGTATGTCTTGAATCAACTTTGCCTTTCTCTTGCATAGATACAAAGGCAGAATAATCCTCCTAACTTTGAGGGAGTTTAATTCAAGGGTGCATCTGTCTAAATAAATTAAATAAATGTGTTGCTCTCAATTCACATACTTTTTCTGAGGAAGGGGGAAGATGTGACCGCTTGCATTTGGAGGCCAAATTTTGATACTTCTAATGAGCATCAGCTAACTTTACCCTAGTCCCGCATTCTCCAAGGGAATCTCAACGGAGCGAAGGCTTAATCCTATTCCCATTCATGCCAGTAAAAAATTTCCCATTGATTTAAATATGAGTCAGAATTGCACAACTCAGCTTTCATTGGGTCAGGCCTGAAGGGTCTCTCTTAAACCGCGGTCCAATACATACTCACCCAAGTTCCTTGTGTGCAAAAATATTGGTTTACCAAATGAGGCCCCAAACCCTGACTCATTCCTTCCTTAACCAAGCTCCCACTGCACTACTCTAAATACTACCTAGGGAGTTAGAGATTCGTTCTTTCACCCCTGCAGAACCATCACTTTTTTTCTTTCCCTTCCCTAAGTCTTCTACCCTGCAAGCCCCCACGCTTCGCTCTGTGCCTTTATAGAAACAGCAGAAGCAATAAACTTTCATTTCCCTCTACAAATATTATGAAACTGCTTAATTATTAAAATGTCTGTGTTGTTTCACTGGAGAGAAAAAGTCAAGCCCTGCATGTTCTAATTGTTTGTTTTCTTCTCAGTTTCCTTGGCATAGGAGTTTTTCTTTCTTTTTTTTTCTTTCTTTAAGCTTAAACAAACATTTCTCCAGACTCAGCATTCAAAAAGTTCCTGGTGGATTAAACTGGTTGAGGCTCACCAACCTGAATCGTTCTAACGGAGAGGTGAGGGGAGGTGATCTCGTTTTACTGTAACATGTCTGTAGGACCTCTCCTTTGAATCTCTGAAACTGGAAGAATGCAGTTTGGCTTTTAAATCCGAAGAGTTACAATCAAAAACCTTCTTGAATCTCTAGCTGAGCTAGGAGCAGTGTGTTGCAGAAAGCATTTTCTAATCAAGACAGCTGACGCTGTATTAAGTTGTGGTTCATGAGATCTTTGTGGGGCCCTAGCATGGGGCTCTGCACAGAGCCAGCAGCGCAGGGAGGCTGTGCAGGCAGGGCTGCCTCCCCGCACCTCGCCACCAGCACACCTCGCTGCAGTGATGCAGGACAAGCAGCCTCCTGCCCCAACCCCTCCTGCCCGTGCTGGGAGCTGCCTGCAGGAGCTGCAGGCAGGAGAGAGCTCTCAGTTCCCTTTCTTGATGAAGGCTGGTGGCGCTAAGGTTCAGTCTCCTTCTCTTTCTGGATTTTCAAGGCCCCTCTGACTGTGCCCCAGCAGATGGGCAGCACAAACACTGTGATTCCAGCATATCTGAAACCACCACGCAAGGGATCTGAGCATGCCTCATGGCTCCGCTCCAAGTGTCCGCCAGCCTGGGAGGGGATCCAGACACACACAAGTTCAGGACAAACGGCCAAAGTCTTTTTTTCAGCCTGGAGAAAGTTGGCTTTGTGAAATGTGTCCAGTGAAACCTGGACATATGGTGGCTTTAGCTGTAGAGAACTCGATGTGCACAATCTGCCTACCCGCACTCCTGTCAGTGACAGCTGGGAGGTCACCACAATCATCCTGAGGTTGGACGCTGAGCGGCAGCGAGCACTTGTCTGTTTGGAGGAAGGGAGAAAATTTGTTTGCAAATGGCTTGTAGCTTAATGTCTTCAAAGTGTGCCTGCCTCTTCCGCTGGTAAGGTCCGTGCGCTGGGAGATCAGGCAGAGGATTAACGCAGTGGATGCTCATCTACTCGAGGCTGAGTCAGTAAACCCGATTAGTTGGCAGGATGTCCAGGCAGGATTAATGAGGGATTGGAGATAGGCTGGTAAAGAAATATGGAGTGTGTTTCTCCTCCTCTGTCAAGCACTGCAAGTTGGGTTTTGTGCATGTGGGACATAGTGTGACCAAGCAGCCTGTCTATGAGGGAGGTTCTCAGCAGCAAGTGGGACATGATGGGCTGCTCTCTAAGCTACGAGGAAAACCAGAAGGGAAGTCACTTTGTTCTCTCTTTGCACTGTATGCCTGCTATTTTATCAGAATTGCAGATCCCTTCTCTATTAAAGAATTACTTACCTGTACTCTAACTTGGACTCTTGTTAAGTCTGGGGATTTTTAAATTGATGAGAGTCATGCTGGAAGAGGTCTAACAGTTTCCCAGATTTGTGCATGAGAGCTAAGTCCAGTATCAAGTAACACCCAAAAGATACTAAAAGCCCAGAAGGATCCAGATTTAAGGCCAAGAGGACAGTGGAATTGTCCTGGTCCTACCTACCAGGGACAAAGCACATCACCTTATGTGCATTACTCAGGTTATAGCAATGCAAATATTTCAGGACAAAGCAGCCTGGTGGATGGTGGCAGTCAGAGCGGGAAGTGCACAGTGTTCACTTCCGAGCACGGCACTCAAAGCTACGCCTTTGTGTCAGTCATTCCCTGGGACGATAGTAGTGCTGGAGGAGCTAAGGTGATGGACACTACAAGTCAGTAGGCACCTCGGTGTTTCATGAGCACCTCCCAGGGTGACAGTTTGCAGAAGGACTTACTGAACTCAGGACTTTCTCCAAAATAATGTTCCGGCTTTCCAGGAAAGCTCAGTTGTACAGACTACATACAAAAGTGTGGTGAGAGGACATGGTACCCTCTGCTTCAGAATTTGTCCTTAAAATGTTCAGCACCTTCAGACAGACAGAACTGGGGCTTCCTACCTGGGGTTTACTCTGCTCCTGCTGATAGTTACTAAAGGTCCTTTAAAGTGGGTGTTACCTGCTCTCAGCTGTGCAGCCTTCCTGTGCAAGCAAGGTACCGTAACACGGAGCAGCAGGACAGCATAGGGAGGTTTTTTAATGTTTGCCTTGTTAGTGATCCATACAGCTAACTTCAATCCTTTGTATAATTGTGCTTAGACAGAATGTGTTGATGTTTTGCTCTCTTAAACCCAGAGTGCATTTTTAGGATCTGCTAATACTCTATTTCAGCACTCTACCAATGCTTGAATGAACTCTCTGATAATGACTCCCAGAGTACAGTGCAAAATCAGAAGAATCCCCTCCAACCTATTTGCCATCATCTGTCAAATAGAGGTATTTTCCGTAAAATCCAGAGGGGCACAGAACTGTAAAACCCAGATTTATAGTGAACTGGTGTTCCTACTCAGGGAGAAGAGGAAACTTTCTGGGTTAGCACAAAGCTTTAGAAAACAGAGGACTGAAACATGGCTCTCTACCCTGATGTCTTCCCACAACAGTCCCTGGAGGGAAGTATCATTTATGAAGCACTGAGCTGCAAATTAAATGAGCTATGTTGTGTGATCTGTGCATTCAAATGGGGTCACTTCTTACATGATATGTGTGACGCCACAGGCTGCTCGTAGAGAAATAAGTGACACTCCTGGACCAAAATGGTTCAGTGTTTCTGCTTTCCAGGTCTTGCTGTTGTGCAGATATTAAAGGGTGGAAGAGGTGTGGGATACATTCTTTACTGTGTACTGCAGAGCAGCTCTTCCCAGTCACACAGCCAAGTTTAAAGCCAAATTCAAATGAAAGGCAATTCATTTGAATAAAGAGAAATTAAAGGTTGCAAAAGATAACACTTCCCAGCCAAACCTGCTGAGGCAAATGATTTCCTCATTTCAGCTGAAACCAGGACACCCCATCACCCTTGGAAACAGAAGGTGACTTGGGAAAAAGTGAATGGAAATTAGTCAGGATTGTCTGTCCCACAGCCCTTCACAGGGACCCGGATCAGATTCAGCTTTGGTGGGTGGGCTAGTGCCCAGGGCTGGCTGGCAGCTGATGGAAATGGGCACGTGAGGTACAGAGCCCAGCAGCCGGTGCTGCAGCGAAGGGGTCACTTCTGCAGGGGACAGGTAAACGGGTCGGCTGGGATCCAGTTCAAGTAACTGAAGAGCACATGCAGTCCTAGTCACCTCTTGGGAAAGATTTTTAATTGAAACTAATCTATCTGTTGTTTATCCTGAACTGATTAAGAGGACACAAATGCATTTTCTTTGCTCTGCAGCTTTTCAAAAGATCTTTTAATTGCCGTGGTTTGAGATAGCCTTTGATAGCATATAACAGCTGAACAATCCTGATCATCACCTCTGATTACAAGAGACTAGACAGGGTGGGAAACTTGAAGTTTTGCCTTATTTGCTTTAGAGCTTTCATTCTTTTTAAGCTTGATCCAAAGCCCACTGGAGTCCAAACGCAAGTTTCCATTTCTTTTAGGCTTTAGTTCAATACCTTTGCCAATCGCCATTTAGTCACAGCCTGACTGCTAGCATATGTAATCAAACAAGCCTTGCAACTAGATGCTAAATAGTATTTGTGGGCAGCAGGGGCTCAGCACAGACTTTCAAGCTGAAGAAAGAGGCTCTCTAGGTCACTCCTGAGGTACTTTGGCAGGGTAAAAGATGGTGGCATAAGTGCTCAGCTGGTGTTGTCGGTCTGGCTAAATTTGCTCAGACAAATTGATTCTAAAACGACCTGAAAGCAGCAAATTTTCCCCTAATAAGCCCATTCTGATATTCCTTGCTTGGACCTACAATAACTTGGGAATGCAGTTTGCTAGAGCTGAGCTTTCAGTCTCCGAAAAATAGAAAGCTTTTTTTTGTCCGCTGGTGCCAGGTTTTGTTACAGACATTTAAATGGATGAACTCCTACACAGATAAAGCTGGTTGCTCTATTTATTTTTCCCCCTGTTTTCATGTGTATTAACTTACTCCCTGCAATCCCAGTGGAAGAGAAATCAAGCATCTCCTCATTAAAATTCAGAGCTATTAATTTTGGCATCCTCTGTGCAATAAGCAGTTTTATTTCAGATCGCACGTTGCATGTATTTTGCACCATAGACAGCTTTACAGAATAAAGCAAGAAATATAGCAGTCAATATTCGAGGCAAAGAAAAGGTGAAAGGACCAAGTTGAACCTTTCAGACACTGGGGTTTTTGGGTAGGAGGTGGGCCAGGACTGCATCATCCTTGTGGTTGTTATTAACAGAACAGGGGTTTTAAGTTTCAGAGTTCTCATGACATTCTTTCCCTTACACTAACAGTAGTAAACATACAATTGATGTCTTGATTTTTGTGTAAAATGACTAACTGGCCACTGGTGACATCCTTAGAAATGGTCCTTAATGTTTATCAGATGTGCTGGTTAGAAAGGAAACAAAAGTCAGGTGGCCTGGATCATTAGAGGAATCATTTAATTAATTTGGAGGGGATTTAAGGGAAAGAGAGCAAAGTTGCTGGTAAATCAAATGTCTGTTTTGGAAGAAAAAGAGGATGTAGAGAAGAAATTGTACATTTAGTCTTTGTGCAAATGAAGCTTTTCTCACTGCTCCTGACATTATATTACTATGAAGAGGCATGGAGCACAAACAGGTTTGTCAATTGAACTCTTTATTTTATTTTTCCTGGGCTACAGTTTTGGTCTGTATGCGTGTTCCCACGTATAACTGCTCTATTTTCTCTTTTGTGTGAAGCAAAAATAAGCAACTGAATGGTTTGCAAGCATTACAAGACAGAAAGTCTGTTACTAGGTACTCCTCAGTTGAACAAATATTTACATCCGTGTGCAGCAGATCAGAATATCAACGTGATCTGTAAACTAACATCAGTTCTTGCTGGTTACGGTGCTGTTGTGTAAGTTCTCCTAAGCTTAAATTATTCTGTTAACTTTGTATGAAGAAATCATGTGAGAGAAATAGATATATTAATTAAAACTTGATTCTGTTTTTGAGCTGAGGACGCTATGACTCATTCTCACTTGGCTCTTGGATGTTATCAATAGCCTGTGAAGTTGCTCTCTGAAGACCACTTGGATATTTGTCATGCTTGATATGGCTACTCCCAACTTTGTTTTTAGCACTAAATTGCTTATGGCAAGCTAAACAATAAGTAGTTATCATAATATATGATAAGTTTTCCTTTGTCTTTGTGGATAACATGGACTTCTTCAAATGCAGTTTCCAGCTTTTTGATTGACTCTCCAGTTTGCTAGCTCCCCTATGATTCTCCAGATCTAACATGTGAGATCAGTCAGTGTTAACCCCAGATTAACAGGGAGATTACTCCTGATGAATGCAAACCATTCTTGGCATTTAACAATTTCTGCTGCAGAACGTGGGTTATCAGTTTCAGGCCTCTGAAGCGTTATCCCTGTGTCTTCCCTTGTGATTTGTGATATACAAATGCAAACTGCTGTGATAACAGGCTTTTGCAGGCACAGCCTAACAATTGCAAGGTTCCTGCCTTGCGTATTCTGTGTCGTGGTATTACGCAATTATTCATCCATATGTAGTGTACTAACCTTACCACAGACCTTCTCAGCCCCTGTGTTTATTTTTTCCTTGAAGAATACCCTTAGCTGGGGGAAAACCAACGGTTTCTGTTTCAGACTTGATTAATATCTTCTGAGGAGACTGGAAAAGGATGTAATACTCCCTTGAGGAGACCATGTATACAAACAATAGCCTCTTTGAAACAAAACTGTTTTCTGTAAACCAACATGCATTCTCCTTCATAGGATGCTGGTTGGCTTGAAGTTTGTCTTGGGGATTTCACAGAAATTTCTCCTCATGTAGAGTTATTTGGTGGATATGAAAGAATCCAGAAATGTAATTGTTTATACTATGATCATGCATAATCAATACTAATGATACCAAACCGGCAGTGTTTCACTTTTCAGTATGCGGAGCTGGAATACGATCACAGTTTTAGGCAGCTCTTAGGCGACAACATATAAACTTGTTCTGGAGTGACTGTAGGTGGCAACAGGATCTTCGGATGCTGCATCAGCTGCGTAGGCCTTCAATCCTTATTTTGAAAGGTACCCACAGTGTCTTTCTTTAGGGCTTACTTTTGCAGCTGGAATGCTTATGCTTCAAGCCAGCAGTGGGAAATTGTATATAGCATAAACTTTATCAGACATCAGCAGCAACATATAATCGAAGTGGCAGTAGATGTATAAATGGACCTGATATTGTGGTATCCAGCTTTCATTTTAGCAGCTATCCTGAAAAAGCTATTGATCTGGAAAGCTAGTACTTAAAGAGATGCTAGTAAACCATGTAAAAAATGTCTATCCCTGATCAAACATATTGCTTAAACAGGAAGGAGGCTCTTTAGATGGCACAGCTTTCTTTAGACTTCTAGCTCAGGGGGGACCTCTTCAAAACCAAAGTCATTTGCAAGGATCAGTACTCACAAGTTGATCCAGTCACAATGAAAGCCTTCTCAGAGATCTGTGCAGCCTGAAAAACAGCTCAATAATGTTTCTTAAACTACTGTAAGATCCTTATGTGACTGCTGCAACAACAGACTGTTCTGTGGCTGAACATGTTCTGCTTTTTCCCCAAGGAGAAAGTGTGGGATCAGATCCCTCTCCTCCTACGCAGACACATACCACAGTGCCAGAGCAGACACATTTCACCTGGTTCGGCAGAGCAATTGGTTTATAGGAAACAGCTTTGGTTTACTGTGGCTGCTCTGTGCTTCACACACTCCTTGTAAGACTTGATCGGCTCCCACACAGAAGCTGTTATTTTCTCTCGTGTTGAGCATGCTGTCCAAGAAAAAAATGCTTTGGGTTAAAGCTGCACATGATCCTATCCTGTCCCATCACTTTCTAAAGTATTTTCACTATGATTTTCTGACTATGAAAAAATTAGATGCCATTTAGAGTGAGGGGCAGGGAAAGAAAGTAGCTAGGTAGATTTTACTTTGAAATTGGAAACACCACAGGTTGAGTCAGGGAGTCTCTAGCAAAGTACTGGACAGGCTGGCACTCAGTAGGGAAACATAAGGGAAATTCTGGATTTTCAGTGGTGATAGAAAATGATTTTTTTTCTTTCCCTAGACAGTGCAGATGTGGATCTGAGGTTTGGTTAGAACACTGAGGCAAGTCTTAAAACAATTTGGTTTCTATCAATTCAATATGTTCCAAATAGATCTCACTTTAAACATTCAACTTGCATTTCCTCTTCATTTAATCCAGTTATTGCTATTGATAACTCTTCCCTTAGAACTGGGATGTCTTTCTGGCTGACCTGAGTCAGGGTGGAATCTGTGGCCTGTGCTTGTGCCAGGAGTATGTGCTGTTTTCGTAGGCTTCAAATGCATGAAACAGAGTATTTTCACTGAAAATAGTATGGCATCTCTACTTCCTCTGGCCAGCCTCTCCTGACACAATCTGCTCCTTAGAGTTTAAATTACTAGAGGCAGGAGAGAGATCCTTGCATACCCTCACGCAGGATGCGTAACTAAAGGACCTCAGACTTGTGCATATGCTTTACTGAGGCTATGAAGACATCAGTCACACACTTTAGTTTCTCAATAATTCTGTAGATGCCAAAAAATTCCAAGTTTAATAACCATGGTTTGTTTCTGAAATGTAGCCTTAGCAGGTAACAGTACCTGCCTTCTTGGAGTTTCTGCTGTCATCTGCCAAGATTATTGAGAAATCAGTCCAAGTACGTGACAAGTTCAGCAAATCAAAAAGATGTCCACCTGATTTTTAGATAGTCTTTGTATTTTGTAGGCTGATAACCTGAAAAGCTGATGTGTACTAAGTCATGCTCTGTTGAGAACAAGGGCAAGAAATTAATTGCACTTCATCTCCAGTGTTCCACCATACCACCATTCTGCTTTTCTTAGGCAAAAGACATATATCCAGTTCTCTGGGCACTGCATCTGCATCAACACGCTCAGCTAGTGCTTATGGCACAACCCTTTATATATTACAGCCAATATTTCTGGTTCATGGATACACTTATTCCTAGGATTTGTACATTGTCTTGTTCCATGTATCATTCTAGCTATGCATGAAACAGAATATTTAATAACGATCCTCTTCATAGTATTTCTACCAAAGAGAAATCCTCTGAATGCGACTGTGTTCTGCCTCCCCATCTTGCCAGCAAGAGTCAGGATCAAGTCTACCTCTGGACTAGGATTATAAACACTTTAAAGTTTTGTTCTACAACACGAAGCAGAATCCAAAGACCTGGTCCACAGAGTTTCTGCTCCCTGACCCTCTCCTGCCAGAACAGCCTACGTTCTGTTTGTACCTTCCAAGCTACAAATGAGGTAGGAAAATATATCCTTATCTGCAGTGTGTCTTGGAAGGTCGTAGTGTTTGCAAAAGTACTCATGCCATGGAGCAGTGCCGAGCGACCACCTCGGCTGACTGACTCAGTGAAACAGTCCCAATATCTGCTTGCTGTCAAATATCATTACCTTTGCAGTAAGGATATTGGGAACTGTAAATATTACCAAGGTTAGATAGTATGATTAAATCTGTTAAATATTATAGCATTGCCTCTAAGAATTGGCATCCTCCTCTTCTCAAGACATGCTGTTTCCTATTCTGAAGGGAAATGATGCTAATTAGCTCTATTATGAAGACAAGTGACATCTTAATTCACTATAGCTACCTTTCTTTTGCTACAGATAGCTAATTGAAGGACTAGAGCTCTTGGAAAATAAAGACTGTATTAGTTATAGACAATGCACAATTATCCTGGTTACAAGTTTGGCTTGTATGCACTGGCAAGAAATCCCAGGCTAGACAATAAACTTATGTTTGTGAGCTTTGTTCTGATTTCACCAAATGGCATCACAATGATGTCTGTAACACAACTGGACCCTAATACAATTTGAAATGCAATATGATATGTGGTCTGTCTGCCCAATGTGGATAGGCCTGAAGCAGTTTTCAGTAGCAGTAGACTACTTGCAGGACCGCAGAGTTCAGCATGAATTGGTTTGCCCAGGATCAGTAAGTGGTTTTGTTTCTTAGCTCTCTGCTGCCGACGTCCAGATTTTCAACCAGTACCCATGTTAACCTGGATATGTATCTGTTAGCCTCACCAGAGATTGCAAAGTACATTCAGATCAAGAACTTTTTTAATTATTATTTTAGTTAGAGTCCTGTTCGAGACAAGGACTTTCTCTTTTACTGCACAGGATGCTCACTCATTATCATTAACTTCTGGTACATCCAGTTAGAGGCGATGGAGCTTGTACAATTAAGTCTCAGGATCTGAAACTGCAGTAGCAAAGTGATAAGAACATGCTCACCTGCATGTTTTCCCTCTCCCTTGTGTGCCACCACAAAGAGCCTGCCTGAGTTTTAGGCAGATCTGGACCAGTAGAGGAATACTTCAAAGTGTATAGCCAAGAGTGTTTGAGTGGAAGCAGAAGTTAGTCCCACAAAGTCATGTAGCCAGTCAAATGCCTCACATCCTCTTTGCTGCCTTCTAAAGGACAAGCTTCTGATCCCTGACCAATTCCAAGCTGTGGTACATTGGGAAGGAAATACCTTCCCAGCTCCTCTAAAGACTCCTTGTTATACTTGGATTGCTCTTTTCTATATACCCAATCCCAACGACACAAATGGCCACCTTTTGTATGAATGGGCTTGACCTTCTGACACCTGCCAAGAACCTTAACAGTCACTTAATCGGTTTTCAGTGCATTTTCTGCCATCTTCTTGAGCTGGAAGTACTTCCAGCACAGGTCATTCTAAATTGCCTTAATGCAAGTACTTTCTACATATAGGTTTTGCTTAAAAGCCTTGCACTACTCATCTGTGCACTTGCTATTCATTACTGAAGCACTATGCTCGGCAACATTGAAAAGCAGTCCAGGTAGCTGTACCAAAAAACAGGCTGACATGTCACAGCCTTCCTTCACAACAAGACCTTCCCCAGATCTGCCAACACGTCTCACTTCAGGATCTTTTTGCGCTCTAGCATTTCCTGTTACTCATCAGACTTCTCTGTCCTCATTTCTTTAATTTGACAAATGCTCTTGTAGAAACCCCTAATGTCTACACTATCCAGTCCCTCATTTTTCATGATTGCTTCCGTAAATAATTAGCAGATGATCTTTGTCCTGCAGACTTTATAATCTCTCTCTTCCTGCTATCGATGTTACCCTATGGTCACAGACTCTCACAGTACTTTTCCCTAGTCCAAGAATCCTGCAGTGTCTCTTCCATCTGACACCTGCAAGAACTGAGCTACATGAAGGAGTGCTTGGGACACCCGACGTTGCATAAACTTGGGCCAGAATTGCAAGGTTCTTCATGCTACACTCCGTTAAA
The DNA here is from genome assembly GCA_013399095.1 of Psophia crepitans. Classification (NCBI taxonomy): domain Eukaryota; kingdom Metazoa; phylum Chordata; class Aves; order Gruiformes; family Psophiidae; genus Psophia; species Psophia crepitans. The sequence continues at coordinate 1,174,235 of VWZZ01006503.1, read as the reverse complement.
GCTCATGCCTGGAGTCTGGATTACCTTAAAACTTGCATAAAAGGGCAGACAAATGGAGTCCATAGAGGAAGAAGAGTTGGGGGAAGAAATGTATCTTAGACTGACCACATTTACTTTGGAGATCATATAAGCAAAAGAGACTGTGAGAGCACACAAATCGTCAAGAGAAGTCAATGACTTTGTTCTGTACTTAATCAACTGTTTTACTAATGTAGCAACAAGGCTTTATATATAAAATTTTAAGTTGAGCAGGTGATGGTAGGCACCTGTATGTGTTCTGGTAAACCACCAGAACTGTAATTTATTTTTGAATGAGTAAGTTAGAGCATGTCCTATAGCACCACCTAGCAGGCTAATTTAAAAGTGGTCTGTATCCCTTGATCCCTGACTAGAATGATGTGCTTATGCAACAGAAATAGGGTGCACTTCAGTCTGCTTTCACCTTCCTTGTTCTAACAGCTGCTTCTCAAAAACGGAATCATGCCAACATGGTGATGAGTGAAGTTGGGGTCTTTACTCTTCACAATCATATTGATTATAAAGCTCTTAAGAGAAACCATAGTGCAAATGCAATGCTGTGCCGGCCTCCTGAGTTTTTGTGTAAGAAACCATTGGTTTCTAGATACCTCCAGCTGGTACAGAAGGCAGAAGCACCTTTCAGAAAGTCAGGCTGTATAAACCCATCCAATCCTCCCTCCATATTCACCAGCAGAATAAGTAAGTCTTAGTGGTTCTCAGGCTTTCAAAATCCACTACCAATCTGTGTGTTTGGTTAGTGAGGAGTCTGGTCTCCAGTCATCCATCATCACCTGCATACGCTTTTTCTTTGTACACCTGCATGAATGCCAACTTACGAATGATAAGTTTTGGCAGATGATGAAGCAGACCGATGCCTATAACAGCTCTCTGCTGATACAAAGCGGGAGGTGAAGTTCTCATCTCATCTTTCTTCTGACTACTTCTCACCTCGTTACAGCCCTGGCACTCTTTCGGACTTTTCAAGGATCCCATTCAGCTTGCTCACTTGGTAGAAAATGATCCTTTTTTTTTTTTTCTCTTACCATGTTTTCTTCTGGTAGTGGGTTAAAAGCAAGGCACAAGATGGTCTGATGGATGCCAGATCTGGCAAAAAGTACACGGTTTGGAGTGAGACACAGAGGCGGGGAAGGTGGGATCTTTCCTCTGACTTCCCCCCTTTGGGTGGCAGGAAACTGTTCATATGCCTCACCATATGGCAGAAAACCGTAACCTTAGGGTAGAACTGTGCCCTCCCGTGGAGGAGTGTGTTTTCTTAGCAATTAGCAACTTGTTTATTGGAAGTTAAAACCAAGGCTGTCATTAACAACCTCAGCTGTTATGTGCTAGCTGTTTAGCACTAGCATTTCTAAAATGCAGATCAGCTAGTAGGAAAAAGATAGGACACATCTTCATTAGGATACTTTCACATAAGTCTTGCAGGAAGATGACCTGAATTTGAATGAAAACTCCCAAGGATTCAGTTTACAATCTTAATCCTATTATGTGAAAGCAAATCTTGGGCCAAAAGGGCTACAAACTGAATCTTTACTGGTAAGTATTCTCGTAGATGACTAGTGACAGGACTAGGGGGAACGGCTGCAAGTTGTGCCAGGGGAGGTTTAGGCTGGAGATGAGGAGAAATTTCTTCTTGGAAAGGGTGGTCGGGCATTGGAACAGGTTGCCCAGGGAGATGCTGGTCACCGTCCCTGCAGGTGTTTAAGGAAAGGCTGGATGTGGTGCCTAGGGACATGGTTTAGTGGGTAATAGATGGTGGGGGGACGGTTGGACTAAATGATCCCTGAGATCTCTTCCAACCTTAATGATTCTATGATTCTAAGAGATGCCTGAATCAGAGGCTGCTACAAGGAAAGAAAGATCTGTCAAAATTAATTTAAGCAGATCATAACCATGGCTTGCTCTTTATTTCTATTCTTTTGTCTCTCAACCCACTACCAAGCATTATTTCTACTTGATGGTAAAAAATGGGCACCTGATGACTGCCTGGTGTGAAGGGACATTTTCAAACAACCATCAAGCACCACAGCATACCTTTCCTATATAAATGGGGCAAAACTAATATTGCACTATCCACTACCCAAATAAAATGCTAACCCAGCCAGAAGTTATTCTCTGCCCATGTTGTGCAAGGCCTTGCACAAGCCAGGGGTAAGGCTGGACTTGCCCAAGGCTGCCGGTGCTGCTCCACCGGCCACCAGCACCTCTGCTCCAGCAAAGCGGAGCTGCCAGAAGAGCAGACGGTCCTGGGGCCTCCCCAGAACAAACCCATGTGGGATTACTGAGAAACTACACTGGCCGCCTGCTGATCATAACTTTAAAGCAAGTAAAAATCCCTGCATATGTTATTCTCCTATTAGGGATGAGCAAACCCAACGTGGCGGATGCTAGTTAGGCCACTTACTGCCTTCCCAGTGTGTGTGTCTGAGCTGCAGCGGGAGGGCTGTATCAATAATATGCATGTAAGGTACTCTGCAGGAAAACCACGGGGAGTTACAGCACGACACGCAAGGCCACAGAACCATTTATACTCCCGGAGAAAGGCAGCCGCTCCCCAGGCCGCAGCTGCCGCTCCGGTGTCTCGGTGCGCCAAGGCCGTGCTCCCCCCCTCCAG
>VWZZ01006503.1:1129280-1171397 GCA_013399095.1 Psophia crepitans | reverse complement strand
GGGAGGGACGGGGCGGGCTGGGCCGGGCCGGGCCCGGGGCTGGTCGGGGCCGCGCCCGCCCCTCGGGTAAAGCCGCTGGTAGCCGCCCTCCCTCCCTCCGCTTTTTGTATTTTTCTTTCTCGACGAGTGAGCCCTGAAATCCTGGGCCCCGGAGGCGGGTCCAGCCCTCGCCCCCTTTCCTGATCCATACTGTTTCAAGTGGGGCTTTCCCTTCGGCTACATGTTATCAGAAAAAATAAATCTATTCAAGCGTTAGGCCAAAACCTGCCTAGATAGCCCCGTTTTGAACTCTCGCTATTAAAATTCTCAGACTGAAGTGAAAATGAATGCACCTTCTACCACAGAGATAAAGAGTATTGAAGCGTTTGGGCGATACCACCTCATAAACGTTGTTGTGGCTTTATGGGAACTCACGGGTGCAGGATAGGGCCCGTGAACGGCCTCGTTGTTTGCGGTCGCCTTCCTGATACACAAATGGCACGAAGTTTATGATTTATAAAGATTCCATATGCAGTTAGAGCTGCAGTGGGATTTTCTGCAGGAGCTGAGAGCCTGCGCCGACCCTCAGGGAGGACTTGAAAGCATGAACACTGAAGGGTATCGAGGGATATTTTATCCTTGTGAGTACTGACTGTCATGAGAAAATGAATATTCTGTGGCATTGCCTGCTTATTCTCGCATTAGGTGTGCGGCAGGACTGTTGGGCGTAATCCAGTCAAGAACGTTGCCTGGGCTGCGAGGGGTCTGTCCACAACGGTTTGAAACCATGCCCACATAAAGGATAATTTAATAAGAAAAAAACCCCAACAAAATCTAACCAAAGCTTGTTAGAATTTTTGAGTGAAGCAGGAACAAAGTTAGTGTTAATGCATTGGGGTGTATCCTGCCGTTACGGCTGTTTAGGAGAAGTGTAGAGATAAGCACAGCACTTCCTGCCCCGCTTTCCTGCGGCTCACCCGTGAGCTGCTGGCTGCTCCGTTGGGCTTCCTGGGTGGGCTTCCTTTGCTGTCCCAGAGAGCGTTCAGCTTGGCAAGCACCAGTCGGTCATGCAAGAAAGGAGAGTAGACTGGTTTTCAGCATGATCCGGCCTTACCCACACTGGTGTGGACCTAAGCTGAGGGGGGAACTTTCTCCTTGCAGTGTTCCTAATCTTTAAAAGATCTGTTAGCCAGGCTGAACGAGAGCCTTGGCTCAGCTTCATGTGTGGATCAAGTGATAGTCTTCATACAATTGTCCCCTTTGAAGTGCTCCCCCCCACACTGTAAATGGCATGACCTTTTCAATCAGATCTAGACTACCAGATTTGCCAAGAGGTTGTTAACTCCAAAGAGGTTATTCAGGTTTAGTATTACCATTTTCTGGTTTTTAGCTCTATTATCAAGGAGGTTTTCTCCCAAAATTGGGTTTCATCCAAGCTCTTGGCTCTTTAGTGTGTTTTTCTTAAATAATTTTATCAAACAAATCCCCACCTCCGGTCTTCAGCAGCATTTAAGAGTAGCACCACATATTACACTAAGAAATACATATTAAATTATTGCATACTTACATGCATCATTGTTTTTATTAAGCACTCAGTATGTGTGCAGTGCAGTATAAACATTAAACAAGATTATTCTTCCCCTGGTGAATTTACAGTCTGAAAGAGCTTCATAGGAAGGAGTAGTAACAGCATATCATTAAAACACTGCCTTTAATTTAATCTCTTTGTTTCCCTGTGGTTAATACTCATTTGCCATTGATCATGACTGGTGTATCCTGGCATGTCATCATGCAGTGCTGGTTTATGATGTTACAGCCCCCAGTTGTCCACTCTACCCCTCTGCGGGAGGGTCTTGTTCAGCGTGAGTGGAGGAAGGCAGCAGATGTCTGTGTTTCAGCTGCTGCGATACAAAGCCTGGCAGCATAGCTGAAACCCACCTTTGATGGTACTCTACACTAAGACCTTGGTTGTTGTCTCAAAGCACGGTTTCCTTCTGCCACCTCGGCTTCCTGTGGGGACAGCTGGAAAGACTAATGTCTTCAACAGCTGCAGCAAGATTCTCTGAAGCTCATGTGTTAAAGCCGTGAGAGAAGAAACATTGTAAGATGCAAATAGAAACGGGCATCCCATTTTCACTGATGTCTGCGGGATTTAGATGCCTAATTCACTTTTCTGTCTTTATAGTAGCAGCGTTTTAGGGGAGAATTCTGTAGCCAATGGGATTTTTTTTTAAGAGATTGGAGCTTTCCTGGGCACATCTTATGGCTTGCACCGTAAAAGGAACTGATACTCCCCAAGGGAAGCGGGACTCGAACTGAAGGAGTTGGCAGGTTTGAAAGTTTTTTAAGTTTATCTGCTTATGTAAAGAGTCGTAGAAGAGTTGTCTGCCCTGAAACAATTTCTGTTCCAGTTTCTGCTCTGGATTGCCTGTAGTATTTGTCAAAGAAATTATTTCAGAGACAAGTTTTTAAAAGTAGCCACAGAAAGCATGCTGCTTTCTGAAAGTAGCTTTTTGCTGAGTAAGCTAGAACCACTGCCTGGAAGCTGAAATCTAAAAAACCCCTAAAACCTGTAGAAAAAACACAGACCGATCTGTTGTTGTTCTTCTTTTTTTAATAGTGAGGTTGACTATCCATTAGAACGAACTCTAAAGGAAAATGGTCTCTCCTGAGATTTTCAAACCAATATGTAATCCTATTTTGGAAACTGCAGTCAAGCTCAAGTTACTGAATTTAGCATTGAGGTAACTGATTAAAATTTTTGGAGCTGTACTATAGAGGAGGTTAGCGTAGATTCATCTGGTGGCCTTATTATTGTCTTTATTGCAGTAAACTGATTAACTGGAGGAGAGGGAGAAGTTAATTCTCCCTATCAATCATCCTGTGTTCTCAGGCCCAAAAATTCATAAGTATCACTTTCTTTGTGAAGGTGTTCTGTTAATGTAGAAGAGAGAATGTTTCTTTGGTTGTTGCGCTCTGCTGCTTCTCATGGTTTTTTGCTTTGTTTTTTAAAATGCTACAGAGATGAGAGACCCGTTTATGCACGCTTTAATTAATTCCTGATTTTGTGTTATAAACAGGTTAGGATTTGACTATGGCAGTGCAGTTCCTGCGGAAGGCATCTGTGTGGTTAAAGAAGCGCAAGATCACTTTGTTGGCCGTTTCTTGCATGGGACTGTTTGGCGCTAACCTTTCCTATCATGTGTTTCCTGAGCAGACGTTCAAACTGTTGCACGAGTGCTGGTCAGAGGGGCAGCCAGCTGAGCTTTCACAGAGGCTCTGTGGTGTCTTTCAGGATGTCCTTCAAGATACTAGTGTGAAGTCCACTGCCTCCTATCGAGCTTTTGCAGCTTCTGGCTTCCACCCTGTGAGTGCTGGAATCCCTTGGCTGCCCGCAGGCTCTTGGGTGGGCATCCCACCTAACTTCGACAGCACGGCTGAGGATAAAAAAGGAATAGTCAACCATGTTGTTGTGATCAATGGCAAGGAAATAGACTGGGAGAGCGGCGAAGGTGTTGCTTTGAAGGAAGCTCTGACATTTTCACTTAATGCTCAGAAGTTTGCCATTGCCAGAGAAGTTGTGTATTTGCAGAACGGCAGCCCTTTAGCAAGTGCGGTTGTGGCTCCAGCTTGCTTAGCTGGCACATTTCTCTGCGGGAGAGGCATAAAGCTACTTCTGGGCTTATCTCATGGCCCCATCATACTTCGCAGCATCTGTAACCTCATAACTGCCGCTGGTGGATTAATGTGCTATTACATTTCTTATGACGCTATGACCTATCACTTAGACTGCAAGGCTGACAGAAAGGCAGCTACGGTTTCCAAAGACTATGCCAGAGGTGGGGTTGAATTTTATGATAAAATCTTGTCCCGCAACAGGGTTCTTCGTGGTCTGATGGGCAAACAAGGGGCGAAAATATATACCCCGAGTGGTAACCTTTTCCCAAGGCACTGGTTCAGAATAAAGTATACCCCATACACTTACCGAAGAGATCTGATTATTAATATTTTAAGAGAGCTCCGTGCATAGGAAGGGAGTACTTGAATTTTAAACTTGTGAATTATGTATCCTCTCGGAACATGGCTGTGCTGCTTTTTTGTTTTTTCTGTATCTTCATTAGAATTTCAGGGTTTATTTTTGCATATAGTTCAGAAGGAGTTACTGCACATTCTGTGAATAAAGAAATCTCTCTTAAAATATTAAAGACTCGCTTGAAAAGTGCTCTGTTCTGTGTGCATCTCAAATCACAAGACCGCTGAGGAGGGGGAACTTATTTAATAAGGATCTGGAAGTTCCAGCATGCTGATCTGCTGCTCTGCTCTGCCTTCCTGCCAGTGCAGTCTGAAAATGAAAGGGGTGAAGTCCAGCAAAGAGTTTTGGGAGCATTATCGTTTAAGCTGGCGTGTTTGTATGTGTGTGTGCCGTTCCTCCTATGGAACGACCCGAAGGTGTTTAAAAAACTGGGCGCTCTGTATCATGCTGGTAGATAAATACCAAGACCCAGTGTTTCTGTTCTGTGTGAGTTCTTGCGCCATGTAAGTTCTTATGCTCCAGTCACCAATGGAGCATGCTCCAATTCTTCAGTAGGGCACGCTAGTTACGCTGCAGTTCATGCTGGTACAGCTAGACTATTGCCAGCATCTGCATCATTTTGCTTACATCTATTTCCGCTCTCCACATGACGTGGGGACTGCAGCGTGTGTATATCGAATGTTTCGCAGCAGTGGCGGTACGTAACATGACTGTCGTGGGTTGGTTGGTTTCTCACAAGTGGGATAAGCATGTTCAGGAGACAGTTTTCTGTTTGTGTTGGTACAGGTTTTGTTTGACTTAAAAATACATGTAGATGTGTGTCACCTTTTATGTCAGAGAGGGCAAGGTATAAGAAAAAAGTCTGGCATTTGGTGCAGAAACCAGTGAGGTCTGCGATGAAGAGTTGCCAAAGGAAATAATTCTCCTGTCTCAGACTAACCTAAGAAGGTTTTGTCTGGCAGAACCAAGCTTTGTACAGGATTACTAATCTGGAAGGGTCTTGAGTGTGCGGGCAGTAAACTTCCCACTATAGCCTCTCCTTGCATCTTATATGTGATCTCCAAAATGATGATTCTCAAACTTTGTAGTTCTCACTTTTCTGTGTTGCTGTTGCCGTTCCAGTAGCCTTCCCTGGTGACATCACAGCATCTTGTCATTCTTACAGGAAACTTTCATTATTGTGTATCTTCTCAGTCATAGATGTGATGAGTGTCATCTCTGCCCTGATTTTGTCCTTTCTTCATTCTCTACAATAAAAAGTGCCATGCTTGTGTTTGCTCAGAGCATTACTGAGTTCCGTTTTCCCTTTGAATCACGCGGTGGCATAAAGTTGTACTGGCTGCTGAGGCACTGGAGTTCCTTTACATTGCTGAAGCCATATATATATGTTTGTGTTTCTGCTGAAGTAATCTGTGTCATGTTTTTCTGGACCACTACCTACCACTTGCAGTTGTCCTTGAAGTCATGAGATGCCTATTAGGTGCTTTCTGACTGTAGGGTATAAGGTTGTTGTTCTTGTAACCTTTGTAAAAGAGTTTGACAAAATCTCCTAGTCTGTGGAACAAAAGGAGACTTTACAGTTAGGAAGAAGGGTTTTCAGGGCTTCAGGCTAAATTTTATTTGACTTCTCTTCCAGGTAAATCCAATGTAACAAGTCAAGATAGAGGTTTTTTGGTTGAGTGTAGTGGGTTGAACCTGGCTGGAGGCCAGGTGCCCACCAAAGCTGCTCTGTCACTGCCCTCCTCAGCTGGATGGGGAGAGAAAATATAATGAAAAGCTCATGGGTTGAAATAAGGACAGAGAGGGATCACTCACCAATTACTGTCACTGGCAAAACAGGCTGAACTTGGGGAAATTAGTTTAATTTATTACCAAATCAGAGTAGGATGAGAAATAAAACCAAATCTTAAAAATACCTTCTCCTCACCCCTCCCTTCTTCCTGGTCTCAGCTTCGCTCCCAAATTCTCTCCTTCCTCCCCACCAGCGGCACAGGGGGATGGCGAGGGGCGGTTGTGGTCAGTTTATCATGCATTGTCTCTGCTGCTCCTTCCTCCTCGGGGGAAGACTCCTTACACTCTTACCCTGCTCCAGTGTGGGTCCCTTCCACAGGGTGCAGACCTTCAGGAGCAGACTGCTCCAGCGTGGGTCCAGCGTGAGGTCACAAGTCCTGCCAGCAAACCTGCTCCAGCGTGGGCTCCTCTCTCCATGGGGCCACAGGTTGTGCCAGGAGCCTGCTCCAGTGTGGGCTTCCTACAGGGTCACAGCCTTCTCTGGGGGCATCCACCTGCTCCAGTGTGGGGTCCTCCATGGGCTGCAGGGGAACAGCCTGTCTCACTGCAGGGGAATCTCTGCTCCGGTGCTTGAAGCACCTCCTCCATCTCCACTGATCTGGGTTCCTGCAGAGTTGTTCCTCTCACATATTCTCACTCCTCTCTATGGCTGCAGTTGCTCTTGGTGGTTTGATTATTTTTTTCCTTGCCTTCTTATCTATGTTGCCCCAGAGGAGTTACCATCGCTACCACCACTGGTAGTGGGCTCAGCCTTGGCCAGCAGTGGGTCCATCTTGAGCCTGCTGGCATTGGCTCTGTTGAACAAAGGGGAAGCTTCTAGCAGCTTCTCACAGAAGCCATCCCTGTAGCCCCCCTGCTACCAAAACCTTGCCACGCAAACCCAGTACAGTGATGTAGCGGCTCAAGACTGGAATATAACTCTTGTTTTTTATAGCCTGTGAGTTCAATTCATCCTCTCGTTACTTCTTCAGACAAGTCTAAACTCCGTGCAATGTTCTCAGAGAGAACGTGGACCACTTGTTTTATGTGGTTTAAGGAGCTGCTACTACACAGAGTGCAGAGAGGAAACAGAGGCCGTCCTTGAGATTTACAACAAGTAGGAGTTTAAACAAAATTAATTTAATCTGCTTGCCTCTTACCACTCCTTACTGCTGCTTTTCATCAAGGTGCCGGCAGCTAGTGCTGTTATTTAACATTCTCAGGTTGTAAAGCCCCAGTGATGCTAATGGGTTTTGCAGTTGTGTGCTTTGCTTTACTTTTACAGCTGGATTCTCCAAGAAGCTCCATGTGTCTGTAAATGCTGTGTCTGATTTACGCTTCCTTGAGCTTGCTGTGGCATATTGGTGTCAGTAAGGGAGAGCTGGCTAGTATTAAGACATATGCCCTTGCATTCCAAAGAGATTTTCTTGCCAAGGGCTTACACACCTCCATCTCTCTACAGTCAAGCTCCTATTCTATCACCAGAATAGGGTGTATAATCTGGAAGCATATTACTGTCGATATAAGGGAATGGGAGTTGAAACCACAACTGCTAATTAAGATTTCCCTGAACTTCAGTAATGTGTGGGTTTTCCTGGAAAAGGTCTGTAGCTTGTGTGTGTTGCCAGGTAATTGTTGCTTGCAAGATCACCCATGCTATTTGGCAAGTAAGATTAGTACAGCTCAAATATACAGCCATAAAAATACTCATGCAAAGCCTGATGATGTTGCAAATGTTTTTCTGTAGGTGGAACTTCCGATAAAATCAAATAGGAGTCCCACATACTGGTGATAGAAATGGTATAATTTTGAGAGCAGACAGAAGAAAGCACCCCAGAATTAAAGGTGAAAATGTTGGTTGATTGTGCTCTTATGTGTTAAGAACAGTCTGATGTGGAAGAACAAGCTCATTCAGTGGCCCAGAAGAGCCCAAGTAAATCAGTTTGTAAATAACGTCAGTGAACAGCTCTATCGGCTTCCCCAGCTCTGAAGCTGAAACTGAAGAGTTCAGAAAACTTGTTTTAGTAGTAACTGGCGTCTCTTGTGCTGCTGAGATGACACGGACTTCCTACAGGTTTTTTGTACGGAAAAGCAACAGAAAGTGGTAAGCAAAGGGAATTGCTAGGAGACGTGGATATAAGAAGTCTAAGCCAAGAAACTGTAAAAATGAAGGTGTGAATGAAGTAATGAACTCTCATAAAAAGGGATATTGTCTACAAAAATGAAGTGTTCTTTCTGCCTGGCAAAGTGATTAAAGGATGAAGTTTGAGTAGCGAATGACCAAAATGAGTTGTTAGTTTAAAGTTACGCATAATCTAGTTTAAAAATATATTTCCTTGGCTGGTTTATTTAGGGTATCCTGAATTTTCTAGATAACTCGAAAGAAAAAGATCCTTGTAACTTAATTTTTATATAAATGTAATGCTTGCTGCTACATAAAGCTTTAGTGGATAATGCTGCAAGAGATGAGGTGCTTTGGTGCTTTGCTCAGAATTCCCACTGGCATGCAAGAAATGCAGGGTCTGGCTTGGATGTTTCTTTCCCTATCCTGAAAATTATGGTTTCCTGTCATGGAGATGCCTTCAGCTTGTTTAATGGTCAAAACCAAAACTGTCAGAAATAGAGCAAGACTGAGAGGTAGGCAGCTTTCTTGAAGACAAGCAAACTGTAGAAATCATGTGATTTAAAGTTGTTTCTGAATCAGCTGCTATGGGTATCTGGCTCCCTTTGCAGTTTACAGGAAAGAGCTTCAAAAGTGGCTTCCAAGAGAGAAATCTCCATGCAGGTGGCATGTGAGTAAAGAATGTCCCCCATGGTATTGCCACAGGGGCTTCAATTTAAGTGTAGCAGTCCTTTAGAAAACAGCACTTTTTCTTACAGTAGATGCATGGTTATGACCCCTTTTCACATTAATCTGGTTTCCAGAACCTGACAGATAAGATGGTGAGAGAGCTGACTGCAAAGCTGCGGAGCCTGTTGCCTACAGGGTAAGCTGGTGGTGTTGGGAGAGGTGATGCTGGAAACCCAGCCTACTGCTGTCATTTTGCCCTCGGCCATAGCAGTTGTGAAACAACCACTGTGACAAAGTGTGGCTTGGGTGGGAGTGAATTAAAATGTATGAATCGAATCATCATGAGTGAATCACAGGCAGCTTTCATTAAAGGAGCAAATGCAGAGAATCCATCCCAGAGTGAGGACTGCTATATGGGGCCGTTGCGGGCATCACTGAAACAACTGCAGGCACCTCCGCTATGTGGAAATGCAATTCCTAGTGAGCTGCAGGCACGGAGGCAAGTATGTGGGCCATACCCTGCAACTGTTATCCGCTCACGTTCATTAAAAGCTTCATGTAGCAGGAGTGGTTACATTAATATAAAAATGATTAAATTGCAGACAACCTGCCATCCATTCATGCACCAGTTCCTCCTTGATTTCATTCATCTCAGCTGGAAGTGTATATAACTGAAAGGCAGAACGCACTGGTAAGCAGAGGAATGCTGATGTAGGAGGACATAATTAAGACCTCAGAATAAGGAGAACACTGTCAGGGAGAGAAGCTGAATTTGGTTGTTATCAAAACTAGACTTAAGGACAGAAAAACAATGTAATTATTCTCTAGGAATTGGTATGTTAGACAAATTAAATCTGAAGCAGCTGAAAAAATGGCTTGTGGATGTTTTGCTGGGCTGCTTTTTACTGAGACTGTAGCAGTTTGTTTAGCTGAAGTGAATATATCCAAGCTGCTCAAACTGTCAAATCTGTAAAGTGGAGAAAATTACAAAAATTTGGCTAGAAATCAGTCTGTCTTTCCCATCTGGGAAAAAAGGGATTTTTTTGGACAAGCCAAACTCTTAATCTTCATAACTAGAAATGAACACTGAAATATCTCTGCAGTTGGGAGGTCCCCACTCCTCAGTCAGACCAAGTTTGCTATGATGTGTCCTGGTCTCCAATCTTGAAAGAAAGAGTGCTCTTGAAAACTCAGTTTGTCTCCCAAAACGCTCTTTAGAGAACGCAGCCAGCCCGGGTGTACGTTTATTTCCCCTTGCTTTAGTCTTTCTGTACTCCTTACTGCAGGAACCATTTGTGGTACTATGTGCTTGTGCAGTACTTACTAGAATGTGACCTCTGCCCAACAGTATAACAACGAGCTTTCTATACATAGCAGTAATTAAGTGTATTTGGCCTAAATTTTGAAAAAAAAGAATGCTTCCTAGAGAACTTTAATTAATTTTTTTCATGGCTGAACTTCCATCACCTGGAAGCTGGGCCATTTTCCCGCCCCAGTTTGGTTACTCAGAGTCACTAGCTACTTTGGTCTGCAGGAGCATTACCATTTTAGTGTAGTCAAGGCATTAACGGCTTCTTTCAATCTAAATGAGTAACAGGTGAAGCCTGTGTCCTCCTCTGTGTGTGGCCAAGCTGCTTCTGCTGTAGATGCCTTGCAAACATCAGCTCTCAATAGGATGACTAATTGTATTTAGAAAACAAGACACTGCGAGCCCGGTCCCAGGTTGATGGTTCCAGCAGTCCTTGCAGAGGGAACATTAAGAAAGGGTATGCAGTGTCCTAACAACTTTGCTCTCGTACCTGTCTGGTGGTTTAGTGCAGACCTGCTGACCTCTGGTAGCTTTGTTTCGATCATTTGCTGAAATTTTCTAGTGGGAATGTTGTGGTTTCTTCATTCTCTGTTCCTTTTCATTTCCCTTTGCTCTGCCACTCTAATTGCCTTTGCTGCCTGCTGACTCATTTTGGAAGCTGCTTCAGCTCACTCAAACAACATTTGTGAACTTTTTAAACTCTCACTTGCTACTTGCACTTTCACTTGCACTACCTACTTGCTCCCACAGTACTTACTAGCCAAAGACCACAGCAGCTTGAACTTCTCGTTTTGTTTTGTTAGGTTTAGTCTGCATGGTTTGCAATGAAAAATGCCTTTGACTAAATGAAAAATACGCGTTGTGGTTAAAAACCTTCTTGTTTGCCACAAAAAAGAGAATTTAATATTGCTTTTGAATTTTCCATTTAGCATTACTTTTTGAAAGATGTGTTTCTTACTCCCTGTCTATGGCACTCAGTTCACTTTTGATCTTAATTTGCCTCTGTCAGTTTTAAGATGCTGCAATTTTGAACCCTTAGAAATTTTGTTGCCTGTTCCTGAAAACTGTAGGGAATTTCATATACTTGGATGGCTAGGTGACGTATTGTGACTTGAGATAGAAGGACTAATATTGCACCATTAGCTGCTTGTACCGATGCTGACCTAGCTCAGGCAAGTCCGTGTTACACTTGAGTGCTGCCAGGCAGAGATGCTGCACGCTGGCTTTCAGAACTGTGCCTTCTCAAGTTGCTTGTATTGCCAGTTCCCTCGAGGAGTTTTCAGATGTGTTTTGATCACCTGCAGAAGCAGAGGGGTCTATTGGGTTTTGTCTGATGAAAAAGAATACTTACTCACCTTTGACAAAAAAAATTATTTCCAGTGACTCTTGCAAGGCTGAAGGGGGTTTGGAATGCAGAAGAAAAGCCTAGGCAAAACCAAGGAAAACAATCCCATGTTCCTTAAATGTTCTAAATCTTGATGTTGTTACAAAGCTTTATACAGCACAGGAATTACCATAGACTTCTGTAACCAACTGCATCTGATCTCTAGGCTGTCCCTTTACCAGGGCTAAGCATTGCAGTCCTGACAGGATGCACCTGCTCAGTACCTCCTCAAGTAGTCATCTTTTCCATCACTTCCCGGTTCCTTGTGTGCAGACACGTCCTGGATACTCCATGTAAAACACACACACACACCCCAGGTAAAAGCTTGTGCTTCAGTTCCCTTACCCACACTAATTCCTCTTCCATGCTCCTCTGGACTGGAGGCAGTTACTGCACAGCCACCACAGATGTCAGTGGAGCACCCCCTGATTTAAAGAAGTTGAGAACTGAAAGTGATGGTTCCCTCTCCAACTTCCGTACAGCAACATGTGACAGTTCAACACCATGCTGGCTCTACCAGCTATGCTGGTCCAAAAAGCCCACGCTAATACTTGTTTTCAGCCAGAGAGAATGGAAGTTTGTGGAGTTCTGTTACCACAAATATAACTGTCAATATCAATGTGAATCAGCTGAGACTGAAGCCATAATTTGTGATATAAAAACTGGAAGTGGAATTTCCAGAAGTGAAAACGAGTAAATTACTGTAACTATAAAAAGATTTAACAAATGTGGAAGTAAAGATAAAAAATATAATCCGCTTTACAATTGTAAAGCTATATTCATTCTTAAACAACAAAGGAATTACTATACAATGAAACACTGGATCTGTTTCCAGGGGAGATTGAAAATGAAGATCAAGCTATGTTGTAAGTAACGCTGCTGGTTTTGAAAAAACTTTTTTTTTCGTTTTTCTTCATTTCCTGACTAGACTGGAGGCATCTATAAATATTTCAGAAAACAGTTTTCCTTGTAAGATCTTTTCTCATGTGGAATGAGTTCCACTGCCTCAGTCACTGTTATAAAAGCGTGTTATCTAATTCTCTATAGATACCCATAGACAGATGTATTTATGGGCTTTAGAAACTTCATGTAATTTAGGCATAAAACTTGGAGTGTGTTTTATAGTTCCTCATTAATAATAGTTGAGAATTATGCTCATCTAAGGCAGCACACATAAATTCTTAATGTTCAGACATTCATTATATGCCTGCGATGGTTAGAAGTTGCCATAGGAAAATAAAAGCTGGTGATCTCAAAGGTTATTTTTTTATATATTCTTTTAAGCAATTTGGAAAATTGTGTTCATCCCCTAACATTTTTTCCACTTAAACTAAGGATATGATAGTGAATATTGAAAAAGTCAAATCAGGAACGAGACAAACTTTTTATTGATGAAGTTTTCAGTAAGGATGGCAGCACCTTATAAAAGGAAATGCTGAATCCATCATTTCATAAACCCAGGCAGTTTTTTGCAATCACAATTTACAGATCTTAATAGGGTTCACTTGTATCATATGCAAAGATGGCTATGGCATAGTTGCAGGGGGCTAGAGGAAAGCTTAATATATGTGTTGGCTTTACACCTATGGAGGAGGTGAAAAGGCAAAAGGTTTTTCTCCCTTTCCTGGCCAGAACATAATTTGTGTGGCAAATTCAAGTCATGCTTTAGCAATTGCAAATTGAACTGTAAAAACATTTAGTTAAAGTTTTTTTCCAACTTTCCAGCAGATGAGCTGGATGTGGAGAGCCATAAAAATGCAAAAGTTTCAATCTAAGAACAGAGTAAGAATGAGAGTAATTGGGTTTGCCTGCACGTTGGGGATTTCTTTCAGTGAGCGTTAAAGAAAACATCTGGGCTGAAACCTCACAACACATGGGTCAAAAAAGGTACATTTTCTTCTAGAGTCATGTGGTGACCAGATCTTCTTTTCTGCTTGTGCAGTGAACAGAAAAAAAAACACAACACCCAAACCAAATGGGGTGCCATGTTCAGAACAAGAAGTTCAGAAACTTACTGTTTCCATGATCCAGATACAAAATTGCTCGCACTGGATTAGTCTTATGTGGAGATCCCAAAGGTACATTTTCCTGAAGCACAAATTTCCCAAATTACACCATGGCTGTCTCTGGAGGTTCTTTTATTCTGAGACTAGAAACAGATTCGATGCACCTCTGAACCCTAGAAAACGCTCTGTGTGTGTGTGTGTGTTGCGGGATCAGATGTGTCAAGATTCCTCCCCCTTTCACTGAACATGTTCATCTTGGACTTTCAAATCTGATGGCTGGTATGAAAGAATTGTTCCTTACCTGTTATTTTATGGGTATCAGACACATGTTGCCTTCTACTGAAACTGTGAGCTTGAAAGCCTCTGGAAAAAACCCAGACCTACAGCCCTCTGGTTGTGTTTCATGGTGTTGCTCTGGTTTTAATCTTACAGAGTTTCAACTGGGTTTTGCCTTGGATGGTGTAAGTAGAGTCAATATTGCTGGCCACATCCAATCGCGGTGCTTGCCTAAAACCGGTGGAACGCACGACTGGTGTAGTGATGTCAATTGTAATTACAAAAAATGCATCACCCGAGCACCTCTGGTTACTCGGCAGGCGGAATTCGGCAAGGGTGCAGAAGTGACCCAGTCGCACTGCTCGGTGCCGACCAGGGGTGAACGCTGCTCACCTACGCATTTGCCATGGTGGGATCAATCTGTTCATGTGCTCCGAGCCGCCCAAAGCTACCCAAGCACAGCTGGGACGTCCTTTTAACGCAGGGCTGGAGGAGGTGATGGTGTGCTCGCTGGGTTGTGTAACGTGGTAGCGTGCGAATTGAGGAAGCAGACCTGTGCTGAATCGTCTCTTCGTGCTTACGAGTTGTAGGTTTAAACCATAATCTCCTGGAGATTATCTGAAGCAGGGTGTTGCAGGCAAGGATGGATGAGGGGGATCCCTGCACTTGTTAAAGTGCACCATGGTGCGGGACAAAATGTGGGAATTGTGGGTCTGGAAGGGGAACAGGCAAAAGGAGCATTCTGGTAGGTTAAACAGGAGGGAGCCTGGGCTGCTTGTATCATGCATTCCAAGGAACATTTACATCGTATACTCATTACAGCTGATGTGGAAAGTGTTTAACTCCTTGGGAAGCAAGAGGCTGAAACCGAGTAATCCCCCAAGGTGGATGACCTAAGCACAGCACGCTAATGGGGCTCTCCTTGTCAGGTTATTTTCAGCAGTGTGGGACAGTGTTCCCTCTGCCTACTTCTCAAGTCTTTCTTTGCCTTTGGTTTTCTTTTAATGCTGGGTCCCTAGAAAAGAAAAAAAAAACCAAAACCCAAACCCCAAAAACCCCAAACCCCCCAAACACTGGAGCAATTTCATTGCTACTAAAATAGGTTAAGGAGAGCAAAAAGACTGCTCAATTTTTTCATTAAGATCCAGAAAAAAAAGTCTTTCCATAGACTGTGGCACAGAAGTATTATCACCTCATGTGTCTTAAAATTTTCCATCTTTACAGCGGTATTTGTTAGCACTTTGTAACTTCCTTTAAGTTAGTCTCTATCCAGGCTATCCAAGAGCATGCAATATAAATTTCCTGCGGCACACATAGGTTCCCTGAAAAGCAATGTGTAAAATACAGATCATATTGTAGCTGTTTTATTTGCTGTCATTTAATGTGTGCATCCATCATACCATCGTGAACTCATCAAGCGTTTTGTAACTCGGCTATTCAACCCTGCAGCTGGTGGGTGGGTTCGCAGGCTGGCAGCTATGAGGCAGTGATTCCCCAGTTTAAAAATCACTCTGCTCTCTTCAAGGTCCCGACAAGTAATTTAGGGAAAATCACAAATTCAGAGGGTTTTCCCTGCCCCTTTTTTGATGATAATAAACAATATTGTGGGCCAAAGACAGGGATCTGTCATGCAGAGACCATCCTAGGTAAGCTTCTGCGTGTCAGATGTGAACTTCGTGTACCTCTTGGCAGGCAGTCGCTCACACGAGCACTGGCAGCGAGTCAGGGAGCATCTGTGCTTGAGTAACTCCTGCCCAGTGGGGATAGCACTTCACATTCTCTCTGAAAGGGAACTTTTTTCAGGAATTCAGCAAAGCATGTAGACTTTGAGGACATGGCTGCTTTTCCTGGAATTAACAGGCTGCGTTGAGTTGCAGGCTGAGATTCTTTGGTTCAGCTAATGTTACATCTGCCCTTCGTAAAACTTACTGGATTTTTAAGTGCCAAGGCCATGCTGGTAGGAAAACTTGCAACTAGCTGGAGGGCTTGATTAATGGGAGTCTAACCAAGGGGAGGGGACAGTAGCCCAGGATGGCTGTCATACCTATTAATAAGACCAGAACAGAGTCTTCACACTGAGGCAGCTATGAATTATTTAGTTACCACAGATGGACAGCATGCCATTTCAGTCAGTGGGGTTTGGCCTGAACATCCCATCAGAGATCTGGCTTTGCTTAAAGCCTGGTCTAAGGCAAACGCAGCAAGTGTCTCACCAACTGAGACATTTTCTTTTGCCCAGTGAGCTTTGGCCCTTTAGCAGCATGCTAGAAGCATGTTTTTTATTTGTGCCAAGTTTGCCACTCCAGGAAATGGCAAACAGACAGCTGACTGTAGATCCAAGGTTTATACCATGTTCTGTCCCTGGCTGAGGGGAAAAGCCCCTGAAAGGTGCTCTTTATCTGTGCCAAGTGGCATCCGTTCCCAGAGAATCCTTGTAAGTATCACTCCTTCACAGCATCCCGTCCATCCTACACAGCTCCAGCCAGGAACTGAGGGAGACCAGTAGATGAGGAGCCAGCTACGACAGCTCTACACCATTGGAGGAATAGCACTGGGATCCTTCTGGTGTAGCAGGAGGAGTGTATAGTGAGATGAAAGATGTGGTCCAAACCAAGACTAAAATTTGTATTTGATCAATAATGAAAAAACCTGGTCATCCTAGCGTTGTTGTCGCTCTGTGATATCTGTTGGCTGAGCAATGGTACTGTAGGCTTCATAAGTATATTATATTCAGGCAGCTCTTCAGCTGGTGCTTACTCTGTGTCATTTTGGAAAAATCTGATTTTAATCACTTGTCATAGGGATGACCTTTATATGACACAGGAGATCTCAGGTTTTTATGGTTTTGGTGAGAATAACATAAGGAAGACAAGAGAACGTTTGAGCAACGTGACATCTTGGCCAATATGGCCATTCTTAGGTTGACCTAATGCCTTCATCCAGACTGTGGGTGGGTGCATGTGCAGCCTCTGGAGAGCAGAGCCTGCCAGCTTCCCCAGAGCAGGGCCTGGCTGAGCTCTGTGTGCACTGGCAGAAACCTCCTACCCCTGCACTGAGGAAGGGCAGAGGCAGAAAGATGTGCAAAAGGTAGGGCAAGAGGAGAACATGCACCTGCAAGACAGAAGTTTGAAAATGATCCTGAAAGCCCTTGTGTAAAGCCACTGTCTTGACTTCTTGGCCTCAGCTAAAAATCGCTAGATTTTGAACTTTGAAACGCCTGCTGCTTTGGTTGTGCAGTTGTTCGGTTTGGAGTTTTGGTGGGGTTCAGAAGAATGCAATGATCATATTTGCATTGATCGTCTACAGCATTCAGTTGAGGATTATTGTCATTAACATTATGGCACTCCTGGACCAGCAAGATCCAACCCGAGTCAAATAATTATACAATATAAAATTCAATCCCTCTAGCTAAAGAATCTCCTTCACTTCAAGTAGCAATTATTCCTCCTCAACCCTCTAGGTACAGGGACAGAAGAAATGTCATGATTATGACTTCCATGGACACAGCCCAGGGGATCTGGTGGGCACAGCATGCCTCAGTTTTCCGTGTTTAATGAGAGCCACATGCTAGCTTTTTTCATTCCTGTTGAACATGCGTAGAGGTGCCAGGAAGAGGCTTAAGCCATTGCAGAAAAGAAATAGGGCATAATCTGAAAAGTTTAAAAACTGCTGTTGAAACAGATGCCATTGCTGAAGGCATTTTCTGCAAGTCAAGGGCGTTTGTAGCTTCTCTGCCCTTCCAGCAGCACTACTATTTTTAATCTAAATAGATGTAGTCTCTCCTGGTATTTGCAGCTGGAGATGTTGCTTGTCTTCCCGGGCTCAAGTCTTGTGGAGTGGCCATTAAGACTTGCCTGGTGTTGCCCTAGAGGTGTCTATGTTTTTATGGTAACAAAGTGATTTCTGTCCTTTACAGGGTGTAGGCCCCTGCCTTTGTCACTGATAGAATGATGGGGGCCAGGCTGAAACCTTTTGTCAGGTGTGATTTTCACTGAAGTTCCACAAGAGATGCTGTAGATTTTGCCAGAACTCCTTTCAACCCACATTTAGTGGAGGCCTTTTACCAGAGGATCCTCATTAATATATTTAGAATGAAATTTGTTTCCACCTGCAGTGTCCTTGTTGGATATTTTCTTCCTCAGCCCATCCTAAAATTTGGATGCTGAAGTTTTAATTCTGTTTGTATTTACTGACCTAAAGTTTTGTAACATTTCATTTTCTTTCTTCTTTGGGATGGAGGTGGGATGGGAAAGGAGACACACTGATGGGGGTAGTTACCTGGCAGCTGCCTGTGTATTTTGGGAGTTGTCCATCAACAGAGATTATCCATTGTAGGATCACTTAGTCCAAAAAAGATGATGAGAAACTGGAAAGGTCCAGCGAGAGCTACCAAGGTTATCAGAGACTGAGGAAACAAGACCTTTGAGGAGAGGCAGAGGAAGCTGGGCTTATGTAGTCAGGAGAAGAAAAGGCTTACGAGTGAGTTGGGACGGGTGGCCAAAGGGAAACCGCAGGATCTGAGCTTGGATCCCACTTAGGACAGTTATATCAGGCTAAGACTAATTGCCACGCAATACAGCTAATATATTTGTAACAAAATTGGATCTCCTAAAAGCAATCCTGCAAGATTCTATAAAGCTGTGTTGTGGGTGAATACCTCCTTTCAGTTCGGCGGTGTATTTTCACATACTTTTTTATGGTGACTTTCATCAGCAGACCCACTCTCTAGTTTTGTCAAACTCAATTGAGATTTTTTTTCCTGGTCCGCTGACTTTTCCTGCTTACACAGTGCTGGCTTTCACTACTCGCTCATTACTCATTCCTTAATAAATTTAGTAGTCAGATTGTTTATTGTGGTACATAGGAGTATTTTGCAATCAACCTTGTGTGATGTAGAAAAATTACCAAATATTTCTATTCTTTGTTTTCCATCTGCGAGCCAGCTTCTCCTTGATTGGTATCCCCTGACCACTTACTCTTCAAAAGCAGGTTTTGCCAGGAGAATATAAATTTTCATTAAAATGATGATACTCATTCTCTGATCACCGTTTTTTTTACTCACTCAAGGAATCCCAGAAGAGTAGAAAATATCCCTTTCTTTAGAAAAGCCTTGTTGTGTACCTCCAGCCATGAGCTCCATCTTTTTCAGATCCTTAGGTGATGAAAACTAGCAAAACTGCATTATTTGTGGTGGAATAATGCTGACTTGTGTCCAGTGAGAATCTGAATTTTTATTGGCAGTGGCCACATCTACGTGGTGAGGCAAGGGCATCAGAAAGGACAAGTGGATCTGGTCCGTAGTAAGAAAGGATATATGCTTTCCCTACCCTAAAAGTTTTCTTCTATGGAAATAGATTTAACATGTTCTGTTTCTTATTGATTCTTTGAGAACAGCATCTTTGCATTGGGAAAATAAAAATTTCTGCTCACAGCTTCCCACAACTAATTAATTATTCAGTATTTGAGAACTCTGGGATTTCCTAAGCAAAAGTGATAAGGTAGGAGTGAAGAGAAGTCACAGCACATGATGCCAAACTCAGGCATGAGAATGATTTATTTGAAAAGAATGCAATATCCATCCTTTTATTTATGTTTTGCACATTTACTGTGGGTCTGTAGGACATAAATCACCTGTAAGATTTATTTTCCATTAAAATACAGAAATTACAGTGTTTCTACTTGTGAGCGTGTATGTTAAAAGCAAGTCACAAATGTGAACGGTTCACTAGAATCTCAGTTGATAAATTGCAACAGCCTCTCTGAAATCAGCAGAGTTACATGAATTTATCCCACCGCAAGTTTTGGATCAGTATATTTTAAATAAATCCCAAAGCGGTCGTCAGTTTGACGGTCCTGAAAGCTAAGCTAATCTAACCAGAAAGGTCTACTAGCTGACAAGGAACAAATAATGAGTATTTTATACATCTCTTCCCGTTTCTTGAATTTGGTCTCCTCATTATTACCGAAGGTGAGTGGCAGGTTTATATTCAATACAAGACGACTTCCAGTAGATGTCCTTTGTTCCTTCTGAAGCAGCAGTGCGGTGGCTGTCACACTAGCAGAGCAGGGGAGCAGTTACCACATCCTGGCCCTGGGTGCTTCCCGGATTTTCAGCGTGCCGTACGCGCTAGGCTGGCGTGGGCTTGGGAGAGCGGCAATCACCAGGTTAGTCCCCTGACCTCAAAGCTTAATGGGTTTTGTTCACCATCAGCCTAAAGGTATCCTATTTGGTCTGGGTCTTTTTGATGGCTGGCATTAACAAAGGTAAATTTTGTAGAATAAGCATTTTGTCCAGTTAAGCATTCATCGCCCAGCTGGTTGCTGCCATGCAAATTTCAAGTGTGAGGACGAGGGTATCTTCTACTTAGGGATGTTTCTCTGATGGCTGTCTAGCTTCTTTCATCCTTCTCTTATCACAGTTATTAAACGGTGTCCTTTTGTAGGTGGACAGAATCTACTTCCTTTATGTAAGTATGTATTCTGAGTCGCCTTAATGAAACAGAATGGTCGCCCTGGAAAAGGGTTCTTAGCTTGAGAGCTCAGTGACAGAAGGTTTTTGCTGCACAACAGTGAGAGAGCTCAAGACTGTCTAAACCTATAACCATTTAATGTGCTAAATCTCTGTTACCTAAACTGACAGTCTCTTTATATTATGGTAAGCTTGTCATAACTCGCAGATACAGGCTGGTAAATAGTGCATCTTATATTTAGTAAATAGGGGGGGAAAAAAAACCCAAAAAACATTAAACTTTCCCTGTAGAACTTTTTGCACTACAGTACTTAAGCTTACTGGAAAAATCCAGGATGGCATAAACTGTCAAGTGCCAAGACACAGTGCAGCTTCTTCCTGGGGCTGAACATCCAAGGACATTCTAGCCTTTCTGCTCAAATTCTGAAAAAGATGCAGACAAATTAAATATTAGGTTTGTGCTCATTTCTTTTCTTTGCACATCAGGTATCAAGGCTCTTGCCAGTTTTTATTTTGGCAAGCCTGATTACCAGGTTTGCTTGCCAAGGCTGTAGAGAAACATCCTTTGTTGGCAAGATGGACTGAATGATCTAATGCTCATAGTTGTTCCTTTCTACAGCTTCTCTACTTCAGCTAAAGATTGCGGCACCGTAGTTTCGACTTACTGAAATCATGTGGTTGCTATTACTTCTTGACTACTGAAGTTAAATATACTTGCCCATAACAAAATAAACTATGTTGTATTTGAGAGATATGAGCATTTATCAAAGCTCTGTCACAGCGGTTTGGTGGCTGTGGGCCACCTTTTCATAGGTACCTAAAGGTGTAATAAACATCTAGTGAAACTTGTGGAGTGCCTGAGAAGCTAAATGAACTGCTCCTCAAATGCAGTCTCTTGGTAGTGAACAGTGTCTTGGTAATTGAGCGAAAGGGCTTGAAGGGACAGATTTCCACCTATTTTACAAGGTGAGAAATATCTATTAATCTCTCTATTCCCTCTGCAGGAGTGCTGTAAATGCACCTAACCATGAAGTTAAGTGGGTTTTTGTACCTTGTAATGACAAATTGTCCATGTTACAGCCCTTCCTTTAAAAGCAGGAACTATGTAAGGCACTTCTTCAGGAAATTGGCTTTCTCTTCATTAAGCTAATCTTTTGCCTCAGAACACAGAGTATTCCACACGGTCACAATTGCTGAAACGTGCTCTCACCGTAAAGCCATTAACGAAGGCAGCTAAGTAAGAGATAGCATTAGAATCATTACCTAGTGACAAGATACAAAATTATTCTGACATCTCATCTCTTAGGCAGAAATCTGTTCTCATTTGGTGTTTCGTTATCCAGATAAGCATTAAAATAATAAAGCCAGAGTTTAGCAAATTTATTTCTGATCCTGAAGCCATATGGTCCTACTGCATGATGGCAGTAACTGCTGCAGTCTTCATGAGTAAGGCAATAGCAGAAGAGTGGCAGTAAATAAAAATGTGAATAAGTTCCTATGGTTGTTACTCTAAAGGGCGCGAAGCAGGTGGATGCAAAATTGCCCAAACTAGAAGTGGATGACACCGTTTACCTTGGCTGTCACTGGGCCACCGTATCATATCCTAATCCACTGTCTCTGCAACAGCATCACCTGGGAACCAGATCAGGCCAGGACCTGTGCTGGCATTACCTTTTCCTTCTCAACGCACCAACGGTTTCTTTTAAAAGTAGTTAGAAAGTAGATTTTTCTATGTACAAAAATGACAAAGTCATAAATATCTGACTTTGTATCTGACCAGAGACCAAGACAGAGACACTTTAAGTAGCTGGCAGAGTAGACAGAGACCCTGTTTCATGACTTTGCTTTCTGGGCTGGTGTTGGTTTGGTTTTGTTGGTTTTTTTTTAAATTTTATCTTCTTTTGAGGACAAGGGAGACATTTAACAGGTAATACTCTGCGTTATTTTTTTAAGCAATGTGTGTATGTGTTCAACGTGTTTATTTTCTTTTGCTTCAGCGATAGCAAACACAAGTGCAAAGCTAAGTACGACTGTGTAGAGGCAGGTACAGTAATGCTACTAACAGTTTGCCAAAGCCTTGCCGCTGCGAGGAAGCGGTAATGCCAATTTTCAGCTAGAAGCTCTTTTTTAAATATCTTTCATTGCAGCAGAAGGGAGCCGATCTGCTGCAGGAGGGTAACATCTGTGCTTAGCACTGTAGGGTGAGTCTGCACCAGCGTTTCAGTTTGGTTCAGGAGCATGCTTTTGGAACGTCTCTCCCAACATTGCTGCCGTGCCGTGCTTTGGGACGTGTCGCAGGGAGGTCTCGCAACACGCCAGCTCGTTTCCGGAAGGATGCGTTCCGAGAGGCTTGTGTGGCTCCTGCCACCTCAGCGTCTTGGCCAGTACCACCCCCAGAGCCCCCACCTTCCTGCACACCATGTACCAGGCCAACAGCATGACCGTCCTGTAAAAGCCTTGCTCTGGGAGGGAGGCTGCAGCGCTGCCATCGCATTATTTCACACAGTGAATTGGAAAAAAGACAGGTCCTTGTTGTTGCAATAACAGTAATAATAATGATGACGATGATGCCTCGCAACAAACAGGGCCATCATGCAGTGTGGGCATGACCTAAGAGGAAAGGAGCCCTGATCGCTATGGACAGAAGCCATCCTGCGCCTCCAGGAGCTGGGAATCACTGGCCACATTTTATTTCACAATATGCACATCTAGCCTATAACTTAGAAGAGGAAATACCTTCCCCAAAACTTATGAAGTACAGGCTATCCGTAAGGTTTTGCACCAGGAAACGCCAGGGCTGTCAGGCCATTGGTGATAAAGGTGAATTTTGTGCAGGGTGTGCTGATATTTGAAAATTAAAGGAAAGAAGACAAAAGCAGCACCTGCATGCCTTGGGGTTGGGTCTTGGAAAATATTTGGATGGCTGGAGTGTTATTTGTAGAGTTTGTGCATTTACAGTCCTGCAAGCACAGCATTTGGTCAGATGCTGGGGACTAATCGCAAGCAAATATAAATTAGTCAACTTTAAACAGATAGAAAATAAAATAAGGAGAGACTGTGTGGATTCAGGCATTATAAGAAGAGGGCAGAGAAAGATCAAACCCAGCCTAAAGAATCACAGTCAATGGAATAAGGACATAGCAACCAATATATAACCAGCATTTTCATATTTTTAACTTTTGACTCGTTTTTCTTTCTCTGTTTCCTATGTTTCTTTTATCTCAATTTTGATCCCAGAAATATTGTGGTACTGTAGAAATCCACTTGTGTGCAAGAGCTTGCATGTCTGAGGCTAAGATTACAAGTACTTTGGGGCTAACACTATGCCTGTTTATTAGCTGAGGTGGAACCAAGCTCAGTGAATAAATAACAATAGTTTATCCTAAGGAAATTTATTTGGAAATAATTATTCAATGGAGGAAAGTGCCAATATTTCAGTGCAACATTTGCATGAAATATTATTTGCAGAGTATTATTCAAACCTATATTGAAGTACTGAATAAGGAAAACATTTCCCCATAATAAGTATTTGACAAAAATATTGCCCAGATTTGGTATGAATAATTCAGTCTGCATTAGTAACACACGTGTGACTGTGCACATTATTCCTGTCTTTATAAATGCTACGGCAAATTGCTACAGGTTAATAGGTACTTACATCCTTTTCTGTGTAGAATGCTATTAGGTCCAATTTTTCAGAGGAGCTGAGCCACCCAGAAGTTTAAATATGATAATGAGTTGCAGATACTAAGCGTGCGTGTAAATCAGGCCGCGGCAACGTTAGTCACGGGGAAGCTGTTTGGGACTGGCGTGGAAGGGTAACGCACCAGCCTGAACTGGGGGCATATTCTGTAGGGCTCTCAGGGCTCGGGTATTCATTTCACCCTAAATGTTCTTTTCTTCCCGATACAAAAGACATATTTAGAATGGACACAATTGTTTAAAAGGTGATTAGGAACTGAACAGATTGGTGCTGGAAATACCAAAAGAAGGATAAAACTGATTACTGGACAAGTGGGATGAAAGGAGACAAACCATGTGAAAAACAAGACACAATAATCAAGAAAGCTCACTGCAAAAAGATCTCCCTACCGTGTTTCTGCTTGTGTTTCATTACAGCTGATGTTTAGGCAGGCAGTGGGAGTCAAGCAATGCAAATAGCTGTGAATCTGGCATCCCGTTGTTAGGCTCTGGGCAGGCATTGAAAAAACCCATGCTCCAAGCAACAGAGATGTTCACGTGCATGTATAAGAGAAGAGAGAAGAATAGAATGTGAAATGGTAATAATATTTTCTTTAGATTTAGCTTTTTGATCCAAAACCCTTGTCATTCTAAAGCAAACTGGAATTGATACCATAAAACGGGTGATTTCTGAGAGGATTCAGTTAGGCTGGTTCGATTATTCACCCTTTGACTTCAAAGAGCTCTCTAGACTGTATCAACCCATATGTCTGCTTAAAAAGTCACATATGTTGCAAAGCAGTTTTGATAACAGAGCAGTAATATTGCCATAACCAACAGATATTAATAACAGATCATTAAGAACGCGTTGTATCTATTTATACCACTCTCTCCGTCGATCTTTGTACACATCCTAACGGACCATGATTTCTGTACCCGGAGCCAGCCGGTGGCCCTGGGACAGGGATGTGCGCATGACAAGACTGTGCTAAGAAAACCATGAGTTATTTTATCAGGAAGCTGTGCCTTGAAGTCTGCTGAAGAAAAGTGGGGGATTATAGCGCAGGCCCCCAAAACCGTGACGATAGCAGGGCCTTGGAGGTACAGGCCTGGGACGTTACCAGAAGCCTTAAGCACAAGTTGCAAGTGGTAAATGACTGATTGCAGGAGAAACGCAATCTGGCGAGCTGGGTGGAACCAGTTTTAGGGCCTAACTGGGATGTGTGTTGAGTTGTGTAACAGCCCGTTGCAGCTGGCTGGCAGCGCAGGTGGAGACACCTTCAGATGGTACGCAAGATTGCAACAAATCCAACTAGTTGCACAGGAATCTTATTTTGGAATTGGGTATGCGAATTGATCACTCTGATATTCTGCGTTAATACAGACGCAAATATTCTTTCATCATCGTATTTGCTCTAGTGTTGTGCTGCTTGTGTTTGGTTGGAGGCTTTGCATGCAACGTGCAGAAAGCTACATGTTTTGGGTTTCCTGGAAAAGAAACATCAACGCTAACTGCTGTATTTCTTAAAACACCTTTGCTTTATACAAACCTTGCAGCCCCTGATGGTCCCAGATGAAGCCATTCCATATGTCCAATTCTAGCATAATCTGGTGGTGTAAATCTCTGGGAAAGACTTCAAGAAGCAGGTATGTTTAGACAGAAAATACAGGCTTAGAGCCTATACTGTCTTTGCAGGGACAAGGTTATGATCTTGTGACTGATCTTTAAGCTAAATAAAACTGATTTGGCTTGTCTGCCTGCTATTCGTTTGTGCTGACGTAGGTTGGTAGAGCAAATAAATAACGCTTACACAAAGCTGTACTAGAATCATGTACGTTTTATAACATGGTCACACCTGAACAGCTTGATGATGTCGAGTATGTAAATTAAAGATGTTCCTGGTGCATAAAAAGATGCTGTAAGTGACAAAGCTGAAATACTGACTTACAAATTAGGTGTACCATCCGGTGAGCTTGTTAAACAGCATCGCTCCAGGAGACAGTGGTAAGTGTGAATGATGAGCCATTAATCCACTTAGTGGATATCCTGTAAAAACATTTTTTTGTCTGCAGACAGTTCTGAAAAAAACCCTGTATTTGGGAAATGATTCCTTAGTAAGCAGACATTTGGTGGAGGGCCAGTGGAACAGCTCCAAGACCTCCTCCTCCTGACAAGCAGAATAAAAGACTTGACCAGGAAAATGAGTGGGCTTCTCATGCACCATACGTTGACAGTGCACATCAGCTGGGGGTCACAGGCAGCCACCCTCCCTTGGGATCACACAGCACTCTGATGGTTTGGGCAAATCCACTTCTCCCCTCCTCTGGGACAGAAGTTTCAACCTGCAGAAACAGCATAACTTCATTCTTCAGCTCGTATTCACACCTCATTGCTAGAGGCATTACACTTGCATTTTGAAACCTTATCACTTTTCCAGATTTGACCTGATTTTTTTAATTTTTAAGAGCTAATCTTACAGTGCTGTTCTAAAGGAAAGAGTTACCATTAAACACTCAGCTGGTTCTTTTCCTGGGTTATCCTTGATGTTGTCTACACAAGCGCTCTGCGTTTTTAGGAAGTTGCTGATCTCCGCTGTATCAAATCTTAGCATCTCCCTTTAGGACCAAGAGTTTCAAACAGGCAGAACCCTTTCCACTTTCCTGTTTGCCTGATATTCTTGGTTTGCAGCCTCCGGCTGATGTATTCTGGCTCCCCACGCTACCTCCCTTCCCTCAGCACGCTCCATTCTGGAAAGCTTTGCTTGTAAGTACCTGGCTTCCTCCAAGGAGCAGCAGTGCTTTGCTTTTCCCCTCACTCTGGGGGAAAATGAGGTGCTCTTGGCAACTCTCAGGAGTAAAGAGCTGCAGCCTCCACGCTGAGACAGAAGGACAGAGTGCCTTCAGACCAAGCTCTGGGGTAGCTCACGCTGTGGATCTGAGCAGGTCTAACCCTCGATGCGAGGTTACATAGGCCAAGTCGCGGTTCTGCGTGCTGTTTTACTGCTGACCTTTCAGGAAGTGGTGGTTGAAGTTACCCACTTCAGACGTAACAGCTGTAGGGGGCGTGATGTAAAAGCCCAAATGCGTGTACTTTGCTGAACGTCTGAACCGTTATATTTTAAACATTTTCCTGTGTGTTTTCTCTTGAGAGGGTATTAATGCCATAATTACCTGGATGGGTTTGTACTGAAAAGACCTAACAATGTCATTTTTCAGTTTCAGAAAATATGTTTAAACATTATTCTAGCTGGATCTAATTCTCTATTTCACTGAAGCAAACCCAAGCTGTTCAGGCTGTTAAAAACAAGCAACAAAAAAATCCCTCAGCCTGGCATTTTCAGCAAAAATTTAATATCGTTAAATGATGCGTTAGCCAAGACCTCATTCCTTTTACCAGATACAGCATGGTGCGTTATAAGTGTTATCAAAACTGACCTTCAGATGTCGAATTAAGTTAATAGATCCGAAGCTCGTTTAGCCAAACCTCTAAACTTCATTTGGCAGGGCAAACCCCTGGGCTTCTCTGAGACACACGGCCCCTTGGCAGTACTAACCGCGTGTCAGAGCTGATAGCCTGGAGCTGCGCTGGCACCTCCCGCCCCTGAGGAGGGATGTGAAGTTAGAAATCACAAGTGATGGGCTCTGGGCATCCCTCTGCATGGAGCTTGTTCCAGGATTAGTGGATTTTGGGCCAGAGGAGACCACAGGGACCAGTCAATCTGACTGTCTGTCTAGAGAATTTCACCCACTGTAGCTGGTAAATTTGTCTTCTACAGCTCAGATTGCTGCCTATGTATTGCATTTAATTAAGGACTGTATTTTAAAAAAAAAAAATTCTTTTTTTTTTGAGGTTCAGCTTTTGCAAATCACTAATATACAACGACAGAAAGCTGCAGGAAAAACGTTGCGAGCCTCGGGTTAGAAGCCAAGAGGTGCAATTACTGATGTGCGCAACAAGCTATTGCATGAGTGGTGAAAGTGTGATCCTGGCATTGATTTTTCCATTACTGTATCAGACTCCATGTGTGAGGCATTAACAGCGCTTCAACGGGTGTATACGAAAATCTGTCATTTGCTACAGCTGCCTCAGCGCCTGCCCTCTCACAGCCCCCAAACCTGCCCCGTGCCCCCCGCCGGGCATTCAGCGGGGTGAGAAACGATCACTCTTGACACCCAGGAGCTAGATGGAGAGAGGGGAGATGGCAGCGCATCTGACCTGCAAGATGCACCTGAATGATGCAGGGAGGGCAGTTGGGCTTTCGCAAAGTGAGCAGAAATTAAAGGAGTAATTTATCCCCCCGAGAACAGCAGCTGCCAGTGTGTGTGTGCTGTGGTGAGAGCCAGCACCCAGGGAACGACCTCCTTTGCTTGGGGTTGGGTGAAGCACTCTGTCTTGTCCTCTTATTAAGCCACTGATCCAAGGCAGACATGGAAAAGCTCCTTCCTAGGAGCCTCAGGGCCGCAGCAAAAGGGGTCAGAAATGGCACATAGGAACTGCCACCTTTCGAAAGGTGGAAATTTTGGGGGGGAACAAAGTATAACAAGAACCGGGGAGGTGGTGTCAGATGCTGTGGGTGGAGGGGTGGTAAGAGGAGGCAGAGGGGCACATCAGGATTCGTGCTGTGTTTGGATGAATTCAGAAATAACGATCTTGTACCAGCCCCACATCTGCTCAGCCTGGAAGAACTGATCCAAGTTCAAGAGGTTACAGGCAAGAAGACAGTAATGGAGAGAGACTGGAACTGGGAGAGAAAGGGGGAGGATCTGGGGAGCGAGGGGATAATGAGGTAAGCTGTCACAAAAGCAATGCAGTGTTTCTCTGATGTGTTATAGAGAGAAAAAAGAGAGACTTGTGAAAGCCTGTTGAGATTTTGTATTATAGGGTCAGGCTCTCTGGTTTTGTTGCTGCATTTTGTATGGCTAACTGGAGCAAAAAGGTCCATGTAACATTTGAGGATTCTCCTCACAAAGCGGGAGAACAAGTGCCAACCCAGAGACCTGGGAAAACTAAATACCTCCTCCCTGGTTCTCCTTAGTAAGCAAAATTTCTCCACCCACAAATGTTCTGACACTGCCCAAGTAAAGTAACCGGCAGTAGAGGAAAGGGAACACGGGAATATTTTTGCTTTGTTTGCTAATACTTGCAGATAAAGAGTAATATTTACCTGCACCCTAAAGCTCATTTTGACTTCAACTCCGTCGAATTCATACTCCTCCCTCCCCTCCCTTGATGATAACGTGCCACAAAATTAATTCTGTAAGTTACCCTGTGAACTGAACCCCACTCCTGCCCTGGTCAGGGAGCATCACGTCCCTCTGTCAGTCTGGCTCCACGGGAGTCACCCGTCTGGTCCTGCCTGGGGTCACCCACAGCTGGCCTGAGGCGCTCGGCAGGCCGGGCCCTGGGAGAACCAGCCTGGCTCTGTGCTCCTTGCCATCTCTTGCAACGATGGTCTCTCTCTGGGCTGTTTGCTTGGCATAAATCGAGTCTCACAGCGGAGACCTCGAAGCCGTTCTTGTGCTTGCAAATGGTGCTGCTCCACCAGCACCTGGAATACTGAAGCCCTCTGCCTGACCACCGAAGATGTATTTTGAAAAGCACGCGTGCCAACCACCTTCTGCCCTGCCATGTTCACCCTTCCCCACGGTCTGTGCCCCTGGTACACCTCCGGCGTGGCCGGGAGGTATCCCTGTCTTTACGGCTGCTTCCCAGCCTGACCTCTCTGTTGGAAGGCTGACAGCAAAATTAGAAAATAATTTCAGGTCTAGTGGTGGTTTTATGGGATGCAGCTGCTCATCCGCTGGGAACACGACTCGTTGCTGAGATAAAGTCACTGGGCACTGAAAAGACTGCACAGACTAACGATTTTCTATCAGTACTGACCTGAGCTGAAGACAAACCCGACTGCAAGAGACAAGAAGCTCTGCAGAGCTCCCGTTTACAATTCCCTCTGGCACGCCGAATCCTTACCAACGGCAGATCCCTTCTTTCTGAGGAACGTTATGAAGCAAACTCCATTTCATTTAGGTCATGGCCTTCGGTTTGATTTTTCAGAGAATTATGACCTACTTGGTGGCAGGGCTTTGTGCTTGTTTTTAGCTCTTCGGAGGGAGAAACTACTAAGTAAGCTGAGTACCAGGGGACAAGTGTTTCTTTTTAATACTAGCCTCTCAGTGTAACCAACCATAAAATATTTAGGATTCTTCTTTGTAAATCTAACAGCTACTGGTTCTGACTCTGCTGCTTTTTCTCCCGACCTTGATGAAGTCCCCAGTACCTCACTGTGAGGTGTTACACGAAATTCTGCCAAAATGAAACCTCTGGCCTGAAACACAGTAAAGATTCCATAGTGTAGAATAATGCTGGCTAAACTGATCTAAGCGTGACCGTATCTACTAGAATAAAGAAAAAAAGGAGATTTGTTTTCTTCTTTCCCCCACTCTCTTAATCCACCTTTCTCTGTACTAATCTGAAGATGAGCTTGTGAATGGTCACTAAGGAGGCCAGGGCTCGGTGACAGTTTGCTGAGCATCTGGCCTAGATCCTCAGCTGGTGCAGATCACATACATTGTGAAGCTCCTCACACCACCAGCAGATTGGGTTCCTGAACAGTAAATATTTACTTCTATAAGGTCCTATTCAACTTTAACAAAACACAACTTTCTATTCCAGCTCTTGTCCCAGATTAAGTCCAGATAAGCAAATTAAAGCATGTTACAGCAAGACAGGGAAACATAGCCGTGTTTTGAAGCCATGGTTTGATTTTTGTTCAAAAGGAAGAATGTCACTGGTGCTGCACCTTAACCAGGTCGTATTGAAGTTTCCCTAAATTGTATTTGCCCCCTTCCTAGAACAATAAAGTGCTAGCAGCTGGGCTCCAGCGCACTGCGCATTTCTGAAGTGTGACAAGTGGCAAGGTATGTATAAGCAGACCTCTGGAAACATGGGGTAAGCAAAGGCTTGATAGAGACACAGCCCCGAAGACCTTGCTAAGCTAAAAGAGCCTCTAACCTTTGCTTTTCTTTGTCCAAATACAGACTCCAAGACAGGCTGAAATGCATTTATCCAATAAACTTGTCACGCAGGAAAGGCTGTGCCGAAGCGCCTGGTCGGGCCCACCTTCGCTGAAAGGTAAGTGGATCTCCGGTTGTTTACTAGAAGGTATTGCACAATTTGCAACCCAAACTGAAAACCAGGCTGGCAGGCTCTGTGGGAGCCGTGCTGGGTAGCGCTTCACCAGCTGCCTGGGTCAAAGGCTTGCATAACCTCCGGGAAAATAATGTTTATCTGTGATAGTACTTGAAGTGTAAACTTCATTAAAAATATCATCTCCTATAATTTTTTTTCCAGTTAAGTGTGTGATTTTGGATTTCTAAGATACAAAAGGAACAAAAGGACTACCTCATTGTATTGACGTGTATTGTTCAGTTAATTTTAGATTTTGTGGCACTCTCTTGGCAAACCATTTCACACATTCAGGTAATTACCTGATACAATTGCACGTGAGTGACAATGCCAAGAGGCACAGACTTGCTTTACCCTCTTCCATGCAGCGCCAAGTAAGAAGCTCTGATGAAGTCAGTGCAGTTACTCCGATGTGAGATGCCTTAGTCTCGTCTTCACACCACACAGATACATAACCAGAATGATGTTATCACTGTTGTGTTCCAAACACTTTATTCCGCACAGAGTCTTCAAATTTAGGTTATTTGACTGAATAAATGTTTGATGGTCTCAGTGTAGCATCTAGTGGAGAAAGGGTAAATAACAGAAAAAAACGCAAAGCAGAAACGTGCCATTAACCCTTGCGCACGGCAGGGATGAAAACGTGAGCTGTTGGAGAGTGGGAATACTCACTTCCCCAGATCATTCAGCACAACATTTCAGGGGTTACTCCGAAGCGGCTGCAGTTAACTGGGCACAATGTGAGGCTTGTAATCCTGGCAGAGCAAGATGGTATCGCTGGCTTGAATTCAGCTCAAGATGGTCTCGGTCTGAGGTACGCAATTGCTGTGAAGGCAAATTGTCCTTTGGAAACTTCCCTACTTAGTTTAAATTTGCTCTCGCTCCATCACTAGTGTTTCCGTCCTGGCTTACAGTCAGTTTTGCGTTTCTTCTGTTCACACTAATGCTGTTTCTAGTCTAACTACAGAGCCAGAGCTACTGTTCCCCAAATTCTGTCCTGACTTAACCCCTGCACAACCCAAATGACGTGGGTGTTACTGCAGCAGCTGGCTGTGCTGGAAACACCGCAGCCAGATCTGGCTCAGAGTGGACTTGGCTAAGGACTAGTCCTGGACCCGCTGTGCAGCCAGACCTTGTGGGGCTCAGGGAAGTTGTGAACGTGCAAGCAAAGCAGGAATTGTTCCTGCTGCCTTTCTGCGGATTTGATCTGGGATACAAGGGCTTAGCTTTTGTGACATATCAAATCTCAGCAGGTCCTGAAAAGCTGAGTCCTCTATGTAATTATTTAACAACAGCAAAAAAAGCATAGAGTTACATTTTAACATCTTTTTTTCCTTAATGTCATTATTATAAACAAATTAGAGTAGAATATCCCTGGAAAAAGATAGGCTTAATTTTCAATAACCACGACCTTAACAAAGTAAAGAATAGGCGGCCTGCTTTGTAATTATTTTCTTCAAACTTTATTGTGACTTTTCCATGTGCATAACGTCTTTAATATTTTATGGGGAGGTGAACAAAGAAGCACAAATCCGTACACCAGAGTCTGCCTCTAGGCACAGTTCACAGTGGAGAGTCCTCCAGCAGCACCACTGTTAGAGGAGGGATACAGCTATGAAATTAGTGATGGGGTTGCAGAGCCAGTTCCTCATGATACAGCATGGAAATGGGCTGCCTTGGGCTGGAATACAAAGCAGAAGGTAAGTATGTCCCTCATTAAGGGCACCTCTAGAGAACACTGTGATTAATCCAAAATTATGTGAGAGACAATTTATTTGCAATTCATAAGGACACTGTATGTTGCCACTGATCCAAACGAGCAACTACAGAAGCCTGTGCATTGGTCTAGTGGCACTAACCAATATGTAGCAGGAAGGTTATGCTCAAGAGTTACCCATTCTGTATCTGTCCTTACTAAATCTTCTAAGCAAAATAGAGACGTGTTCAGCTCTGTTTACTCCTTCATCCCTGTTAGCTAACTGGACAGTGTAAAATGGGGCGATTCTCATTGTCCTATCTTGGTGCAATGAGTACAGCTGATAGTGGTGCCTGCGAGCAGTGAGGCTGCCGGGTCATCTCCTGAAGTGCCTTTCAACTCTACCCTAATCTCGGTCCAGCCCCTCATTACTTGATGTTTTCCTCTTCCTCTGAACTGCTGGGGGTCCCATCTGGTGATCCCAGGAAAAAAAAAAAAAAAGGCTGCTGCAATCAGTGTGACTACCCTGTTTTCTGAGAACTTAAGAAAGGGCAGCAAACACCACTGAAAAACTCTCTCACAGCAGTCCAGTAAGTGACAGAGCCTGGAGCTGGAGAGAGCAAGCTCCAGATTTTTACCTTTTTAAGTGGAGAGGAATTACTTTATGTGTGCTTTCCGTGTCCTAAAGGTAACCTGGGAGTATCAGTAGCAACAAGACTGGCAAAGCCAAGCATTCAAAAAACGAGTTTGTTTCCAAGATTGTGAAATACAAAAGACAGTTGAATTTTAATTTGTGTTCTGTTTGTTGGGGGTTTTTGCTTGCTTTTTTGACTTTCACATTTCCAAGTCTCCACAACTTTACGACTAGAAACATCATCATTATCATTCCTATCATCAGTATTACGGCTGCTTATAACAGTGCTACATGAAAGCTAAGATTCTTAGATAATAAGCAAATTTCATGAGCTGTGGGCAACATTATAGACCTGCTACAGATCAGATAAAAGCCACATTAAATCTGCAACTAATTGGTAGCCTTGGTGGTGGTGTCACCAGAGGGATGAAGCACTGAGCCATCCTATCCTCCGTGTGTGGTCCCTTTGCGGTTGAGTAAGATAGGTGCAGGTAGAAGAGCGCTGTGAATGCAATACAATGCTTTATTATTTTCAATGCAGACTGCAGTCCACAGGGCTGACACCTCACCCTTTATCGGCTTCTCTGTTCTTCTACGTCCCTGCTAAGCCAGCAGCCAACATTGTGTCTGTGAAAGCATCTTTGAGGGCTCTCTCCAGGTAACAGCAGTCAAATCGTTTGAAAACTTCCATCGGCTCTCTGGTCCTTTTGTCTTTGCTGGTTGTTTCAGAAGATGCCATCCAGACAGCTTTCAGGGTAGATGTATTTTTAAATTAAAACCAACACATACAACCTTTCTGCAATTGTGAACCGAAAATAATTTTTTTTCACGCTGTTAGAAAATGCAGTGAGCTGAATTTTATGTAGATGTTGATGTTTTTATTATAATTAATCTGTCTGATTTCTATACAATCAGCCCAAGCCTTCTAATGTTTGCTATTTATAACATGAACTTTGGAACTACTTCAGGAAGCCAGAAAGTGAACGTGCTATGAATCAAGAATTCAGAACGAATTGTTCGGTTCCTGGAAGAACTTAACCGGTCAAAAATCTCTCTTGACAATTTTAATTACTTTGCAGGGAGGCCAGAATGTGAGTGTACCAGGAAGCAGTTTGCACATATGTTTTGTTCAGCTGAGTTGCTGCTGTGCTGTCTTTTGTCTTTTTCTTAGGAAAGGTCAAATTTGGCAGTTTTCTCTACTGCATACTCAAGTAGATGGTTAATACAAGGTAAAAGCAAACCGCAACAGTCAATAAACACTCGGTTTTGTCTCTTTAGAGATACTTGTAAAGAACATTTACTTTTGAAACACGTCATGTTGTACTGCAACAAAGAAATTGTTTTTAGGACTGGAGTTGCATTTCTGGCTATGGTTTACCAGCGAGGAGAAAGTCTTTCACTGGTGCTTGCTGTTGGCAGACAATGTCGACCTCAAAACCTCAACTGTGAAACTGCGGAGCGGTGAGAAGTGACATACGGTCTCCTCTGTGTTTCAGATGAGTGAGTAGTTCTGTGCAAACTTTTGTAAAGAAGCCTGTGAAAGGCCAAAGTAACCAAATACTACAGTATTTTTTTAAATTCCCAGCAACAAACCGGGAAGGGATGACAGAGCAGCCATTTTCTCCTCCCCTCTTTTATATGTATTTGTGTTTTTCAAAAGGTTTCCCGATGTTTTACTTGAAACAGACCTGAAATACGAAAACTGCCCATCTGAAAGCCTGGGCTCGTTCCAGTGCTTGCCTTGCAGATCAAGGAAACAAAACCAACAAAAGCAACTTCTTTACAGAGGTGGAATGTGTACTGCGTCCCCCTAGAGAATAAAAGGCCTTCACTCAGAAGTGGAGATCTTAGCAACAGAAATGTAAATAGCACTGAGCACAAAACGCAGCAACCTGTGCACGTGTGGCATCCTTATTAGAATCACCGCTATACCGACTTGGCAGCTTTGAAAGAAAACAGTCTAGCTTCCAGAAAGTCACCTAGAATTCAGCCAGGTACAGGTCAATGTAAAGTTAGAAAAAATAAAAATAAAGCCTGTAGAGCTGGAATCTACATACCCAAGCTGCTCATTTCAAAACATTAATTGGATTTATTTCTTTTTGTCACTATAGAAAGAAATCAGTAGTAGAACTGAACTAATCCCTTATGAACTGAGCCCACGGGTACTCTCTTGCTTTTTGCAGATTTCTTTCTCCCCTCTCAAATACTCCAGAAATTTTCTGACAAGTTGCAAAGCCAGGAGGCTTTGGTGGCAGTTCTTAGTGCTGGGTTGCTTAATGATGGACCTAGAAAAGGCAAAAACTATTTTAAAACAAGCAACATAGCTCAAACCAAAGTTACAGGCTTGTTGCAGAAATTACTGGGTGAGGTTCCTTGGGCTAAGCCAAAGTGGAGGTCTTCTTAAATGGTCATTTTTGGCTTTGTATCTATGCAAGTGGTTTGCCTAAAATAAGATCGCTATGGATCTCATCTCCAAATTATGATCAAATCCCTTTTACAGTTCTAAAAATGTTCATTAGACATTTCATTAAAATGTTTTATCAGGATTTCTCACGTTCAATACCCGCAGTTCCAGGAGATGACAGGAAGGAAGAGCTCTGAGACAGAAGTCTTTCTGCTGCAGCTGTAATATAAGAAAGACTGAATTGAGTCACACCAAAGGTGCAGCGAACCTGGCACCCTACAGTTGCCTATAGTAGAAATAAAAGGACGGAGCAGTCATAGCTTCCTTTCTCCTCCTATTTACCATCTCAATTTCTGGCAATATAAAGACAGAATTGGAGCCTCCGTCCATCTCTCTGCAAAGCAGTCTTGTCTTCTGTTAATTGGTCTAGTTACTTCTTGCAGCCCTTAGTATTTTTGGCATCTGAAATACCCCATGACAATGAATTACCCAAATTAAGCATATGTTGTTTAAATAGTATTTCCTTTTGTTTGTTTTACACTTCCACCTGAAAAAAATATTACTGGATTCATCCTAGTTCTCAGAAGAAATGAGTAATTGTTCCTTGTTCACCTTTCCCATATCAAACGTGATTTTTGATACCTGTATTTTGTCTCCCATTTGTCACATTTTCAAGGTAGTCCCAGAGTACTTCATCTGTCTTACTTAGACGGTACTCCATCTTTCCGATCAATCTGGTCACTCTTCTGTTTTTTCACGTTATTCTGATGCTTAAGATTCTACCACGTGTTGACGTGCTATAAGCAGAATTTTATGTTGTGTTAAAGGAAAGAACATGCTTCCTGGGGATTTATACAGTAGCATTGTTTCAAGTTTGCTTTTTCATTCTCTTCTTCCCTTCAGTCCTAACTGCCTCTGTGAGCACTGAGGTAACAATTTCAGAAAACTATCCATAGTGAGTCCAAAATATCTTTGCTGACCGATATGAACTAATTTAGAGCACACTGTGTTGCACAGGTGAAGAGATTTTTTGTTTTCCTCTCATGGACATTTGTGATTGTTGCATTTTAGCTGCTACTTTATCACCTACTCCGTCTCCACTGTGAATGCTTTTGCTACTTTGCACCAGCAGTCTTGGGTTTGGTGTTCCTGAATAATTATGAATCACTGGAAAACACTCTCATCCCACTGTTCAATCCTGTTTCCCCTATCACTTGTGAACACGTTTTAAAGCATAGAGATCTTTGGAATCTCACCGGTTACTCCCTTCTTTGTGACCACTTTCCCATCCATCCTCCTTCTGAAGCAGTTACCAACCACAAAAGGAGCTCCCCTCTTGTTCTTCGTAAAAATGTTTGGGGAAATCTGGGCACACGACTGCTTGATCTAGGCCACACGTTAGATGTTCCTCATGTCGTGTCTACAGACCCCTCACTGTTCAGGCTGGGAAGATGCCCGGAACATGCTCTGTCTCCCTCTGTGCCACGCATTTGGATTTCCTTTCTGTGGAAATTAGACTGAGAGTAAAGGCAAGCTGGGAAGAGGAGAGGAGGCAGGAGACAGCATAAGATGGCACACACTTGGTCTTCTTCCAACAAGGAGTCAGATTATAGCTGAGAAGGACTCCAATGTCCCCATGTTTATACAAAGTCTATGTAAGCCAGCTCCTCTTTATCAGTATTTGCTGACATTGCTGACATATTTAAAGTACAGATTTGCATTTCCATCTCTTCCTCTTATGTGATGAAGACCCATGCGTTAGACTGACGGGTCTGCTGTTGCTAGGTTTTCCCTGAAGCCTCTTCTCAAACTTAGAATGTCATGTGCTGCTTTCTGTTCCTCCAGAACAGAGTTCACTCCAACCCATAAATTACAAAGCACAGTTAATAGTTTGGCGATTTCAGATCTGAGTTCCTTTAGAACCCTGGGGTGAGAAACACCTGGCAGGCAGGTACCCTACAATTTACTGACTGGCTCCAAAACCACGTGCTAAGTTTTGTGAATGTTTTTTTCTGACTGTGCCCCTTAAAAAGGTTTTGTTGTGGCAATCACCTCAAAATCCGCGATAAGGAAGAGTGGTGGTTTCTTTGAATGCTTGTGTTACACCTCTGTTGCCTGCTAGTTCCTCACATTCTCTGGCAGGCCTCCTGTTTTTTGATGTATTTGGAAAAGTTTTTATGCCTCAAAGTAATTTATTTTTTTTGCCTGATTTATTATGGTTTTAAATTTAACTTGCTAGAGTTTATGCTATTCCTCTTTTGGACAGAAGCAGAAAATAACAGTATTCCACAAGTGAATGCACAGATGGCATGCACAAAAGGCTCAGGTATTTGCAGTGGGTATCTAAAAATGCAACCCTGTGCTACTTTGATGCGTGTTAAAGGCCAAGGAGTTTGTTGAAAGCT
The DNA here is from genome assembly GCA_013399095.1 of Psophia crepitans. NCBI lineage: Eukaryota > Metazoa > Chordata > Aves > Gruiformes > Psophiidae > Psophia > Psophia crepitans. Next base: position 1,133,374 of record VWZZ01006503.1, on the reverse strand, counting down.
GGCGGGAGAAAAAAGGACTTGGCAAAATGTGGTCCAGCAACTGTAGCTACTAAGGTTTCCATCAGCTTTCATTCTCCATGTATTCCTAGAGGGTTCTCTTTTAAATATATTTCTAAGAGAAATACAGCCAGCCTCCAAACTGAAGAATAGCTGCAGCAAGCTTATAAACACGAACTGTTATTTCCCAGTAATCTAACAGCCGGCACTGTGGAGCCCTATTGCACAAACGCACAGAGCAAGTTCGTCCCTGCTCCAAAGACTGAAATGATCCCGTCCCCGCAGATTACCTTGGACACTGCTGAACAAGCACGCTCGGTATTTATGTCAATACTGCATTTAACAGCGATCCCAAAGCCATGTTCAAGCACAAACTTGCCTGCCCTTCACACTGCCGGGTGGCACGCTCCACACGGGATTCGGCCAGCCTCCCTTGAAGGTTGTGCCTGTGCAGTTTCTGTGAGCGTATGTCCAAAAAAGAGTTTTGCTGAATCAGGACCTCACTTTATAGCAAATTAAACATACATTATGCTTGATCTCAGTGTTAAGTGCCTTGTCTCCTGCCCCTTTCCCAGCTCAGCTCCACCTGCGGTGAGAGTCATTCATCTTGAATTGCTTTAATACAGAGTTTAAGTATGTCATCCTGGCAACAAAGCAGTTTGCACGGTATTTAAGCGAGAGGTTTAAAAACCCATTCACATTTTTAATATACATTTCTCTCACATAAATTATCGCAGCTTGGTTGGCAGGTCTTGCATGAGTAATAAGGTTGTTGGCACAAACACATACCACAGATCTGTTAAGTAAAGGAGAGGCTTTCATTTGTTCCTACGTGTGTATGAGAGACGTGAGGTTTAACTTGTACAACATGGTTTAAGATACCGGTGTTTACTAGTCATGAGAACATACCCTCCCCCAAATGCACCAGCAGGAGTACAGATAAATCCCCATGCACCAGTCTGAAAATTAAGCTCTTGCTGTGTGAACACTCCTTCTATGTGCCGGCAGACTGTAGCCGAAAACTTGCTCTTTTAAAGAGCCAGCTACTGAGAGAGAAGTGAGCTGAATGCACTTTTTACATATGAAAGGAATGTGTTCTCTTCCGAGTAAATACTGACAGTCACGTTTCAGTTTTCTTTCTCATTCATAATTTTGGGAAGTGATCACTCAGGGTACAGAACACATAACTTGCAATTCTGCAAAGTAAGTTTTCTGCTGAATTCTACATTGTAAGGTCTGAGCAAAGTCTGCAGCAAATATCCTGCAGTGCAATTTTGCTCCATTGATGTTGTAAGAGCACGAACTGGAGAACTTTGTCTCAGTATCTATTTTTAAACATTTAGCGCTCTTGCAATGCAGGCCTGACCTGAAGTACTTTGCACATGGTGGGAATCTTCCAACTGCCTTTATTTAGGGCCTTGAATCAAGCTTTCTGTAAACAACAGACTGTAGAAATAATAATGTATTGTGAGGCAGTAACTCTGGAAAGCCTAGCCTTTCATATCTGTCACCAATTCTGTGTTAGATTACCAAACGTATCCTTTCATAACAACTTACGGTTACATTTGCCAAACAAATGTCGTGTAGGTCTACCATCACATTCAGTGGTTTGGATTGCTTCTCTGTTACACGCTCCGTATAATGTATTAATTATTGTTATTTTCAAATTAAACATAACTATGTTTGACATAAACCCGGCACAAGCAAAGAATATATGAAAATGTGAGAGGCAGATTTGAAGCTTAAGTGCAAATGGTTTAAAACCTATCTAAGCAATTTGTGAATAAATTTGCCGTGATCTGAAAGAGAATTATCAGGAAGCCAAGACAATTCTGCAGCTAAGGATCCCCTTAACGCACAGAAGAACCTATCTTGTGCCCTGCTCGAGAGGCTGGCAGCAGTTTAGAAACACTGAATGCAGTTACTGGATGTCTCTAGGTGCACCGCAATCAGTTTGTCAACAGAACTGTGGAAACATTTGAGAAGAGCTGGAGGAACATGGACACAATAAGGAATGGCGTTACTGACGCTGCGTGCGTTATTTTGGGGCGTTACAAAATCATTAGCCTAGGAATTGTTCAATCCAGGAGAAAAGCTCACATTTCAAACTCTGTCATCTTACTAATAGACTTTCGTTAATAAAGTTTAAATAATGGCAATTTAAGAGTTTTCTAGTCATTAAAAAGTCTATTATTTAAAAGTGCTACAGAGGTTGTGCATCATCTAAAATTTCTGCTTGACTGCCTTCCCCAAAATAAGTCTTCCAACCCCTGATTCAACTTAGTCCTGAAAGAAGATGAGACAACTGGAGAATGCTGTGTGTCCTATACTCACGCAGGAAACGGGAGAGCAGGCTAAAAGAGCTTTGACTATTTAGCCTAGTAAAATGAAGGCGGTATGACTACTTTCTTAAAAATAATTAGGGGTAAACACCGTTAAGAGGGAAGGGCTATTTAAGCAAAAGCACAAAACTGGCACAAGAACAATTTAGGCTGAAAACGTTCAGGTTTCTAAACATCAAAAGAATACGATTTTAGAAAGCTTTCTAATTAGAAGAGTACATGCAAACTGCCTTAGTATTACCCTGCATCTTCCTGTGGTTAGGAATTTAATTGCGCAACCCCAGAACTCATTCCCAACTATACATTGTACGTGCCTGTTATCTGGTGAAGAGCTCATTGTGAGAGGTTCTATTTTAATAAACGGACACTACAGACGTTTTAAACCAAGCCCTTTCATGCAACAGTATATACGTGAAAGCACTAAGTGGTGTTCAACCGAAGTCCTGCAAAGCCAACCTTCCCAGGGGCCGCATATGAAAAACCTTTCTGTGGCCAAGAGGCACAATACCCCTCACACCTTGGAGAACCCTGGCGAAGACTTACAAGCCAGAGACTTACAAGACTTACAGAGAAACAACTCTCTGGGATGTTTGCAGGGTGAGGCCAGGTGGACATGTGGCCAAGATGGAGGGTTACCCCATTAAGCCAGCCCCATTCCCCCTCTCTGGCTCTTTTCCTCCCGCGGTAGTGGCCGTGACTGCCCAGCAGTGCAGGCTTACTGCCATTCAGTGCCGTGCCCCGGCCTGTCACTCCAACCACTTGCGAGGCAGCCCCATGTGATCGAGAGGCACCGCTTAGCCGCACGTCGCTGAAGATCAGGGGAGCACCACCTCACCTCCTCCCTCAGCTCTGCTTTCCCATCACGCGTGTGCCCCTGTCAGCCCTCCGGGCCCGGGCTGCTGCCTGCGGCAGCCCTGGGGCTGCGCTCCGGGGTACGTGGCACAGGAGGGCTCCCAGGCTGCGCCTCAGGGTGCAGAGAGGCTTCACCTCTCCCACGCCAAGGCGCTAGCGCAGATGACCGGGAAGGCTGCGGCTACACCCCACCTCCCCACAGCCCCGTTTCTGACGAGGGGGGATCCAAGCTCTCCCGGGGTCTCTCTGCCTCAGGGCACGCCGGAGGCCCGAGGGGCCGCCTGCACTGACGGCGGTGTTTCGGTTAACGTCCCGCGGCGGGAGCGGGGGCCAGAGCAGCCCGGGGCTCGCAGACCCGCAGCGCTCTCAGGACCGACCCCTCTCCCCCAGCAGCGGGACGCACCCGCCGCAGCTAAGGCAGTGTAGTGCACTAGGGGGCCCGCAGCGGCGACACAACTGTGACTGACGGCTCAGGTGGCCAATCCACGCTCAGGGACGGAAGTGAAGCCCCGCCCCGCTGACTGACGGTAGAGCCACCCAATGACAGCACGGGACGGATTCTCAGCCCCGCCTTCTCTCTTTCATGGACAAGCAGCGGGACCAATCCCAAGTGGAGGAGACCGCCCACTTCCCTTTCGACTCTCGCGAGTTTCCCGGGCTCACTCCCGTTCCCCCCGCCAGCCACCGGTGACTGCGCAGCCGCCATGTTGGTTGCTATGCTGCCCGTATGAGGCGGGAGTGCGGCTGTGAGGGGAGGAGGCTGCTGTTCCTCCCACCTCCTCGCCCGCAGGCGATCGCTCACTCGCTCGCTCACCGGCAGGGAGGGTGCCTCTGCAGAGCCCCGCCGTCTCTCCCCTCCCCGGTTCCCTCTGCCTGCCGGCCGGGGTTGCGCGCGAGGTGACT
>VWZZ01006503.1:1057164-1128471 GCA_013399095.1 Psophia crepitans | reverse complement strand
AACTCAGCTGGACGCCTGAGACGGATTTTTTAATTTTTTTTTTATTTTTTTTTTAGTACGTTTAATGTGAAAGTTTGCGTTCCTGTGCTTTCGAGGCACATGTGCACGTTGCCCTGGTTATGGGCAGGGAAAATGGGTTTGAGCGCTGTCGTCGCGTTCCTCTGGTACATTTTTAGTATCTCCCTCAAGCAGAAGGCTTGTATAATCGCGTGTGTCTGTATGCGACAGAGGCTTTCGGTCTACCTGGCGATGGGTTAACTCGTGTGCGCTGTTGCAGCACCAGCTGGGAGAGGAATAACGTCTCTTTCCCTTCAGTGAAGCTCCAAGAGCTAGTTGCTAAAACTGGTGGCTGCTAGTGTAGGTGAAATGTTCCCACCGCTTGTCTGTTCCAAGAATATGTGTCGTTCAGATGTAAAATACACGTGAATGAACTTTGTGCTGCTACATAACCCTGCCAGCACTTCAATGTGGACAAGCTGTTACAATTTTTTTAACTATGAGATGGAAAAAATACCGGTGTGATTTGTGTATTACAGAAGTGCTAATGGATTTCAGCTGAGGAATGACTGTTAGACTACAGCATGCACCTACATTTTCTCACCCACGGGGCATTTCTCCTGCCCCGAGCTAAACTGCGTTGGATGCTAAGGGGATTTTGTGAGTTCACGTTCCCCTGCTTGTTATTGGCAAATAACTGCCCTGCAATGTTGGGAGCCGCTGGTGTGTTCACACACATGCAGACGTTTATGAGTTCCTCACGTCGTGAATGTGTGTTGCAAAAATAGAAGAACAAGTTAGATTATAATTGGGAAAACAGTTTTCTTATTAGATATGTATATTGCAGGAAAGTTTGAGGTGTTTTTTTTTTTTCCACTTCATTGCCTAAACATAAAATATTGCAATCTTATGGATGCCATTTTCTTGACAATGGATTTCTTGCTTCACTGACCTAAAAAAGTTGATTTTACATCTTGGCATCACTCTGGCTTGCACCATGTTGATTAAAATACGGTTCTGGGTCATAAGTTTATGAATACATGTGTGTGTGCCTATACGTTTCCCAGGCATGTTTATGTTTTACGAACTCAGAAATTTAACTATTGGTCTGATTTATTTTTTTTTAAGTAGTTTTGTTTTCATTACAGTTTCTATGTATTTTGAGGTTGTGCTCATTAGATTATGTTCATGTTTTTATTTGTAGTTTAAAGTTGGATTAAACATTGGAATGCGAGTGCATTTTCCTCAAAAGCAGGAAAGTATTAATATTTTACCTTTCGGTACATTTTTTCTTATGTTTGCGGTTAAGTTTGTTTGGAATCAGGTTTGCCTGCTTAGGGTTTAGTTTGATGTTTATTTCTTGTTTAATAAGTTTTTCCATGAGATGTGTTGTTTATTGCCATGCTTTACAATTCTGTTGTCCTGCTAATGTCTAATTTAGGTTGTACATAGCAGTATTGATTGAACACCCTTGCTAAAAATACTTTCAGGGTTGGGTATACTTACAGCGTAGCAGCAGGAAAGTTAAGCCTATACTGTTTTTCTGTGACTCGAATTAATTTAACAACTACATTTGTAAAACATGAATAAAAGCAAAATCCTGTAATCTTAGAAGTAAAGCTAATGGCTCTATGGAGTAGATGAGATGTCTATTAATGAGCAGAGTTCATGTAATAGTATTTGTATGTCATTTCCATTAGCATATTTGGAATATATGGTAAGATAATACCCAGGGTACATCATTTTGGCTCTGATCCTTTGGTGACCCCTGTTTGGGCAGAGGGATCCACCTACACAAAACTTGCTGCTGGAATTGGAGCTGAAACATTAATTCTGCAGACACTAGGATTATGTTTATCGTAAGCATTTGCTGCACGTGAATGTTTTGTTGTTAACCCTTGTGTTTCTGTGGCATGTCATATAGGTTTCTGTGTATGCAGAGAGCTGCAGGGTTGGTGCTCAGAGTAACAACCTAATACAATAGTGAGTGACGTGATTATTTTGTGAAAATGAGGATTTTTTTTGAAATTGCTTTCATATTGTAACTTGGCATTGCTGAAGGATCCTCATCAGCATTTGGGGGCTCCATCTTACTAGGGTCTTGTTATCCTTGAGGAGTTATTTTAGGAATGTTTTGTTGAATATACATGGAAGTTTTGTGTGTTGATTTATGCTCACGTATGAAATGTGGCAAGCATATCTACAAGCATACGCTGGAGAACTGAGCGGAAGTTACAAGTTCGAATGTATGGGAGGGGAAGATACTCAGGATGGTTCACTTAGTCCCGTAAGCTAACCTGTGTGTGGGAAACAAAGACTGAACGGCTTGCTCATGGCAGTTTAGACGTTTGTATTAGTGAGTGAGTTGGTTAAGTGTCTTCTGAAAATGATGGTGGATTTAAAATTCTGCTTTAACTTTTCAGCTGATCAAAGCTTAATTAAAACAAATAGTAGGCATGTGCATGCTTTTTGTTGTTGAAGTAAATATTAGATCATTTTTCTTAAACTGATAAATAGCAAGTTTCTGTCATTTGCGTCTTAGGTCTTCATACAAACATTAGTTAGATCTTCTCGTATGCCATGTTTCTGCCTCATCCCTCCCTGTCCCTTCCCCCAGTTTGGGTTTAAATTTGGTACAAGATCACATGAATCCCATGCCTTCACATCCTGTTTTTGTGTCACCTCACTTCCATTCTCACCAGTTATAAAAATGGTCAAACAAGAGAATCTTTCAGCAGATGGTTGACTGTGCTTTTTTTCTCCCTTTTTTTTAAATACCACACTTTCACTCTGGTGCTGTCACTTTTCATAAAATACCCAGATGAAATTCTCATGGGTTTATTGTGCTCCAGCCTAAACAACTGTAAAAATGGTTTGTGTGTGCATATAATACAGGATTGTTTGTAGTGGAAAGAAGAAACTGTGAAGGTGGAAGAAAAAGGTGAGGATGGCCTGAGCAGGAGACAAAACCAAATAAGCTGAACTGGTAATACAACAGCAGGTCTTTGCCATCTGGGCCAGCTGTTCATATATGCTTGTTTGGGAACAGAGGCTGTTTTTCCTTGAGGACTTGTAATCCATTGAATTAACACAAAACCAGTTATAAAACTGTAGGCTTTTGAAAGCTTTTAATTTCTAAAATTTGTAATTTTCTGGAAATTTTCACTGTTCTGTTGTAGAATTACATACCCGCAGGTACATATTAAAAATCTCCATTCTTGTTTTGGAGAATTTCAGAATTATTAGCAAGCTATTACTATTTATCACTTACAAAATAAATTATAATATGTTCACAGAAATTTTATTGACATGTCGATGTACCAGAGGTTACAAGAATAGAGTCTTTTTACGATGATCTAGGTTACAGCATACTAAAGTCTATACTGGTTGTATGCATGGTGTCTCAGTATATGCTACAGAATATTACAGCTGATAGTCACATAACTACTCGAGTAGATCAGATGAGCATAACTAGATTAATTTTAGTTTAAAATGTGAGAATTGAACCAACTTCTCCTTTTTCAGTTTAAGCACCTTCAAAAAAGACTTGGTAGTGTGATGCAATTAGACCTATCTTGGTACACTTCTTTGTCTCACACTGCAATTACTTCTTAGACAAGTTATGAGGTGACTGTTATATGATAAATGCAATTCCATTTGGGTGGTTTATGAGATACTGCCATCTTTACAGTTACATGAGGAAGGGGGAAATGGCTAATATCCATTTAAAAGAGTTGAAGAGAACTAGGGTTGAAGTTGGCCAATACTGTGCAGGACAATAGCAAGGGGTTTTTTAAATACACTAACAACGAAAGGAGGACCAAACAGAACATAACCTTATTACTTGATGAGAATGGTCACCTCATAAACAGGAACATATGCCTCTGTCTTCAACGTTGGTGATGGGATCCGGAACCGCACAAACTGTGACTGCGGTAACGATAAACTCCCAGCGAACCCCGAACTTGTGCAGGGTTTGCTGCTCTATCTGGATCCATACAAGTCCATGGGGCCCGATGGGTTTCGTCCCAGGATACTCAGAGAGCTGGCTGATGTCATTGCGAGACCTCTCTCAATTATTTTTCAATGGTCTTGGGAATCTGGAGAGGTCCCAGTTGGCTGAAAACTGGCAAACGTTGTTCCAATTTTCAAGAAGGGCGAGAAAGATGACCCTGGTAGTTACAGGCCTGTCAATCTCACTTCAGTGCCTGGTAAAATTATGAAGAAAATTATGCTGGGAGTTACTGAAAAACACCTTAAGGACAACGCAGTTATTGGTCACAGCCAACACAAGTTCGTGAGGGGAGGGTCCTGCTTGACCACCTTAATTTCTTTTTATGACAAGGTCACCCATCTAGTTGACCAAGGGAAGCCAGTCAATGTTATCTTTTTGGATTTTAGTAAAGCTTTCAATACTGTTTCTCACAGTACCGTTCTGGACAAAATGGCCAGCATACAGTTAGGCAAAAACGTAATACGATGGGTGAATCATTGGCTGGCGGGTCATGCCCAAAGAGTTATACTTAATGGAATTACATCAGGCTGGTGGCCAGTCACTAGTGAGGTGCCCCAGGGCTCCATTTTGGGGCCAGTTCTTTTTAATACTTTCATAAATAACTTGGACGTGGGACTGGAAGGAATCGTGAGCAAGTTTGCAGATGATACTAAATTGGGAGGACCTGTGGACTCTGAGGGTTGCGAGGCCTTGCAGAGAGACCTGGACGAATTAGAAAACTGGGCAATCACCCACTGCATGAAGTTTAGCAAGAGCAAGTGCTGGATTTTGCACCTGGGAAGGGGCAACCCTGGCTGTACATACAGGCTGGGCGATGATGCACTGGAGAGCAGCCACGCTGGAACAGATCTGGGCGGGTCTTGGTTGACACCAAGATGAACATGAGCCAACAGTGTGCCCGGCATTGCCAGCCGGCCTAGGGAGGTGATTGTCCCGCCCCACACCACACTGGTGTGGCCCCACCTTGAGTACTGTGTGCAGTTTTGGGCGTCACAGTACAAGACAGACATAAAGCTATTGGAGAGTGTCCAAAGGAGGGCAACTAAGATGGTGAAGGATCTGAAGGGGAAGACGTATGAAGAGAGGCTGAAGTCCATCGGTTTGTTCAGTCTAGAGAAGAGAAGGCTGAAGGCAGACCTCATCACAGCCTACGGCGTCCTCGCAGAGGGGCAGGTGCTAATCTCCACTCTGGTGACCAGCAGCAGAACCTGGGGGAATGGCATGAAGCTGTGACAGAGGAAGTTTAGGTTAGATATCAGGGAAAGGTTCTTCATGGAGAGAGTGGTCAGGCACTGGAACAGGCTCCCCAGGGAGGTGGTCACCATGCCGAGCTTGACTGAGTTCAAGAAGCGTCTGGATGACGCTCTCAGTCATCTGCTCTGATTGGGCTGGTCCTGTGTGGAGCCAGGAGTTGGACTCGATGAGCCTTATGGGTCCCTTCCAACTCAGGATATTCTATGATTCTATGAAAAATAAACAGTCTTTTAATTATGAGTAGTTATGTTCTGTAATGAAGAATGCTCTGGGAAATATTTTCACTGCATGGCAAAGAAGTGCAGTTGCCACTTAAGTTTTCAGGCCATCTGTAAGATTTAAGAGGGGAAAAATTGATAATCCACTTCCTATGGCATCTGTGTTCTTATGTTGCCTTTCTGGCCTTTCCTTATCTTCTCCAGGGTAGCTAGCTGAGAGAATAATGAATGATTTATTCTGCATGACCAAAAGCCCAAATCTTCAAATGAAAATCAAATGTAATGCTGATAGAGATTAACATTTTCATACTTGGATTTTTTTAATTAGAATGATGTAGATTAGATTAAAGGAGGATGTATTCAGTTCTCTTATCAACCTGGGATTTATACTTTAAATTAAAATTCACTAAATATCTGGTATTAAATGCTGGAAACCTTGTTCTAACTGGTGCTTTTTTAGGGATTGTGTTGCAGGCTGGAGGCCTTAGTTGCATCTTAATTTTGGTTATTCGTTTGACAGTTTTCATAAACTAATAAAGTTTCATTTAAATGTAAACTCTTTTTTTTGGAGTTTGTTAGGAGTAACAATGTGTGAATTGATTTGGTTTTATGCTTGTTAACTGTGTTTCTGTTAAACAAATGATCTGCGCTTATTTTGTCTCTAAAAGGATATTAACTTTTAAGACAGTTGGGTGTACTTTAGCTTTTCCTGAACCCTTTGGCCAGTTTATGACATTTGTGTACCAACATGTCTCTACCCTACACACAAAGAAGAAAAACCCAGAAAAAAAACCCGAAAAACACCAAAAAAACCCCTAAACCATGTTCTGTGTCTTTTGCAAAAGACAGAAATGAGAAACAAATTATATCAGTACTGCAGTGAAACAGTCTATTCAGTGCAATGGAAGTTACATAGAAAAAGCTTTCTCATGTGATAAAATTATTCTTAGGTAAGTCTTACCATTTTTTCGGTTTGGTTGTTTTTATGGCATGAGTCAGGTTTAAAACCAGAAATTGTATCTGCAGCAGATAGCTCTCCATGTAAACCAAAGCAGCAGCTGGTAAAAGAGCGTGTTCTGGATCCTTTGTCTCAGAGAGATGTGCTATCATACTGTGTCTTCGAAGAGGGTTAACAGGCAAGATCCCTGCGTTTTATTTTCACAATGGAAGGTGATATTTCCAGAAAGTCAAGCAAGTGGATTTGATACACTGTAAAGCTGTGTTTTTAAAATAAGAAACTCGCGTGACATACCAGAAACTTGTGCTCCCTCCTCTGTGCCAATAGGGATGCAATGCTGAACTGACTTCATAGTTAGTGCACCGTTGAATAGAAACAGAAGTGTTATTAACTCCTCCGTCCCCTAGGTAGTGAAATGACCACCTTTTCAGTAAGAGCACACAGAAATACACTAGTCGGTGTAGAGCAGTTACTGCTAATAATGTTGTCTGGACTCCCAGGTTAGCACGGTTTTGTCTGGATAAAGATAATTTCTTGATGATGCTTTGCCTTGTGTTTTCTTAAGCCATGTCAAGTAGTTGTAAGTTGAGAAATATATTCATTGTAACTTAAAGCTGTTATAATTGATTTGAACAAAAAAAAAATTAATCGTAAATGGGATATATTTCTCTTGGGACAGAAAAAGATGCTTCCTAGATCTAACAACTGTGACTTACTGCCTTTGCTGGAAAAGAGGAAGAACAACAAAAAAAAAATTAGGAGGAAAATCACATAGTAAACCCATGGCTTTGTTTTTTCTTCCACTAACCTTGTCAGTAAATTCAGAAATGTTTTTGGGGAAAAAACCTACAGTCTTTCCATGAAAAATTGGCTTTGGAGAGCGTTAAAATATGTCACTTTGCATTTGTCTGTCTTGATACTTGCTGTAAGCTTTTAGTATAATTTGAAAAAGTAGTTAGACATATTTTGTCTTTTGATGTATGAATAAGGTTAAAGATGACCAGTGCTGTTGACCGGTGATGTGTTGCATTGTAAGTTGTTTTTTCTCATATGGGTTGTGTATGTGTACTGCGTATTCCAGCTTTGTATTGTGTCTTTAAGCTGCATATAGCCTCATACTGTTCTTAAAAAATGTTTTACTGAGTCTAGTGTCCATATTTGAAAAGATGTATTTCAGGAGTAGGGATGTGTATCAATTAGTTTGACTTAAAAATAAAAATTTATAGAACTTGGCATTTGAGCTTTAAATCACTGTGGCCTGTTACCTCCAAACTGTGAGCTGCTCTTAAGGCTTTCCTTGGAAGAGGTTCTTGGCTTTTTTGGGCGGCAGGCTGCTGTTACAATTGATGCCACAGTCTGTTTTTAGTACTTGAGTGCAAGTGAGGTGATGGGAGAGTCTTGGGAATCCTAATCTACAAGTTATTCCCCACTTCCTATGTTTTAGACTTTTGTGTTGACTCTAAGAAGATACTGCATCCTGTTAGCTCATCTGAATGCACCTGCTTTCCATGGAGCTGATCTCTTTAAAATCTAGTATTTGGAAGGACCTTTCCAGATGTAATGTCTATGAAAACGGGGTTGTTTGAAATATTAAAATGTGGCTGCCTCTTTAAAACTGAAAGGATGTATCATCTTTGTCTAAGTCTGGATGGAGAAGAGGGGAAAGAGGAAAAGGCCTCTTTTGCCTTGCAGTGATTATAAAATATACAAGATTTTGGAAAACATAATTAAAAAGGAAAGGTCAATGTGTTTTTTTTTGATTACTATCAGCAAATCTCATGACCTCATGGGAAGCTTCTGCTGAAATAACTGTGGTACACAGAACCAATAGGGGGAAACTGAAATACAGAAGTGGCATTACAATGGAAGAAATAGATCAGTTGCTATACTGTGGGGTCATACCTCCAAATTATTTGAATGTGTTTTGGCTCATTTGTTTTGTTTGAGCTTGAATTAGACTACTCAAGTGTAGGACTAATACAGTTGCTTTGGGTCATGCTTCTAGCATCTCTTCTCAGGTTCACTATATATGCAGCTAGGTAAGCAGGAACAGAACATTAGTGGTGGTAAGAGGTTTTTTACTTTTTCTTTTTTAACCCTTCACTAGATATTTTGGTTCTATATTCATTTTATGATAAATTAAAATATATGTCAAGTTCATAAACCGCTTGGTTTGGAAGTGTCTCAAACTTTTTAAACCTTCAGATCTTTGTATTTAGAACTAAGGAAATAATTTTGAAAGCCTTTGGGAAAACGTACTGGTTTTTTGCTTTGCTTTCCTATGTGGTGTGATTGGCTTACTTTTTTTTACATCTTCACTTAATGGATTTGCTATTTTAGAGACTTAAGGCATTGGTGATGCTTTTTTTTTCCCTCAGCTCCCAGTATAGATTTGAGTCCTTTGTTCTACAGCTCTTAGATCTGCTGGGAAGAGTTACTTGGTGTGTGTGTCTGGGCAGGGGCAGAATGCAGTGGATGTTCTCAGGATTCTTTTTGTAAAGCCATTTTTGACTTTTCATGGTCCTTGTACTTGTAGAAACTGGATTATTTTAAAATTTGCAATAGTTAAGTAAATTTTATTGAATTGAATAATAGACATAAATATATTAATTAAAATATCTCTGCTTTCCAAAACATACCACTTAAAAGGCTGAGAGAGATATAATAAGAAAATGAGACATGAGTAGCTACGAAGGATTTATACGGTTACACTTAAAACAGGATTCCTCTGCAGAAGACGAGAAAATAGACTGAAAATTAACATCTGACAAAAAGTCCTCTAAGAGAAAATTCCTACAGGAGAACTTCATTCTTGAGATTAATTAAATGAAAGATTAGAAATTCTCTAGATAGCTGTAAGCTATTTAATAAAACTGAAGTAAGCAATTAAAAGACTCAGTTGTAGTTACCAGCAGAGGCATTACCTCCTTTTTATGAATCTGGTGCTGCCCCCCACCCCCTTACATATGTTCTCCCTCCTTTTACAGGAAAGCTATATGTGCAGCTCATTAATGCTAGATGTTTTCTGCAGAAAGATTTTCATTAAAAGCATCCCTCTCTGAATAAGGGTGATGTAGATAATAACTTCTTTGGCATTGAAAACACATATAGTCCTGAGAAAACAAATGAAAGTGCTTTGTAGGAATTAATACTAATGAATTGTATGTGAGAGAATAGCTTGAAAGAGAACCTGATTAACATCTGAAACTTCAGCTAACATTTAGCCACCTTTGAAAAGAACTTAGGTTGCCAATAAAGCTACTTTGTCAAATCTTCTAAGTTATGTTAATGTAAGCATTTTTCAGTCCACCTCTTAGTAGTATTTTTTTCCTGTATCTTCCAGACAAACAGATTAATTCTAGCTGTTCTGGGAGATGATTGTAGTTATTCTGATATTTGCAAAAGGCATTTTGCACTTAAATCTTTCACATTCATTCTGAATATATTTTGTGTTCTACTGCACCTGGTGTGCCATGACAATTGTGTGTGCTCTAGCAGTGGTGTACAATAGACTGGCATGTGTTCTATCACCAGAGATCCACCCTTCATCTGAGGGCAGCGTGAGATAGCAAATCAGGTCATCACGTTAGGGAGAAAAAATGTATCGCTGCAAATTGGCGATGAATTCTCCAAAATTGAAGTAGTTGCCATACTTCAGCAGAATTACTGTGCTGTGAGTAAATGGGAAAAATAGAAAAAAATGAATCCTTATGTGTATCAAGGAGTACTATTATAGTAATTTTAAGTTATTTCAAAATAAGTTACTGACTACTTAAGTTATTAAAGAGAAGAGCACTCTATGATGAAATTTTTTTTCAGAAGTGTTCATTACTTTCCACTGAAGTTTATGAGAAAACAGATGTGGTCTTCAGTGAAAATAATGATAGGCTGATACAGAAGTTCTGAAGGTAAACTTCTTAATGCTGTCAACAGAAAACCACATTTTAAAAATCTTCTTTCCAGACTTACATGACTCTAATTAGTACTCAGAAAAAGCCACAGTGAAACTTTTTCTTTTGACAATGTATAGGTATCCTTATTTTCATAACATTTAAGGTTAAAATGTAATCCATTGTCAGGCTTTAAAGCAAAACTCTAAAAAGAGAGAGGGGCCTTTTCTAGTGGCCGTTTACTGCATTTATCATAATTCTTTGTGTTTAAGTAAAAATAAAAAAAAAACCCTTAACGAATTATTACTAAAATAGCATTATTTTTTGTTGTAGCTTCTGAAGTATGGAAATGGGCTTGAAGCCCACTTTGCACTATACAAATAATAGAGAACAAATTGTGCTTTGAAGGCCTAACATTTCTGAAGTTGGGAGTCTGAGTCTGATAACAGACTTCCCTCCTTACAGTGTTGGTAGGATAGCCAGTTGCCCTGCAAATGCTTCAAAATGGCATAAAAATGAATGGATACTCATGAACGAGGGCGTAAGAGACCCACATCTGAATGTGCTTCCAGCACTTGCAGAGAATGTTTTATAATACATGTATTCCAACTAACTATATTAACTCACATTGCCTAAAATCACTAGGGAGTTACCTCTTCAGAAACGGATCTGTTCAGTGTCCATCATAATGTATACATGCTGAATAAAATAACTTCATATTGATGTATAGTGGACAAAAGGATGGAGTGATAACATTTTTAAATTCTGTAGCAATAAATCCATGTTTTACTACAGCACACATTTGAAGAGTATCCCAAGATTTTTTTTAAATAACACTTGAGAAACAAATACCAATATTTGTACTTTTTCTTCAGGAGTGATAGGGAAATGTATTTTGTATATTGTTTTTGTATTAGACTTAATCATCTCTGCCAAACAGTGTCATACATGCTTGCACTTCAAAAAAATGTTGAAATGTTCTGTTGACTACTTAAACTTTTTTTGGCAACGCTACGCTTTCCATTTATTTTGTCCCTTGTTTAACAGTTTTTGTGTGTGTTTTCAAAAGCACTTCCATTCACCATTCAAGGAATTCAATAGAATTCTAATAGGAACTGTACATAAATAACTACAGAAATCAATGCTTCAATTCAGCCAAGAGTTTTTTGTGACTTCAAAAGCCACAAGAGCATTTATTATTAGAAACATACAATTGACTTTTCTTGTATTATCATTTTGCATAGTGATTTGGTTTTTACCACCACAACAAGATGTTTGACAGTTTCATTTGAAAATGATGTATTTACATTTGGCGTTCTGAAACAGTGTAATTTTTATCTTTTCTGTGAAGCTCTATTCATGTTCATTTGCATGTTCAGCTCTGTGCAAAGATTGTCAGTGGAATATTCACTGGCGGATTTGTCCCTCAGAGGTCAACCAAACGTGTAAGCATAGTGTCCTATTCCTGTATTGTAATGAAAATATAAAAGAAATCTTTGAAGAATGGCGTTGTTGGATTAATTTTTGTCTGTTTAACTCATACAGTGTAAAGCGTATCCTCTCCTCCAGAATGTTCAATTTCCTGAGTATAATGACCACAGAAGTAACCAACCTGCAATAACGCAGGGTTATCTTAAAGTACTTTCAGTCTTTAGTATTTGCATTACACCTCAGGCCACGTCAGCTGTAACGGTCCTTTTGGTCCTGAAGTTTTTAGATGGGTTATAGAAAGTGAGATGGTCTCAAGGGAGGTTGTTTGAGCACATTAGAAGCTTCAGAAAATTGATGCTTCTTTTCATTTGAAACAGCCCGAAGATGATGTGACATGAAATACAGCACTCCGTGTTCAGTAGTGTTTACTGCCTTGTAAATGGACCTCCTGAGTGCTGTGGCTTTTGAGCAGCTCTTGCGCACAGTTTCCATCAGGTAATAGCACAGTGTTATCGCCTTGGGTGGAAGGCACATCCAGAAGGAAACAGAGTTTTGTCCTGCTTGTTGGGAGGGTACTCACAGATTAATGTGTTTTTCTGCATTAATGTTTTGTTTTCTACTGTTACTGATAGTTTGAAAAACAAAGTCACGTTACCAGCAGGGGCTTTTAGATGGCAACAGCCTCCCCTCTCCCTCCCAGTCTCCTAATTTCTGCGCACTGGCCAGTGTGGTTCTGCGTGCAGAAGGTGAGGTGGTGTTAGCAACTGCTTCATGGAATTTCATCTTGTGTACCAACTGGTGTTGAGACTTTCCACCCACCCCTCCAGTTACCTTGAGATGCAGACCAGCAGTCCCATACTCATCCATCTTGTCACATGATCAGGTGCTGGTGGTGGATGCATATGCGCTTTGGCACTTGAGAAACAATTCAGCTAGGCGGAGAGGTAGGGAAGCATGGCATGTCTCTAGTCCTTCCCTCTCCTAACATTTGGAGTTGAAAGACTATGCAGGTGAAACTTATGCAGCACCTTGAGAAAGGTTTTAATGGGGATGAGGGGGAAGAGGTGCAAGGTAGAGCATGGCAAGGAGCAAGACTAGTAACAGGCTGTGTCATAACTGCAGTTCCATTAGTGTTCAGTAGTGTTGTCACTTGGAATTACATGCATTTAGGATTTGAGTCATGGTGTGATCTTAAAAAAATAAATACAGGAAGTGAAGTCAGACCTTTTATTGGTTCCTCAAAGTTCTTCCCCATTTTATTTTACCACTTCTGTCTAATTCAGATTGCATTTGAGTCAGCTGCTTTCATCTTGACACTTATGTCATTCAAGCATCCACAAAGTTGGTATGCTAATGTCTGTATTTCAACTGACTGATAGGTACACCAAAACCTATCTTACATTTGTCACTGCAGCATGAAGCTTCTTTTAATTTCCCTGGCTGTTCAGCATTTTACAGACACAAGATAATGGAACGTTGCTGGCATAATTTGTAAGCGTAATGTCTGAAGTTTATTAAACATGGTTTTCTTTCTGAAATACACTCTGGCCCTTCCTGCATTCTCATAGATACTTGATAGTTACCTAGTACGTAAGCTAGAGTGGAAGGAATAATAACAGGCGTCAAAAATGATGATTTTCTAAGGGAAGCTTTGTTATGTCAAGGGGCAAAAAAGGCTTTTTAATTCATCTGAAAGCAAGTATTCCTATGTATTTTTAGGTTTGTGGGTCTTGTCTTTTTTATGAAACCCACCTTATAACAGTAAGCAAGACAAGCCAAACACCTCCTGTTTTTCTTGAAACCACTGCGGGTATTATCTATCCCTTCTTGCACTGCTGCTCTTACGTAGCCAGTCCCAAACTGGGTACAGAAAGACATCTGTACTTTGTTTTGAATGCAGGAAGGAGAAACAGAGAAAAAAAACCCAAACCCCCCAAAACAGATAAGAGAGATGGGGGAGGCTGGGAAAGAAACAGCTGTTGGAAGTAGTTGCCAGACAACTTGTAATGTGGAGGTATTAAAATACATTATTGGTATGGAGCAACAAAGACTTTATTGCTTGTTAGAGCACACCGTGTTTCAGAGCTCCACCCTATCATGTAATCCCTTTTACTGAACATTGTTTCGAACTGGTTGGGGTTCCTTATACCCTGTTTGTAGAACAAGTAGTTAGAAATTTGTATGAGAGACAAAAACACAGTTCTAAATTTGGACTCAATTCTTCCCTGACCACTGTATTTACTGTATTTTGTATTTGTCATACCTTTTCTAGAAGTGCTTTTTTCTGCCTGGGCAGTGTGTCTGTGAGTGTTGCTCTCCTCCATATCATTAAAAAAAAAAAATAATCGGTGTTGCATTGTGAGCTTCTTAATAAACAGTCCATCAGCTGTATATGGAGAAAAAAATTTCGAAGTGCTTGAAAACTATAATACATAGAATTTTTGCATCCTCAGGTGAAGCAACCTGAATACTTTGTGTGCTTTTTTCAGGTATTTCATTTTGGCACTGCTTGCTAGTGGAGCAGTTGCTTGACTATTAATTGATATACGTCTTTTTTTGGAAGCTTAAAAATGAATCCTTTTGAGCTTTTGCAATACTGAGCAGCCTGAGAAAGGACCTTCATCTATCCCGTGGGCTGTGCGCCTCACTAAGCATCGTCATATGAGGAATTCCCTCTACAACAGCATGACATAGTCAGTTTATGTTTGTATCTTACGATCTACTAAAAATATTTTCTTACCTTCCCACTTACCTTCTAAGATGGTCTTCTACAGAATTGGTGTATAACTGCTTTGTATGCAATGTCTGTATTTTTGCAGTGGATTATGCCTGCTTGATAGAGTATAGAAATCGCCCAATCTTATAAAAGAAATTTGTGTTTTCAGGAAATAGTTTGCTAACTATATTTTTAAGAATAAATACTGTTCTTATGTGTTGAAGACACTAATGACACTTTAATAATGTTTTTGTTTTTTTTCCCCCTGAATTTGCACTTGTGTTACTGGGAATGAAGTGGATCTTACCTAAATTTCAGTAAATGACTGGATACTCTGTCTGTGAGAGGTTGTGAAAACTACTGGGATTAGTAGAGAAGGCATCAATTGCATCAGAACCTGACCAAAGAGAAGAGTGCAAATGGCTATGCCGTAAAAGCAACTAACAGGATGTAGAGAGATTATTATTCATGCTCTTCAAAAATCAGTCTTGAAATTAATCCCATCTCATTACACGTATTAATGACCTTGGTGCAAGAATTATGTCTCTTCTTATTAAAAGCGGTAGATAACACAGAGTTCAGATTTTTTTTTTAGTATTTCGGAGGACTGGATTATCCTGTAAGGAAAATAAGATAAACTCATAGATGTGAGTGCTCAAAAAAATCAATACAATTTAATAATATGAAATAAAGTGTTTAAGGCATAAGAACATTTATTTTGTTTTAGGAATCATGAATTGCTAAATAGGAGAGGAATTTGGGAATGCTGACAGTAGCAGCTCCCAACGTGAAGCATGAGCAAGGCTGACCCTCTGAGTAGTTATCAGTGGTTCGAAGTCAGAGCGGAATTTTCCTAATAGTTTCTGTATCTGGTCTGCATTGGCTGATGATTTTTATTACTGGCTTGGATAACAGAAGAGAATTGGTGATAACATGTCCAAAGTTTCACCCACAGCACCAACTAGAGGTGTCTGGGAATATGCTGGAGGAAAAGTTTCAATGCAGAATTTTTACATGTTTTTTGGTAAACTTGTCAAGGCAAAGTAGGGTCGAATTCATTAGTCTCTAGAATATAGATGGTGTTTTTTAACATGTATTTAGAAAACTCTTTTCTAGGAAATACTTCAATCTTAAGTTTAGACAGTTTCACTTGTGCAATTGTTTTCTAGACTTTCTTTACCTTTTGTATGAGAATATACCTGGAAACAAAAAGCATTCTTTGATAGTTTTGAAATGTCTTACTTTTTAAAAAGGAATTACATAAATTCAATTCCAATTCATAAGACACATTTACATATTTAATATAAATATTAGAAACTTAGTTTTAATGGTAATCTATATTATAGATAGATATCCTGATTTACTGAGCTTATGGCAACAAACTGATATAATGACCTCTTCAGGAGATTTTGTGCTGGAACGAGCTGAGGTCATGAAAGAAATTCTAGTTCTGTCCCATTTCTCTGAAAAAGAATGCTGCTACTCATTGTCCTATTGGGACAGACAAAAGGCTGATCAACAGGAACATCTGGATCTGACTGAAATGGCTTACTGTGTCAATACAACTAATTGCAGCTCACTCAGCATTTATGTCCTAGTTCAGATTTACAGTATTTGCAATAAGATCATCAGTCTGTTACACCTTTTTTTTTTTCCTAATATTTGGAAAACATAGGAAGGGGGAAAAAACCTTATTTGTTTCTGACCAACTGATGTAATTTTAATGATTGTGAGTAGTAGATAATGTTCTTTAAAGGCTTTAATACATCTAGTCTATGGACTGGTCTGGCTGTCTTAAATACTTTTTTTTCAGTGCCGACAATGTGCCAAGGTGAACTGATCATATGTGTTTTAAACCTTAAGGATGTTTGGAATGATTTTGATGGTTTGTATGTGTCTATGTGTTGTATATACCAACAGGATTTCTCAAAGTATTGTGCATTTTAGTTAAATGCTGAATTGCCTTTCCTGTAAGATTTCTTTTCCTGCTTTTGTTTAGCCCCATCTGAGCTTACTTGGATCAGGTCTATTAGAATACAAAAAATGCCCAGGATTTGTCTACACAGGAGTTTCTTATAAAATTTAAGTTCTGCTAACAAGCAAAATCATTATTTCAAATGTGTTCTTGTGAATGTTCTTATTTACTATTGAGTCTAGTTGGCTTTTGGTGACATTATCTTCTGAGATGAAATAAAGACAGTGTTACTGTTGAATACATGGGTGCTGGTTTGGATTATGTTGGAGAACAGAGAAAAAGATATGTTAGATTTTTTTTAGTAAGATGGATCAAAACCTGAACATCTGAAGTGGTTTGTCTTGAGCTTTTGGGAGAGGCATCTTTTAGTTTATCTTTCTCAGGGAAAAAGATTTTTGTGAAGTCTTTTATGTACCTTAAATGTCTTAACTATCAAAATACACAGAAGCACAAAATATCAGTATGCACAGAACATGAAATTAGAACAGGTAAGAAGTGAATATATTTCATGTGATAGTTAAAATTTTACATGACTTGGGCTCCTAAGTGCTTGCAGCAGTTCTAAAAAATAGACTTATTTCAGTGTTTTAGAAAGAAATCTCTGTTTAGAAAGAAAACTTGGGTTTCTAAATCAGTTGAGTGGTTTTGAAGAGTTCATTTGCCATCTGAAAGGCATCTTAAACTTGTAACCTAAAGCTAACTAAGCTAATAGATAGGTGCAGCTAAAAATATATAGGGATCTTAATACTTCTCCTTACCCTGTACCCAATTAAACATTGGCTACTGAATATAAATATTTTTCTTCTGTAGCAATTACTGTTCCAAGACCTACACCAATGCCTGTTGTAGTGATTTTTCAGAATGTGTTAACTCAGCCACACAGTCAAGCCTATGTCCCCTTAGCTCTTTTCATTGACTATAGCAGTAATACATCCCTTGAGCACTGCCAACCCGCTGAAGCAAGGCTATGCAGATCCCTAACTGTATTTTCGGTGGAATTATTCTGAATGTTATTAATACTTCAGTTTTTCAGAGGAATGTATGCGTTCACTTTAGAATTGTGTTCGTACATCAGAACCGTTCTGAATGGTAATATTAATATGTTAAATCTTTCACTTCCAAAGGTTTTGCTGTTACTGTTGAGAAGGGAAACTTAAGAGCCTGTGTATAGGTGATGCAGCTCCCCAAACCTCTAGTGAGCCTGCTGCAGCCTGCTGCTTCCTAGATGCAGATTGTTTCATCCATTTTAATTGCCTTTGCCTTTCTAATTCCAGTGGCACCATTTCAGTACTTCTCATGATCTGCTGTAGCCAGGGTGTCATAGAGGTGGGTGGTCACTGCCGATGTTGGGTGATAGGTTTCTGACTAGCGTGATGTAGCAGAAGCAATTACATGGGAGAGGTCAAGATCTAGGATGCTGCATTCAAAGAACTTTTAGAAACCACTGATAATGACAAGTTTGGAAGGGAAGGAGCAGATCCTGCTTTATCTCTTCCTTCTACTGCTGCATCTTTTCTACTTTACCCACAGTTGGGCATTGGTAAGGGTCTTTGGAGTCCATCCCTGTACAGCTGTGTGGTGTTTTCAGGTAGGAGAAGTTGATATCATCAAGCAGCTACATAATCAACATGGCCTTACCTACCCCCATCCGCTATTGCCTGAGCTGAAAGTTTTATGCCAGTTATATTAGATGCACTGGCATGAGACTCTTCATAGCACAGCATCTTTAATCTAACTTGTATTTTCATACATCAGAATATCATGCTTTGTCTTTCATTGGCAAAAGTGGCAGTGATTTATTTTCAATACATGGTTATCTATTTGAACTTGGACATCTGCAGGATAAGAACAAATTATTGTCAATTAAAAATCTAGACTCCAACAATATTCTGCCAAACAGTGAAATAGGCAATAAGAAACTTAAGTGAAAGTTTCTGCTAGAGCAACTAACTGTAGAAAAGCGTATCAGCATCAATTACAAACAGGGAAGTCTGTCTTTCCAGAAAGGTCTGCCAAAGTCATTGATGAAAATAAAATCCAGCCTTTTTTGAGCTGCTTTCTGTGATTGTGTGCCAAAGATGATATGCTAAAGGGATCATAGACTTTATGCCAAGTTCTGTAGGATTCAAGGATTGCTTGTTAACTAGAGGAAATATTTTCTGAGTTGCATAAATTAACCTTTCTTCTAACAATTTATCTTTTGTTTATGTATTACTGTTTCTTCGTTTGTACTGTCATAGTCATTCTTTTTTTACCCCCCTCATGCAGTAGTCACTTTTCATATCACGGGGAGAAAAATTCTACATCAAAAGGACTGGCACAGCACGTGCTCCAGATAAGAACCCAAGTGCCATGTTGGATCAGATTAAAGATCCAGAGCTCAGTAATCCTGACAGTGATGAATAACATGAAGTATAAGACAAATCCTGTATGCAGTGAATCTTCCTTGGTGTAGCCACATACGAACTGGTTATAAATCAGTTTCTGGGTTTTGTTTGATTTTTAACATGTAGGTACCAATGGCTGTAACTTTTATCTGTAGAAGATGTAACTATTTTTAAGTGTTCATGGTAAACCCAAAAGCATTTATGGTGTCTTTCAGGCAGTGGAGTACTGGACTGAAAAAGGAAGGCACTAGTGTGTTACCTTTTAAATAGTGTGCATTGTATAAGCTTTAGTGCTCATTTTCATAGCAAAAGAAAGAACAAGCATAAATTTGAGATTGTGAGGATCATGTTGTTAATACATATGGCATGTAACTATTATAAAAGACTTTATTCTACTGCCACTACCTGATAAGAACAGCAAGAAATGTATGACCAGTGTGGGCTGCTGCCACTGACTCACTTTGTAATGACAGGCAAATTACTCAGTTTTCTGCATCTCGTTCTACTCCTTTATAAATGAGAAATATTGTTTTCCAGTAAAACTCTTTGAGATCCTTGGATAAAAGGAGATTATTTTTTTGGTACGCCTACGGAGTATATAAATTTGAAGTGAGAAAGTGCAGCAAATACCAGGTTCTGTGCAAGTCTTTTACCAGTACAGACAGAGTATGAGTCTTGCTGCTCAGTATGGATTGTATTAAAGCACCTTGTACTCCTGAAGACCTCCATAAAGCACAGGGAAAAAGAAGGGTTTAGGTCAGACTTGGCACTTGAGTCTGTGTCTTTTTCAAGCCTTTTTATAGTTAAGTACAGCTTCAATACAACTTGACGTGTGCATTGATGACTACTGTTCTGTTTTTTTTGATACATCAGACACTGCACCACCTTCAGATGAAACAGTACAGGCAGCTTTTTAGGGCAGTTTTCTGTCAATCTCCATCAACTCTTTCACAATATCTCTTTGGTTGGGTTTTATCATTGAATTTTCATAATGTTTTGGGAAACTTGACCTTTCTGGAATTGTCTGCATTAACACTGTAGTCTTAATTGTTCCCGTGCTACCTCCTAAAACAAAGTACAAATTAATGATTCAGACACCATGGAACAAATCACATGCCACTTGTTTCTTCCCAACTATTCATTGTCATTGTTTGCTGTATTGTGTGCAAGTCCTTGTGTATTCTCTGGTGAGAACCTAAATAATGCTGGAGATTTTGAGGGAGGTCTGTAGCAGATAGGTAGAGAAATGATGCAAGAGTTTCATGTATATACAGAAAATTATATGGGTAAATATAAAATGCATGCCATTATTTCAGCACTGACATGTGGAAGTTAACTTAGGTTTGATGTATAGTTTGTTTTTTAATAAATGCAGATTTATTTTGTGATAATCCATTAATAGCTGTGAAAGTTGTGGTGGGTACATGAAATTTCTGGTCTTTTGTGCTTCAAGGAAGAATATGGTGTTGTCTCTTTTGTAAATGATTGCCCCTCTGTTTTTGCATCTTTATCTTATTCCATTCCATTTATCATCATTCTTAATTTCTTTTTAATTTACTGACTGACTTAGACTTTTTCTTCATAAGAAGTGCCTGCTTTCGTTTCATAATTAAAAAAAAAATAGAATTTCATCTAATCAATTATTCTAGTCATCACCCCATTTTATCCAGTCGTGTTCTGCTCCAGATCTCATAAATACACAAAGTAAAACTTCGGGTTTTAATTTCTCTTTAAATTTTCCCCCACCTGTTCACCATTGTCTACTCTTCTATTCTGTTGAAATTGCTTATACCAAAATGAATGGTCTTCACTTGACTGGATTCTAATACCTTTACTCTATTTTCTTTGTTTTGACCGTGAAAGAAGCAACTTCCCCTGCTTCGTGGCCACCTGCTGTCCTCCTTGTGCTTCTGTAGTGCGTATGCCACTGCACAGTGAACCGTATTGGGGGATTGATCTGACTGAAAAATAATTTTGCCAAAATTGTGTTGTTTCTTAATTCCCCACTCTGGTTTACCATATGGCTGTACAAATGGCTATGTCAGCAGTAGGGAGAGGATGATGCAAGGCTGGAAACGAGTGGCCAGACTCAGGAGTGGGCCAGGAATGCTGCTTTAGCTAGTGGTGCCAGGTTATGTCAAAATAAAGAGTTCATCAGCATAAAGTCTAATTGTCTTGACGTGATCATATCCTACCTCTGGAAATCTTAATCTTTGGTGCTTTTTTCCTTAACCTCTCTCTATCTCCTCATTATTGTTTAACATATTTTCCAAAGCTGCTTGTTCATCTCTTAATAATAAGTGATTGATACCATCGGTAGAAGTCTCCATATCTTGGTGTGTACAGGAGGTAGAGCCTGTCATCCTCAAGACATGTTGAAAACCTATTTAAATCATTTGGGTGGGCATCGTTAATCAAACTTGTGCCACCGTTTGGAAATACCTGTTAAATAATTAAGATAAGGTTTAAACTGATAAGCTGTTGGAGTTGGATACATGTGCTTCAAAAGAATTATTTAAATCAGTAGTTTTCCAAGGCAGCACAGTATGATATCTGTTTAGTATGAAATTTTAAAGACTTAAGTCATTTTGGCAGAATCATTGGCAAGAAAAAAGATGCAATATAACCGTATTTGCTTTCATAGTGCCTTTCCAGCAGGGTTAGATACCTTCACAACAAATAACTTTGTTCACGTTGCTGAAATCACAAGGTGCTCTTTGTCTGTAAACTAATGCACCAAATAATTCCATCCTTCTCCTTAGTCTACAGAGATACACTTTCATTAGTCTGCAATCAAGTTATAAAACAGTATAAAAATCTTTTTGTTTTGTTTTGTTTTTTTGTTTTTTTTAGGGAGTGAAGAGAAGGCAGGGAAGCGAGTAGTTTGTTTTACTCTACAGATACTAAACATTGTGAAATGGTGAAATATACATCTGAATCTGTTACCTGCAAAGCTGGGCATTTGCAGATCTGAGCCTAGGTTAAGGCCCACAAAGAATTTGAATTCACATTTAAAGCCGATTCTGCTTGCTGCCATAGACAGTCTGACTGGATCTAAGCCCGTATGTAATGGTGTATCTGCATGCATTTAAGTCTCAAAATGTTTCAGCTAACCTAAGTATATATCTTCATTGTTCTTAAATGCAGGTAAATTATGTTCCTTCTGTTCCTTTATTTGCTTGGAAAAAAGTCACAGAAAAAGCAGCATTGTTGAAGAGTGTGATAAACACCATTAAGTTTCTGCAGCTTGACTTTGCTGTGTAACTTCAGCTGTGTATATCCCTTCAGAAAGGAATCGTATTAATTACCCTCTGGGCAGTCCTATGAGCTATATAGTTCATCATGTTGTCCTTCTTTCTGCCTGTCATAGTCCTGATTATTGACTTTATTTGTTTCTAGGACAAAAGGATCAATCTTTGGTTCTTTCAACGATCAAGCTGTGAAGTAAAACAAAAATCTGAGCTTAATGCACAGGAACAAGCATGAGCACTCTCAGACTACAGATGATCATTCAGTATTAGTGGTTTTTTTTGTAAATAGGTCATTTTCCAATCTTTAATACCAGAATTTGATGCACTGCTCTGATAAAGGTGAACTGTTGACTTCCAACCTCTTGAAGTATATCTCCAAACCAGAAGTGGAATATGCTGTTCGAATGCACGTAGAATGTAAATAAATGCGACTTTTTGTGGGCTTATGTCCCGTGATCTCTGTACCTTCTCCTAAAATATCCTAAGGCCTTATTATATGTGCATTAGGGATTTGATGCCCCTGTCATAAGGCTGGCAAGCACTCCTCTGCCTGAACACTCTTACTGTTGCCTTCCTCCTATTCTCAGTAATGTTTTTTAGGCCGTCTCTGTTCTGTACTGCTGGTACCTGCTGATAACATGGATCCTACCACCCGCTATTTTCCATAAGCCCTTGAATGCTGTTCTCTTTTCCCTGCTGAAAAGAAGGCATGATCTTCATTCAGGAGTTGCGTTCCTGAGGTAATATTTTTCTTGAATTGCTACCAGTGGAGATAGTGGTTGTGTTCTTTACTGAAATGTTGCTGTCAAATAGTCCGTTTTCTATTTCTCCCCTGTTGCCTTGCCTAGATTTTATGTACTGTCCATAGATGTTGTATTTTTATCTGTAAGTGTTCTGAAAACAAGCACTTAAGTAAAGGGTCTCTGATCTCCCTTAACTCTGATATCATTATTCTAGAAGTGATTTTATCTTAAATTCTCTATCAGTCATATTCAATAGAAAACTGAAAGGAGCTTCTTGGTGAACCCAACAAAACAGGAAGACAAGCTAACTACAGAAGTGGATTTCAGATAAATGTTCAAACGACTATAATTTTAAGACATTTCTCATCCTTTGTGTTTTGGACTGAAAATTAATTGGCCATGAAATTGCAAGATGAGATGCAAGAACCAGCTCTGCAGTATTGAAACTTGCCATCTAACGGCGGCATGGCTGCTCCTACTCCAGCTACCAGTATCTTCCCATATCATGTTTCAGAGGAGTGTAAAGCAAGTTTACAGTGTGGCTTAACAGTATATGCAGTGACAAAAATAATAGTGGTCGTTCATTGAGGTAAGTTATTTTGCTGTAGTGACCATTGTGTGTCAGAGCCATGTACATGTAGCATAGCCTATATATCACTGAAAAAACCCAAAGCCTACCGCAAAGTATGCATAAGCTGTGGGTTTGGGTATCTGTGCTCTTCAGTTACTTATTTTGGATTTCTTGAGAGCTAGATGAGATTTCTCTGCACTTTCATGAGCTCTGTCAGCACTTGTTCAGTCTAGTTGGCACCTCTTCATTTCTCTCTGGTTTTTTTCGGCAGATTTTCTTAGAGAAAGGCGGATGATCTAACACTGTGAAGAAATTCTAATTTGTGTTTCTCTTTATATACTTTCAGAGGACAGATGGACACGTCTGTTATTTAATAATGCTCATGTTACATCCTTCGTAAAGATCAGAATAGCTCCTAGCAGTCTGCCTGCCTGTCAGTAGCAGACACAAGCTTCTTGCAAGTTTTGTGTTAAATAACAGGGATTTCTGCTCTCTGGGCTCCAGCTTTCAGAGTTTGAGAACAGCACATTCTCAGACGGGCATTGTAGATTCCTCGTACTCTTGGCCGATGAGAAGTTTTCTTTCTTTGAGAGATTTTTGAGTGACCTGGTAAACATGCTGTGCTGTTTTCTTGGAGAGTGGGAGCTATTTTTCAGAAGGATAAGGCGGTGATAGCAGTAAGCTCTCTGCCATTGCCTCTCTCTCTGATGCACATAACGTCATGCTCATTCTTAAGAAATTGTCAGAACATTCCTGACACCAGCTCCTGAATCTGTAAAGGAGAAGCTTTGTTTCATTTCTTTTCTCTGAATAGTCAGAACTGAAGAACATCCAGATATTCTTTGTTTTGCCTTCGGAGCCATCCTACCAGTGACTAACGCTAAAGGAGAAGTATGGTGCATGGCACTGGCCGCTCGCTGTTTCACGAGTAGTGGGTAACCTTCCTGGTAGTCTCAGCTCAGTCTGGAACCACATTTCCCTTGTCCTCTAGCTTCACAGACTCCAGTTCTGGACCTGCTAGCACTGACTTCAGAGGAGAGGACATTTTCCAGCACTGGACAAAGTTGATCCTGCAACTTCCTGGAGCCACAGAAACCTTTCCAGTCATGGGTCACCAGGGTCTCCTTTCTGTGATCTAGGGAATAAATTGTATGCTGTTGTTGCACCTTTCCACAGGTGGCTTCAGCAATTTCGCAGTAGGTTAGGATGTTATCGGTGTTACTCGATTTCTTGACAGTTTTGGGACTGTTGAACTCTGATATCAGCAGCCCATTTCAGCAATTGTATGGTCGTCTCTAGATGACTAGTCAGTATTTGCCAACCCATAGTGACGTACTTGCTGAAGTGTACTTGTTCTGAAGTCAGAATGCTAATGCTAGTATGGTGGCTGGAGTTCAGAATGGATAATCTGGACTTTGTTTGCTAGAGTGCTCCCAGTAATCATAATGCAAGTGTAACATATTCAGATCTCCTTTGTATGCTGTTAAAGAATGCAGTTTCTGTATTGGCTCTTACTTTTTCCCATTACAGAGCAATAAACTTAGCTTTTCCATTTCATGACTTGAAATTTTTTGCCTCTTTGTAGTATGGAAAAGAGTTCGTCTTGTTCGGCTTGTTCGTCTCTGTCACGGATCCACTAATTGTATCAGGAAGGACTTAACTGGGAAAACTGAACTGGTGGTTTGGTTTTGGCTTGGCACTCTTGAGTTTTCGTGAACCTCACTATTCTGGGCTGCCTCGTACATCTTTGTTAAGATGAAGCCTTTTGCTGACTCAGTTTACCCACTGCATTTTTTGGAAATACTGAATTTCCTGAAGCCCTTATTTAAAGTACTTCTGGTAGTGAGAGAAGCGGACCTCCAGAAGAATGGAATCTTATCTGTAATATTCTGATGGGAACGTCTTGCTATTTAGAAAGAAAGTATTTGCATCCCATCAGCTACTGCTTCTGTGATACTAGTCTCTTCATTGTAGGAAAGTCTCTTCTGAACATCTGTGGGAGTGCGAGGAAGAGCTTTGTGCCCTCAGTTGAGCGTGGTACCACCGTGCAGCGAGATGCTGCTCTGCAGAGCAGCACTCCTGTTGCTCTCACCTGGTGCTCCAGCATCTGCTTTCAGGGCAACTGGGCTGTGCTGCAGAGCTGCCAGCAGGGGAAAGTACATGTGAACAGACATTGGAAAATAGAAGAGTCCGGTTACTTGGTTTCTTTGTTAATGTGCACATTCCATATCCTGCCATATGTCTCTTGAGCCTTTTAGTTCTGGGATGGTATAGATAGTGCCTTCAGAAGTGTTTCAGTAATGTTAGACTGTGTGCCTGTTGTAAAACACCATTAGAAAAAATTAACAATTTTTTTTAATAATGTTAGTGTTAATACAGCATGGAAAAATTAACTAAAATCAACAACAACAAAAGACCACTTGATTTTATACTTTATAGTGGTATTAAATAAGACTCCTGAAGTTTTCTTATCTAAACCCTGAGAACCTATCTTTACAGCAGTTGGGCAGAATAATATTTTTCATAGGCAATATAAATAAACTGCACTTCTAAGATAATATAGTTTAGCTATTAGCTAAATGACCTTTTAACTTGGCCTATTCTTAAGGATATGAATTCTAGATAATGAAAAAGCATTGGAATAAACAGTCCAAGGCAGTATTACTAATGCTGCCTTATAATAAAAGAAATCACATAATAGTGTAATTTTTATGATATTGTGTCGTTATCTCCAAGAGAAAAAAATAGTGATTCTCTATATGAGGTAGAAGTTTCAGTTTCTGTCATGTATTACAGAAGGCAGCAAATAGTTTAGGGAAGCTGAGTTTAATTATAAGAGTGCCTAAAGAAGAGGGTGTAAGAAAGTGAGTGGGCCTGGCTGCAGAGGCGCATGAATTAAAATGGAGTTTTTAAACACAGTACCCAAGAGGAGCGGTGCAGGTATGCTGACCTGGAGAGCTCATCACCTTTTACTACCATCTTCATTGATTAATTTGTATGTTGTTGGACTGTTCCTTCTCAGTGCACTTTGCACAGTATTTTTGCTTTAAAGAAAAAATGAATGTAATCTTTTATCCTCTGAGTGTGTCATCACACTTGATAGAGGCTGTAAGTTTTCTTCTCTATGTATCAGAAAACTTAGCAACTGGAAAGCTGTATCCTGTCACTGTCAACATGTTTGTGCATGTTGAGAATAAACTGGTACTTAATCAGTTTTCGTGCAGGGTTTTCTCTTCTCCTGAAAGCCTTGTTTTGAAGGACGCTGTCCCTAAACCTTACAGGCATTGAATTAACTCTGTTGGTGAAGATGATAGAAAAATGAGGCAGGGTGAAGTTCTGAAACCCAAAATTAACTCAAAATTTTTGCATCTGGGAGACTGTTAGAGGGAAGTCACTTGACTCTGAAGGTCCTTTATGGATTTTTCTGATGGCGTGGGAATCTTTCTATACCTCATGTTAAAAGCTGTGAAATTTGAAAACCCTTTAATGACTTTTAGTAATGCTGTGTAGGTGATTATGTTGCCATCCATCCCACTCATAACCATGTAGAAAGCATTTCAGCAGAGTGCATCAGGCACCTTAGACCTGTGGTGTTACTCTGACTGTAGATGTACCTCATATCTGTCCTTTAAGCTTACGAGCAGACTTGGGCATGGTTCTTGTCTCTTGGCTACAGTTTTTCTTCTTGCCTCCAAGTGGTCTATGTTTGGTTTCCTGGGACTTCTGTGGACATTTTCGTAATTTCTGTTGCTGTTCCATCTTCTGTACCCACCACAGAGGAGCATGGAGTAGCAAAGACAAGGATGGAGTAGGCCAGAGAAAAGTTGAAAGGTGGTTAGAGAAGTGGACATACTACCGGGAAGGATTTGAGTGGTCAGGGGAACTGAAAAATTAGAAGGGGGACTGTTAGAGCCTTGAGAAGTAAAGAAGGGATGTCAGAGAGATCTGGAATGCTTGAAGGAGGGGAATCGTATATGGGACTGATGGTTTCAGTAATAATTAATTATGTTTGTAGTTGCAGTATGGCTACTTCATCAACCTGTGAATCTTTAACCATCAGCAGCTGACGAATCTGACCCATGTTTGTACCTGCCTTTCAAGGGAAAACAACAGGAACAAGAGCCAGGGTGTTTTAAGATTACTTAATTAGTGTATTACTTAAATTGCCTACTAATGCCTTTTAAAGGACTATTAGTAGCCACATTTAAATGTCTGAAAACACTAACTTAACGATGTGCTATCTCCACTTATCTATTATTTCTTTCAGGGTTGATAACGTGTACTTGCTAAGACAAAAAAAAGTTGCATCTGATGTCACGTATTCATAGAAGAATGGTTCTCCCGAAAGAGACCATATCTGTCTTTATAAAATTAGAAAATATATTGAGAACATTTTCTTGTTTACATTACCAACTTGATAGGAATTTTTGTTGTCTATAATGATACTCATAAAAGTAACTTAAATATTCATTATTGTAACTTGTTTTCATTTCTCTATAAGTCTGTGCTAATGCTTTTGACTGTAAGAGCCCTAGCCTTCTATTGTGACTTCATGAACTCTGAATGTAAGCAAGAATTGTAGGGGGAAATTTTAGAACTCCATTTTCCTTTAAATAAAACATAAATGCCTAGAGTAAGCTCTTTTACAGCTTTTAGGAAACTAAGTTAGATTCTTAATAAAACTTGCCTCAGTCATTATTTTTGAGATTTGTTTACTGAATTGATATTACAGCTACGATTTCTCATTTGTGTAAGTCAGCACTAGAGGAGACTAATAACACCCATAATGGTGAACTTTTTTCTAAGGACTGCCTGTAATTTTGGGATGGCTGATACCAGGTTGAATTCTAGATGTTCCTTCCTTCTACCATCAGCAGTCTCTGCAGATGGTATTATTCAGAGGGAGGCACTGCACAGATACTCATTTGTGCTCTGTATTTTGAAAGTTGTTTTTTTTTCCACAGTAGCTTCTGTTCCCTTTTAGAAAAGGGAAATGAATCTGTCCCAAAATGTTGACTGCTTGGCAGCTGAGAAGAAAAAAGTGTTCAATGATGGCCTCAAAGGAAAGGTATTTAAGGAAGCGATGATCTTACTTGCTGGCAGCTTTCCTTCCACTACTTTTATAGAAAACAGCAAAAATTTTGATTTTCAGCTTTACCAAAAGGACAAGAAGCTAGGAAACCTGGGTACATCCTGCAAGTCTTTTTCTTGTTAGGGACACTTAAATTTATCACTTCTGTCAAAAGACTCGAATCTTTTTGGCTCCACAGACTTGGAGGAATTTCAGAGTTTCTTTTTCAGAAATTCTCATCTCCATATACCAGTGCACACTGGAATTATGGGTCACTTAGTACGTACGAATCCTTGGGAACTGAAGTGCTGGGCAGAAATATGGCTACCTAAGTCCTTTAGTGTGTTTGGCATGGACTACAATTACACCTGAGGAAGTAGTTGCTTCTTAGATTTAAGAACTGCAGCATAATTTCCATGCTTAGCTTTGATTGTAAGGAGTTCTTGCCCTGTCTTTGAATAAGGGTTTTGGCTAAATGTCAGCTGTCTAACTCGTACTGAATTTGCAAATATTAAAGTCTGCTCTTAAAAAAGTACATTGACTTGTTGTCTTACTGAGACAGTTGTCAGATAGCTTTGGAGACAGAATTTTACCCCTCGTGTAGAAGTAATGAATATGGTAGCAGGGTGAGTTTTATACTGTAACTGTTGCTTAGGCCATCATTGCAGATCATCTACTTAACGTGTTTCTTACATGCTTTGGAAATCATGATATTGTGGATAAGTTTGTTTTTCCTTACAGATTTACATTACCCTTTTATTTTGATTATGAAATCCGTTTCTGGCATTTGTAGCATGCCAACTTTGTTGAAAACATGCTTACTAAGACTTGCGTTAGGTCTCCGTTGTCAGGGTTTTGTAGACTACCACATGTTTCAAATGCTTGTTAGGAATTTGAAACAGACATTCAGCATCATCATTGGAGAAGAAAAGGACCTGGGGGTGTTGGTTGACGCTCACCTGGACATGAGCCAGCAGTGTGCCCAGGTGGCCAAGAAGGCCAACGGCATCCTGGCCTGTATCAGGAATAGTGTAGCCAGCAGGAACAGGGAGGTGATCGTGCCCCTGTACTCAGCTCTGGTGAGGCCGGACCTCAAGTGCTGTGTCCAGTTTTGGGCCCCTCACCACAAGAAAGACATTGAGCTGCTGGAGCGTGTCCAGAGCAAGGCAACGAAACTGGTGAAGGGTCTGGAGCACAGGTCTTATGAGGAGCGGCTGAGGGAGCTGGGACTGTTTAGTCTGGAGAAGAGGAGGCTCAGGGGAGACCTTGTTGTCCTCTGTAACTACCTGAAAGGGAGTTGTGACAAGCTGGGGATCAGCCTCTTCTTGCAGATGGCTAGTGATAGGACAAGAGGAGATGGCCGCAAGTTGTGCCAGGGGAGGTTTACGTTGGAGATTAGGAGAAATTTCTTCTCGGAAAGGGTAGTCAGACATTGGAACGGGTTGCCCAGGGAGGTGGAGTCACTGTCCCTGGGGGTGTTTAAAGAAAGGTTGGATGTGGTCCTTAAGGACATGGTTTAGTGGGTAATAGGTGGTGGGGGGATGGTTGGACTGGATGATCCTTGAGGTCTCTTCGAACCTTAATGATTCTGTGATTCAATGATTCATTATTACTTGAAGTACTTTCTCAGTGGAATCAAAGGAAAACTGAGAGCACTAAGGAACCTGGTTAAAATCTGTCATTCAGACCTGCTGCCTTGCATAATCCCTGGCTCAGCAGAGGTGGGGCTCAGGAGCTTCATGCTTTCATGGATGAGCAAAGAGAACTGACTGAGTAAAGATGGAACAGCCTTGCAAACTTCTGGTTTCCTGCAGGCTGGGGGTTGTAACTGGTTTTGTTCAGTTACAATAGTTTCTGTTAACTGCAGTATAGTGGAAGAGACTATCCACATGTGTGTTTTTGCTAAGTGTTTTGTAAAGCTTCTGTATGTTGGAAGGTGAATTAGATTGCATAGAAGAGTCTTAAATCATGCTGCTTTGACTTCAAAGAGAAAAATAATGCTGTATCCTTATTTTTAATACAGTAGAAAAAGATTGTTAAAGGCTAGGATGTCAATCGCTCGTGTATACAGTTGCACAGTAAAATAATGTTCATTTTTAAAAGTAGGGACTTTTTGCACAAGTAGTGTGAACTTCACTGTGGCATATAAAGCTAAATTAATCACTTGATTAAGACCTTTTGAGAGCAGCTTTTGTGGTTAGATTATTTTCTTTACTAATAAGTAGTTGTCAGTTACAGGCAATGTACTGGAAAAGTTGATTTGTGTTTCACTTAAAGTTTAGTGACTAGGTATATATCCACCTCGGTAAGCATGGTTTTCTTAGAATGAGATTTGTTTAAAAACAAATAAAAATAAAATTGGTCTGATCTTTCATACCTCAAGTTTGAGAAGGTTTGCTGTGATGACGTATGGACTTCTGTCTTGGGCTGTGCCTACAATCAGGTTGGCATTTATAGTTCTGGTAGAGGAAAAAAAAACCCAACAACCGACCTCACTCCCAGCCTCTCAGCTGAAGCATGGTAGGTAGCTGTGTGCTTGCAGCCTGCAACACAGTGAAGGGGCTCAGAATGTGGATTTGAACAACCAGAAAATACTTTAACAGGGTTCTTGCAGACCTCCGCTTGTTTCACAAAGAAGAATAAGAGGTAATTTGCGTACTTTCAAGGTGTCATCGGGGTGATGGGCTCTTCCCGTGTGTGTTTATGGCACAGGAGGTATGTACTGGCTTCCTATCAGGATATCGATTTGGCCAGATGAAAGTTCTCAGAAGCAGCAGAGAAGTAAGTAAATGAAATTGAAGACCTTGTGATACGCAAGTGATTAAATTACATTCAAGGTTTTATTCTTGCTTAAAAGTGATAAATACATGACAGAAACCATAAATAGCAGTGTGATAGATAGTAACGTGACCTTAAACTTATAAATAGTCTTTTATAATTTTGTAGTAGTTTCTTCTTTTAATAGCCTGTTGCTTTTTGACTTAAGCACACGCTAACACTACATGTGTGTTTATTTGTCCTTCCTGGCAATGTTGTTTTCCAACTGAAGCTGTGGTATTTCTTCTATTGCTTTGTTTTTAGTTGTTTAACTGGCTTGTAACATGGTCATGTGCCTGCTTTTTCAGTGGACATGAAACTTCATACAGAACTGAGCTAATGTGATAAAGCAGCATTAAAGCCTCTGTTGTCTTTCTGAACATGAGTGCTTTAGAGGAGATTGTATACTAAAAATAAATTCAGTAAATAATAGAGTAATTGAATTAATTCATCTTAAACCAACAGTATTGAAAGTCTCTTGTGGATTCTGAATGGCAGCTGATTTTAGACCTTTTCAGCTCTAAGCAAAATGGCCACATAATTTTTCTCAGTCTCATGTTTTATTAAACGCTATGACACTACATGTTTTTATGTAGAAAATGTATACCTGGTATGTGGAAAATAATTCACTGTTACATTAGTAAAAGGAATCTAACTTCTAATTAGAAGTCTGGGGTTTAATTGGGTGGGCTGAGATGAGTAGTATATAAATACAGAGTTTGCCAGTCAATTTTAGTTTTGTTTGGGTAACATGGTGTGACTTCATTTTGGTGTTGTAGTGCATTAAAAAATTCCTTCTGTCTCGGTTTTGTGCAGGAACAGGTAACTTTGTGCCTTTACTGTTTCTATGTGGGAATCTGGGGATTTTTGTTGTTATTGTACAGTATATTCATAGTTAGCACACATGACGGTGTGATGTTGCTTTTCACACCATTAATAACATCTGCTATTTTTGTTAAGTTAATTTTGTGGAAACTTCCAAGTATTACTGTGTAACTTTTATAAAGAAGAAAGCTATAAGGAAGAAAACAGTCGTATTCAGAAACAAAAAATAAAACTTTAAAGTTTTTTTAAAAAATCTGCTTTGATGAACCCTGATAAGATTTAAAAACTCATTATGCAAGTTGGGTTTTTGTCTTCTCTTGCATTACATTTTCTTCCAATGCTTTTTTTTTAACATACACTTCTGTAAGTTTGTCAATTTAGTTTCAAAAGAAGGAAATGCATCCCAAATGGAGAAGCATTTTTAGATAACTCTTAGAAATATGCATGAAGGTAACTTTTGCTCTTGCTCTTTTATGTACAAAATTGATTGTAGTGTAACAATTTATAAAACTTAGAATGTACAAAGGTGAGTGCACCGGACCTGCAGTCTGGCCTTAACGTTTAATCATGTCATAACCACTGACATGGTGCGACTGTTGAGGTCAGTACGCCACAGTTTGGGAAAGCTTTTTGGTTGGCTTTGAGTTTCACTTTGTAAGAAGTACAGATAAAATTCTTCTGTTGTTTTCTGGTCAAGATCTTTGA
Organism: Psophia crepitans; assembly: GCA_013399095.1. NCBI lineage: Eukaryota > Metazoa > Chordata > Aves > Gruiformes > Psophiidae > Psophia > Psophia crepitans. The sequence continues at coordinate 1,095,647 of VWZZ01006503.1, read as the reverse complement.
AAATGGTCTTTTTACAAAGTAGGTTTGTACATTTTACAAATCTGGGGAGCTTAGTCCTCTTTAAGATACTTGCTAAAGAAACTAATCCCACAAAACAGATTTTTTTTTTTTTTAACTTCACTGCTGGTGAATGATTATCAGATGTAACTGCTTAATCATATGAACTTGAGTGATTTTTTCGTTGCCAGATTCACTCAAATTTTGAACTTTCAGTCCTCTTAAGATGACTTGAAAATGGGAATTGTTTCCTATAAAGAAAATCTTTGAGAGGAGGCAGAGGTGAGTCAGAAAAATACTACCTAAGCTATGCTGAAGTTGTAAAAATGTGAGAGCTCTTAATAATAAATAAATAAAGGGAAAACTCAGAATTCGGGATGATATGAATAGAATGATTCTTTTGCCACTGGGCAGGTCCGTCACCAAAGCTGCTCTCGCCCTGTGCGGAGAGCTTTTTGTTCTAGTGCCCAGACATGCTTTGGTGTCTCTCTCTAGTGCAGAACCCAAGAGCAACCAAACAGGTGACCTGCTCTGCTCTCATACCCCAGGGCCAAAAAGCTAGGGAGAGGCTGAGTATCCGGGTGCTCAGGAAAGGAGTGTGAGGCTGGGTGGCTGAGAGCCAGGGGCATGGATGAAGTGAGGTCACTTCTCTGGGCAGCACTGCCAGAAGACTTCCTTTGGTTTGTTTGCTGTTGGAGGAGGAAGCGGAGTTGACAAGCGTTTTCCAGGCAGGTAGCCAAACAGGCATTATTTTAATGTTTCCAGCAGAAAATTGGTGCTTTTTGGCAAAACCAAAATTTTCCATGTGAAAATTTCTATTTTGTGGAAATGACATTTCTGATTAAAAAGTAGTTTTGATGGAAAGTGTCCAATTGGTTATATTCAGCCTTAGAATTAGCATCTGCTGTGTTTAAGTCTATTGAAGATAATTTGGCTTAGGTTTAGCAACTCTGAACGGAATATTCAGAGACAACTTTCCTCCCTCTGTCTAATACTTCGGTTCTAGTGCCAGCCAAAATTCAACTTGAAGTTGGCTATGAGTAGAATAAAAGCTTTTTCCAAATTTTGCCAGTTTGTTTTCAGTTCAGACTGCCTTCAGCTTCAAAGGCTTCACAACACAGATGCCATGGCTGGAACTAAAGCTGCCAATTCAACTAGATTCTCTGGACTTGAAGATCCTGCTGTGTGCAGCAGTATTGATCTGTGAGTGCTCGAGTGGTTAACAGCTAGACCACTGGTATGTGTCCTGTTAATGTTGTCTTCAGATAACAGTGGTTGAGGCTTCTACAGTGTATGGGATGTGTGACTTCATTTACAGTCACGCCAAGTTAGAACATGTAGCTTTCCAGCATTTGGTGTTTTACTTCTGTTTATGTGCTTAGTTCTATGCAACTGTTGAAAACCAGCAGTTAGTTGCATGTAATTTCTTTCTCTTTTTGCCTTCTTAAATTGTGTTAAAAATGCCCTCCTGTGTGTAGATGGAAAAGCTGAAATCAAAACCTAATTCTCACTTGCTATGTTTCCTTGATTTAGTGTGTGTAGTCAGACTGTTAATAATTAGCGTTCTGAAAGGACTGTACTAGGTTATTATAGCTATCGGCAGTTGTACATTGTCATTAAAGGCTCGAAGATTACCAGGCTCCTTTTAGATACTAAAGAGCTGTTGGTTTCTACTGGGTCTGTAGAGGACTGTAAACTCTTTTGTAATAGGTAAAGAAATCTGGTTTGGAGTCGTATAGTAAAGGGGAGTCAAATTGTGTTACCCCGTGATACTTTTGAGGAAAGCTATGTAGTGCACACACACACCCCACCACTACACCCCACCACCACCACCCAAAAATCCTAACTTGTTATTATCCCCTGGTACTTTAGGTTTTAGTTTGTCTGAACTTGCGTTGATTTCAACCCTTTTTTCTTTTGGTGACTAAATATTTAGGCTTCCTAACCTTAGAGTTGTGTTGGAGCCAGAATTTTCTTTTGATGGAAAATCTTTTTAACCTAGTTTAAGAACACATTTTAAAAATTACTGCAAATTTATTTTGAGAAGTTTCTATCAAGAAGATATTTTAGTAATGTTTCATTATAGTCTCCATTTATTACATCTTATTATAGCATTGAGTCATGAAACCAAGAATAAGAGCTTCAGCTCCAGGAATGGGAAGAGTTAGATTTAGTAATCATCCATGTGAGGGTCACGGATTGCCATTTTCAAGGCTATTTGCAAACAAGGGCAGATTACGGATATACTGAGTTTAAAATATTGGAGGTGGAACTCATTTGGAAAACTTTCCTTTTTATTCTTAGTAATCTTTACACATGATAAACACTTTCAAGCTGATGGCTGTGTACTAGTGGCTGTGTACAAGGTGGTTTTATGTCTTATCAATGTATTTGCATATTTGTTTGTAACATTTTTTAAATATAGAGGGATAGTTAAATCCACCACTTCGTGTTATTTAAACAATATTCCTTTTCCTGGCAGCTTTATCTTTTTCTGACTACTTCAGCTACCTAACCTTGGTCTGCATTTTATTTTATTTTTTTAAATAGTTAGATTTTCCCTGCTAGCTTTGTCGTTTTCCATCCTAAATTGCTTATTCCAGGAGTGTGGGCTGCTGCTCACTCGGTACACAGGTTTTTGCTGTCGCATTGGCTGAAGCAGTCATATAGTGGTGCAGTGACCACAGCCGTACACCCAGGGACTCTCCCCTCCCTGTGTCTTTGCTGGCTCACAAGCTAGCCACTGCTATAGCTGGTCATTGCCATCAACTTATGTTTTCCTATTACAGGCCTTAAACTATGCTAACCTAGCTTTAGCTGCCTACTCTCTGTTTCTTCACGCCATGGTATGCCTTTCCTAAACCATTCTGTAAAGTGGTTGCACTATGATCCAGGCAACCCCTGAGGATCAAGTATAATTTATTGCTTAATAGAGGGATAGATGTGTTTCTCTGGTTCATTAAGGTGCATGTGTGTATATTGCTATCATATAGAAACTTTCTAGACTTACGGTCAAAAGAACCTCTGAAACCTCACCTCTTCTCCCAAGTGGCTAGTGACAGGACGAGAGGGAATGGCCTCAAGTTGCGTCAGGGCAGGTTCAGATTGGATATTAGGAAGAACTTCTTCACGGAAAGAGTAGTGAGGCATTGGAACAGGCTCCCCAGAGAGGTGGTTGAGTCGTCGTCCCTGGAGATCTTCAAAAAACGCATAGGTGCGGCGCTCAAGGAGATGGTCTAGTTGGCACGGTGGTGTTAGGTTGACGGTTGGACTTGATGATCTCAGAGGTCCTTTCCAACCTTAATGATTCTATCATTCTATGATTCTAACTTCACACATCTTGTTCAAGTGTGTGTGTGACTTGTTTCATAAAACTTTCCTTATGCCTGAGTTATCACCTGCAAATAAAAGGTCTCCAAGTCAGAAACAATACGGCTGCGTAGATTCATACGATGTTTCAAGTCTGATTGTGGCGTCAGCACGTCACCTGTAGAGTTTGTATTTGTTGTGAATAACCATACGTACTCAATATGAAACCTTTTCCTAAAGGCGTGCGGACTCTGGACGTTTTTCTTGTATCATTTGGAAGGAATACAAAAGTCCCGTGTCTTCTGAAGTACTGTTATCAGGTCAGGGAATACTCAGCCTTGAGCTAGCTGGAAGGAGGTTTTCTGGTTTTGCCTTTGTTCACACTCTGACCTGTAAGAAGACTCTTGCAGTGAGAAGGGAAACGAGTTGAACCTGCTGAAGTAGGATAGGGTAGGGAAAAAAGAAGTATGACTATTTTAATTCTAGACCTTTCTTAGCTGTAGATTTCTAGTGTATTGGGTGTATTTCTTCAGCCTCTCTGAAGCTCAGTTCCCTATCTAGGAAACTGGTCAAAACCTGAAAAAAGAGATCAGATACACTATGAAAGGATGTGCTATGGAAATCCAGTGCATTTATCAGGCTGCCAGTTGTAATATGGTGTGGGCAGATATTCACTAGGAATATATTTGAAACTTAAAAATGGATTTAGTGAACCATATTGAGCTGTTTGGAATCTCTATTTAGAAGTTTCTTCTTTTTTTGTTTGTTGTCTTTTTCTCTCTTTTTTAAATCTTGGGCTATATGTAAACTAGAGTCATAGGTAGTGAAGATGGAGTTACTTTCTTCATGTGAAAAATGACTGGGCATAGAAAGAGAGAGCGTAAAGGTTTTAGGTTCAAAATAATGGGCGATGTTGGTGACATGGTTTCTAAGAAGTACTTTTTTTTTTAATGAGTATTACTTCTAAACTGTGCCAATAAATATTTTAATCTCAAACTAACAAATTTTATCTTACTGTCTTTATATTTCCTGGCATGTTACGTATAGGAGTGAAGAAAAGCAGATACCAGACTTCCTGTACTGTCCTACTTCAGACCCAAAGCAGAGAAAGGGACCAGTTGAATTTGAGAGGCTTTTTTTTGAGCAGCTCAAACGTAATGAGTATTGACATTTAATTAGATAGAAGTGTCATTTATAATTGGCTTTTCTGTTCTCTGTGCTCTTGTTCCTGGGGGAAGGGGAGGAGCAAGCGAGGGAATTGTCAAATTGTTGAAATAGTTTGTTTTTCAGATGAAATAGTAGATTGTTATAGTACTACTAAATGAATTTGCTGTGTTGTGGTATAGATCCTCCAGCTTTCTCTAACAGATTGGCCAGTATCCTGTGTACAGTGACCGAACAGTCATTAATTATTATTTTTATGTTGGAAAGAATTAAATTCTGGGAGTGGTGGAGCAAGGTGTTTTGCCTTTAACCTTTTGTCTCTATTAGTAATTATGTGATCATAATAGTGAAAATCTTGCTTGGCATCACACAGGAGTTGTTCAAATTTGAAACCCCTATCCAAAGAAGTAGATAAAAAGCATTATCAAATGAGATCTTAATTTAGAAAGAAGTCCTCAAATAATTTTTTTAAACCAAGAGTAGTTATTAATTTAGGTGTCGAGCCTATACTGAAGTCCACAGCCAACTCCATGATATTCTTTTGCTCATAAAATGAGATGAATTAACAATTTTAGAAACTTATCTGAATAAGACTATTAAGCCTCTGTTACTGGTTCGTGTATAGGAGAAGCTGATAGTGGAGGAGAGAGGCTAAATTCAACTTTGCTCTCAGCTGTTGAACTTCAAGCCCCAAATTTTCAGGAACTCAGATGTACTTTAAGCATTAATGCTTTTTGTGTTAGATTTGGCTCTTTATGTGGTTCAGGACTGAGGATGTAAGAGTAATTTCTTTGAAATTCAGGTGGGATCATGGACATTTTGTGGCCATGTGAGTGTGGTGCTCTTTACTGCTCTTGAATGAAATACTCACAGAGAGGAATTTCTTTTGCTGTTCTATACTTCCTGCATCTGTGAGCGATTTAATCAAGCAGCTCACAGCACCTGCAGATAACAAAAGTCTTCAGAGAACATATAAAAGCAGCTGGAGAGAAGTTTTGTGTACCAGTTCTGCATAGGAAGTGTGGAGGCTGCTCAGGGCCAGGCTGTAAAGATGGGGGTGGTGAGCTTGGAGCTCCAGAGCTGCCAGCCCCATGCAGATACCTGGGCTAATGAGAGGACAAGCTGGTGACTTGCCAGTGAAGACAAGTCACTAAGGTTTTGGAAACTACCTTCCAAACTTTCAGTGCCGATGTCTCCTTGTATCCACTGTTTTCTTCTGGGAACTCTTTGAGAATACAATAGCACTGAAAGAATTGTGCTTGTAGTTACACCGTGCAGTCACTGTAACTCCCAGTGTGTCAATGCGATATTCCGCTTTCCAGTGGAAGTTTTGGGAAGAATTTAATAGGTGACCATATGGTAGTTTTACAGGAGTACATTATTTTCCTTAAGCAGAAAGAAATTGATTAATTTTTATATTACAGGTAATTAGTAAACTTAGAAAAGAAACATGTGGAATCATTAATGATGGTGTTGACTGGCTAGAAGCCTAGCTTGAACCTTTGCACCTGGTGACCACAAAGTGAAATGACACGAAGTTTACGTATCAACTTCCAAGAATTCCATTGTTTGGTCAGCAGAAAGCAGGAAGAAATGAATGCAGTGTGAATTGTTGGAAGGAGTTCAGGATTGTGGTACATGGATTGATTCACTTGAATTGAAAATGCATTTCTACTCTGATTTTATTTATAAGGAGTGTCCTGAAGCTGTGTGCTATGTCAGAATTGCTGAAAGCTTTCAAACCAAATTTTTGAAAGGTTAAAAAATTCAAACTTTTATTTGTTGGACTAATGTGAACTTCCCTCAAAATAGTACACACACAACTAACGTGTTTAGCATTTTCAAACTGGTTTTGGTTAAAAGATTTAATATACTTTCTCTGACATGTTTTCACTAAATGTATATGAAGGTGGGTTCTAGATATAACTCAGTGTTTGTTTGAAGTGCTGTATGCTGTATTACCCAGTTTCAAACTTCAAAATTTTCTTTGTACTTTTAATAGTTTCTTTTTCTCCTAATTGGATTGTCTGGGTAATTTTAGTAACCATGGGGTCTGTAGTCTATTTAATGTATTCAAGCTACATCATGTTAGAAGGATGTGGGTTTTCTGTGAGTCTGGTCGACTTCTCCATGTCTTGCAGTAAATTCATGCCCAGTGCTGGACCCAGATCAGCAGGTGGGCTACAGTGGCAGTACATACCTTCTGGGTTGCTAAAATACCAGTTTCTAAGCAAATGGAAATCTGGCAATGCATTAGCTTCTTAGCTGCTTTAGACTAGGCACGAAAACTGAAATTTCTTGTGTCTTTGCCCCTGTGCATACTGTACTGTTCGAAGGTGGTTGTCTTTGTGCACAGCACGTGATGTGAACTCTCTGTAAAAGGTTTTACTTCAAGTCAGTGAATAGGTTGCACTCTTGGATGAATTAAATTTCCATTAATTACCTTCTTAAGCGACTGCTTATTTATTAAGCTGCTTAAAATGGATTTGTTTATTGTAAGCCTAAGCAAATTGTCATTTTTCTCTATGCTTTTATGTAAAAGAATAGAGGATGCCAAAAATTGACTTGTGAAGCTTCTGTACGGTCTTGAATGTTCTAACCAAGCCAGTATCACAGGAATGTTCTGCCCTTTGATAGGGAACACTCCCTAGAATTGCTTCATCCCTTGAAACCTGAGCTCAGGCAGGAAATGTACAATTTACTCCCTCCACAGACCTGGGAGGTAAGCAAAGTTTCATTGCACAAGTTCTGTCCTTCTCCAGTTGCTGTTGCAGCATGTGCTCTGGGCTGTTAATTCAAGTGTCTAAATATTACATGCTTAGCTGAAGACACTGAAAAATTATACGCAGAAATCTCCTTCACATGCAAAGATTAATCTGATTTAAATCCAATGTAAAGAATCCACTTGCATATATAGAAAGATTTTGGCGTAAGTGTACCACAGTACTGTCCATGACCTGGATATGCACGCACAGCAGTACCTTGCTTAAGCTGCTGTTTAAATCACTTGTTCTCAAATTTTTTTTTTGTTTGAATCTCACCTTTTGTCTTTACGCTCTTCTTTTGGGGGCTACAAATTTTGCTTTGGCACTTGAAGTCAGTCCTTTATTCTTTTGATATTAACTTTAGCTATGACATGTTTTTGTTTCAGAAGGTTGCAACCAATGTAGCTGAACTTTCATCAGTTTTGTTAATTTATAAATGAGTGTTTGCTGGGGAATCAGATTGTTATGATTTATAACCTCATAAGCAATAATTACCATTTTGCTAATATGTTTTCAAAATGTATAGCAAGAATGACAGTACATGGTCAGGAGAAAAAGATACTGTCTGTGTTCTTGGTGGAGGTATTTTTGGAAGAAAGGAGTAGTAAAGATGATATGGATAGATTTCAGGACCAATTCTATTGTGAAACAAGTGTGTCACAGTAAGACCAGACCAGTAATTGCAGGGTCTGTCTGTGCTTAACAACTGCGTCCTTTTTGTATGTGTGTATGTATGCTGATAGAGGTGTAAATATGGGTTGTGTACACGTGATTGGCCACAAAGCAGCCCTGTAATAGCCCTGGCAGATCTTGGAATGAGGAGTGTTTTTGAGGGAGGGTGTGATAGTGATGGTGTTTTAACATAATCCCCACATAATTCCATAGTTTCTTTGCTGTCATATAGAGAAAGAGTAACTTTGAATGTGATCTGCAGAAAATAGTCTGCCTTTTGTCATCCTCCTCTCTATTACTTTCATGGCTATTATATTTCCATTTTGTAGAAGTATTTCATGGTTTCAGTTATAGTTGTAAAACTGTATTCTGCAGTTGCAAAAGCCTTTTAGTTTAATAGAAGAAATTGTCTAATACAAGATGGCTGTTCAACCTACTACGTATTGAATGTGGGACATGGAATATAATGCTTCATTGCTTAACCTGAAAGTTCAAAACATGGTTTCCTAAGCCCGTGAAGAAAACATTAATGAATGACTGTGAATACGAGCTCCACACCAGGAAGAGGCTACACTCCAAACTGTGGAACAGTATGGGAGAAATATCTTCATGTGCATCTCCATTTCCTCTTTCCTTAAAGAGATTGAGAAGGCATTGCCCTTCAGGTCTGCGAGCTAGGTGAACTGTTGTTCTGACACAATATAACTGCTCCTGTTTCCTTAGTGAATTCAGAGTACATTGCCTGCTTTCTTGAATTTGACCGTTTCATTTCTATGCGTTGAGAAAGACCTGAATCACTGTCTGTGACTATACAGTGTTTTTGTTTGGTTGGAGTGAAGATCATCTGTGTTACAAAGAGGACCTTGCTGGGTCTGCAGGTTGGGTATATGCAAGGACATGGTGAACGGTTGCTTGGTATTAAAGGATTTTTGAGGATCACCGGGGGCAGATTTTCTCCTTGTTCACTCTTAGGAAATTGTTGGCCTGTTTGAAACCCAGAAGTTTTCTGTCTAGTTTAAGGCAGTGATGGGCAAGGAAGAAATACTGTCAGTTTTGATCAGCAAGTAAAAAAATAGCGGAGAGAACAGAAGGCAAAGGTGACATTTGCCTTTTTGTTCCTTTAGAGCATGATGATTTCTGGCCTTTAACAAGTCTTTTTTGTGGTGTGGTTTTTTTTTGTTTGGTTGTGTTTTTTGTTGTTGTTTTTGTTGGGGATTTTCTTGTTTGTTTTGTTTTTGTTTCTTGCTACAAAATTGTGGATTGTTGACTCAGACCCTCCTAGCTCAGTACCAAATGGTTTTGTGAGGACTGCAATACTTATTTGGAAGCTGAACAGTCCTCCTTTGTACACAGCGATAACCCTCACTGTGTTGTGGCAGATTTGTCACTATGCAAGTGCCTGTAAAATATGCCTGTCAAAGGGTTTTTTCTCTGGCATGGATAAACTGTTTTAAATCAAATTGCATGCTTTTCTGAAACCTTTTTTGATTCAGCTTACAGGCAAATACCACTCTAAAGTCTTGGCTATAGTTACTGGCTGTGTCACTACACTAGTAAAGATGCTGATCTTCATGCTGCTGTGGCTAGTAAGGGGACTGACTTCTAGACTGTGTCTGTGTGACGTAAATTACTGTCTGAAATGTTATGTTGTTGGCGCAGATCACTGGTATGGAGGCTCAGTTACCTGTTCTTAAAGGTAGAGGTTAAAAGTTTAAACCTTTAAAAAGTTTTTTTTAACCTTCTCTGTGAAAGGTTTTCTGCCTTTTACTTTTCAGATTTGTAGAAGGCATAGCAGAAGCAGCCTCTTTATGAGGAGCTGTCAGATGTACTTTCTTGTTAGGCTTTACTTTGCAGTTTTAATGTTTGCAACACGATTTTCCATTATTTTATCATTAAAAGAAAATTGTGAGTTTAGCTTGCAGCTGGTGGGTTTATCTGGTATCTATCCTTTCTCAGTTTGTCATGTCAGTTTAACAAAACAGAAATAAACTTGCTGTAATTCTGCATGAGTACAGCATTGCAGTTCTGAAGCCATAGTGACTGAATAGCCAAAAAAAACCCAAAAAACCAAAACAAACAAACAAACAAAAAAAAAAAACCAAACCCCAAAAAACCCACAAAGCTGTCTGGTAAGGAAACAAGTACTTTTTAATCTGAAAATGCTGATTAAGTCAAAACTGAAATATATTGCAAGGATGGATTATCATAAAAAATATTTTATTTTTGTCTGAGGTGTGTGGTCATGCTGAAAGATCTGAAGATGTGCCCTAGAAAAGCAAAATACCTCATGGGTTTTTAGGGCAGTTGCTCAGGAGGACGACTGGAAGTGGTAGGAGGAAGGTTAAACTGCAAAGTCCCAGCACTTCCTGATACAGGTGGCTTGGATCTTGGTCTTCCACTTTCCCAGGAGGGTCTAAGTGTCTAAGCTGTCAACTATTTAGGAAGGGATTGATCTTTTTACTTGTTACTCTATTCATTTGTGTGTATTGGAGCACAGATATCTCTTATGATCCAGGCAAGCTCTCTAATCACTGCTAGAGTGTTTGTCCTCTACTGAATTCCTCTGAAATGGGAAGCGAACATATAAATGTTTTTAAGTCTTTATAATTTTTTGCAGAATAAGGAAAATCAATAATTTTATATTGCTTTGAGTTATTCCTGTTTTCTTTCACTACTTTTAAAGGTATTTCAACTTTCTATGTCAATATATTCTCTACTTAAGTTATGAAACCTGATGCCCTTGTCAAAGGATGTAGAAATAGTTTGCTGAGTGTGTAATTAAATGAATCATGGGCCCTGATCCTGTGAAGTACTTAAGAGAGTAGCTAGTCTTGTTGGATCTGGCTAATAGCATGAGGTGTGCACATAAATGCTTTGCTGCATTGGGGTTGCATGGTAATCACTAGAGTCTTAGTTTTGAAAAGTGAAAGTCACTTTTCAATTCTTGTGTTTTCTTTACCAGCACTTAGAGCGGGACATAGGCTGGAGTTTGTCATCGTTCCTTGTGTGGAGAATAAGAATTGTTTGTGCTTCCAAACTAAATATGTAAATCAAATTAAATTGACCTAGACGGTCAGTGAAGATTCAGTGGTTTGACAAACCTTTATTTATTCATGTTGTAATTCAAAAAGAAAAAAAGCAATGCTAATGTTTTTGTTACTGCTGAGTATTCTCATGTCTAATGATTATGTGGTGAATGCACAGGCTTTGCAGTTGTGTATTTCCTGTTTTCTTTATGCTTTTTCTCTATAGAGGATTTTGGTATAAGCTTTTTTCCTGTTTTGCACTTAAATTAATTACTTAATTGCCTCTAATTTGGGAGCCTAGTAGCCATGATGCCCAGCTTGCCAGTGCTTTTTGCAGTGAAAATGCTGTTCTGAATCTTTAAAAACAAAAAAAAACACCTGAAACCCACAAAACGACCTTAAAATAGAGAGGGAGTGGACAATGGGCAGAAAGTAAAGGACTGAGTATTTTGGAATAAGGTTGTGTTGTAATTTGACATGGTAGCCAATAACGAAACAAATAATTTAGTAGTCATATTTCGTTTGTAGTGGAGTTTTTTTTAACAGACTTGCACTTTGTTGACCTTTCTTTGAAGTATGACATTCTTGCATTTGCATTTTTTGATCTTTTTAAATATTATTTTTGTTTTGCCTAAAGACCCTGTGTGGACAGTAATGACCGCACGTTTCCGATTGCCTGCTGGCAGAACCTACAATGTACGAGCATCTGAGCTGGCACGAGACAGGCAGCATACGGAGGTGGTCTGCAACATTCTTCTCCTGGATAACACTGTACAAGCTTTCAGAGTTAATGTAAGTAATTTGCTTATTGCAAATCAGTATTACTGAGCTTGCTTTCCTTTGCTGGATTTGTATGGCTAGAGTTCGACTTTCAAAATAGCGTTAAGTACAGAATAGAAGGGAAAGCTCTGTTCAGGCAGGCATGCTTGTACACGCATATACTAAGTCACTGTGAACTTAGTCATTCTGGCATCCTCTGTAGTACTAACATATCTTCATTTCAGAACTGAATTTACAAACCATAGTTTATTTCTAGTAATGCTTTTCATGGACTAAAGTTGTGTAGTGGAAATGGAGGGCAGTTTTGTCACTGAGTTGAATCAGAAGCAAGCTTTTGTTTTGCTCTGTTCTGGTTTTTGCATTTTGAGCATGAGTACAGTGTAATGGTAACTCTTCTCATGACTGTATTTAACTATGTGTATGGTTATATTTGGTTACAGCTATCATCTTAAAGCATCTCTTTGCTTTTTGCTTTCCTCAGATTATATTCTTGTTCTATTTCCCTGACTTTAAATTTACCACTTTGTAATGCACTAACGAAGGTGGCAGGAAAGAAGCATATTAAGGTTCGAAGAGACCTCAAGGATCATCTAGTCCAACCATCCACCCACCACCTATTGCCCACTAAACCATGTCCCTAAGCACCATATCCAACCTTTCTTTAAACACCCCCAGGGACAGTGACTCCACCACCTCCCTGGGCAACCTGTTCCAATGTCCAACCACCCTTTCCAAGAAGAAATTTCTCCTAATCTCCAACCTAAACCTTCCCTGGCGCAACATGCAGCCATTTCCCCTTGTTCTGTCACTAGTTATCTGTGAGAAGAGGCCGACCCCCAGCTCGCCACAACTTCCTTTCAGGTAGTTGTAGAGGGCTATGAGGTCTCCCCTGAGCCTCCTCTTCTCCAGACTAAACAGTTCCAGTTCCCTCAGTCGCTCCTCATAAGACCTGTGCTCCAGACCCTTCATCAGTTTTGTTGCCCTTCTCTGGACATGCTCCAGGGCCTCAATGTCTTGAGGCACGCTGCCGGGTCATGTCTCCACGAGTGTCAACCAACACCCCCGGGTCCTTTTCGTCCGCGCAGCTTTCCAGCCACCCCGCCCCCAGCCTGTAGCGCTGCCTGGGGTTGTTGTGGCCAAAGTGCAGGACCCGGCACTTTGCCACATTGAACCTCATCCCATTGGCCTCTGCCCAGTGATCCAACCTGTCCAGGTCCCTCTGCAGAGCCATCCTACCCTCCGGCAGATCGACACTTCCCCCCAGCTTGGTGTCGTCTGCAAACTTACTGAGGGTGCACTCAATTCCCTCATCCAAATCATCAACAAAGATGTTGAAGAGGATGGGCCCCAGCACTGACCCCTGGGGAACAACAAAGAAAATAGGAAGCTGTTTGCTGTATGCTGAGGGCTGGTACTGGGAAAAGTGAATAACTTTTACATATGAGTCTGCAATTTAAAACAGGTTATTCATCAGATTCTGATTTGTAATCCTTGATAAGGAGTTAAAAGCAAAATGTTTATGGTTTTGTGCATATGTTCACATATTGTGACCATTTCTTTCAACTTGTTGAGGGAAAAAACCCACAAACAACAGGCAAGGACCTTGCAGCAAAACATTAAAGCATATAAAGTGATCTTTGTGTGCAAAGAACCAGAACTCAACTGGAAAGAAGCTATGGGGTGGCCTGGGGTAGGAGAAGTTGGCTTTTACTTGATAATATATAGAATTGATGACTTATGTGGAGAAAGATTAAATAACGTGATGGTAAAAGTTACAGGTGGCATGATCATTAAAGTTTTCCAAGAGAAAATTGAACTTCAGTGAATAGAGTGAAGGAGTAGCTTGATATCAGTAAGGCTGTGGGATTTCACCTGCAAAGTGAGGGAGAAACTGAAGTAGTTGTCAAATCTATATGAACAAGTTTGGGACTGTATTTGAAAAAGTTTTAATGCTCAGTAATTATATTGGATTCTGATAATCCAGCGTTTAGTGATACTATTGATACATTTGAATGTTTTAGGGAAGATCTGTGAGAGTGATTGCATTTCTCTGTTCTGTAATCAGGTGGTTAGAGCCTGTGCAGCCTGCAGCTGCTTATCAGAGGAGTGCAATCTCTGTTGTCTAGCAAAAACTTGGAAGGATTCAGTGTTGAGTGACTTAAGATTTAGAAAGGTAGACTTGATGGTTACTTGTTTTAGATTTTTTTCAATCAAGGTAGAAGGTTTTAGGATGTTTTCTTAAGGCATTGTTGGAGTTCATTCAGTAGCTATTTAACTTTTGGGGACTTGTGAGTATTTAAGGGTGGGAATTTTGGATGATGGAGCTGGAGGAGGGACAACCAAAGACTTCAATTTATCAACATCAAACCTTATCTCCTTTCTGAGATAATACCTCCTATACCCCTTTTCCCTTTTTCTCTGTGATATTCCATGGCTATTCTATATCTCTTACCTTCTCATCTCAACCAGACAGTTTTCCTGGTGTTTACTACCTGCCAAAAAGGAGTATGTGCAGAATGAAGTTGGAGACGAAGCATTAAAAATGCATGAGAAATTGTAACTGTTGCGTTCTTTGCTTTCAGGTGCATCAGTTTTCTACTAAAATATCTATCTTGCAGTTGTTTGTTTGTTTATAAGAGTTGGCTAAAATAAGGAATAAAGTAAGGAATTATAGAATAGACATGGGCGATAATGCTTCTTTTTGATCTGGGTGTTCAATGGCTGTATGTTGTTAGAGAATGCTCGTATCCGCCTAGAGTAGAATCAGCGGTTATAAATCCTCAAATGTCTGTTCTGTCTCTCCCAAGGAAAAAATATGTAATATGTTCTTCTCACCTCCTTAGTGTACTAAATATTTTAGTTACATGGATCATGCTTTGCTGCTTATACAGATCAGTCTGCAAGTTTGACTACTAAAACTGAGTTCAGGGAATTAGAAAGTTCCTTACTGCTCAACACTTTGATCTTGAGTCTTAGCCTCAATCTGGTTGGTTTTGGGTTTGTTTGTTTTTTGTTTTCTTTTTTTTTCAAAAATAGGGAGCAATAAAGTATTCAATCATAGCAAATGTATGCTAACCTACATAGTACACAGGTTTTCGGGGTTTATAGCTGTGTTTTACTTTATTGTGGTTGACACAATACTTGGCAATAAATATTTATGGAATTGTTTTCAAAATAGGAAGACCAAAGATAACATCAAATAAATTAGCAAGGCTTTTTTCTCCTGGTGATTGCTATAGGTATTCTGTATGCTAATGACTGTAAAGCTTAATCATCTGGAGTATGCAGTGCTGTATTAATAAAAATGTACTCAAATGCTGTTTCTTCTCTAACAGCAGAGTACTAATCACAGACAATGTCTCTTGATAGTTTATGTGACATGTTCGCATTTCGACCAGCTTTTTTGCATTGATCTGCAAAGTAGGCATTCTTTGTGCTAAGCCTTACCTTGTATAGAACATAACAAATCAAATAATCCCTGTGGACTGTAGCTAGACAAAGGTTATTTTGGTTGCAGGCAGAAAAATCGGTTAGGACTAACCTGTGTGTGTTTGAAGAATAGGATTTGTTTCTATAAAAAGCTCTGCTTAGCAAATGAAGAACTACTTAGATGCTGAAAAGCATATTTCATAGCAAGCATAACTGGAAGAAGTGAGGCTGACTTGAGTTAGTAACATGATCAGGATGATTTGCATTACCATAAACCTGCTTCTTAAAAATCAAATATGTTTAATTGGTTTTAATTGTTTACATGCCTCAAATTGTGTCTTTTCCATGGAGGCTGACTTAATTGTGTTCTCTGAAAGCCAGTACATAGATACTGAGATCACACTAAACTTGAGGGAAACCTAAGTTGGGGTAGATGGGATGAGCTGTTCTGTGAGCAAGGCTGGTGGGTTACTGGTCATGGACAAATGTTTCAGTTTGGAGCCTTTATCTCAGAATTCTCCTCAAACGTAATGAATTTACATGCTAATGGAAGTAAAATCTTAAAATCTGTACAATAACCCAAGCTAAACAAAAAAACCACACCAACCTCCCTATAATTTTAGAAGTGAACATTTTCAATAATTTAATCTTCAGTATTGCTTAGTTACTACCCTTTTTTCTTTGACCAAAAAAATAACAGCCTGCTTGGAAACTTCTTTTAAAAACAAGATAGCTTTTTGCAAAGCTAATGTAAGCTGTAGAATGAAAGGAGACAGTAGTGCAGCACTGGCTGTTTGGGGACGTGCTTGCCTGAGTCACAACACAAGTATTGTGGTGAGCCGCGAGGGGAGAGGTTCCAGTGGCGTTGTTAGTGAAGGCGCAGCACAGCCTCCCACAGACCTGTGAGCAGCAGAGCCGGCTGACCCCCTCCGGGAAAGCCCAGCACCTGTCACCCCATTCCTCTGTCATCATGTGTCCACATTTTTTTGGCCGGGCATGGCAGCAGTATCATCTGGTCTTTGCAGTAGATGTGGCCAGTTCTGTAGGCCAGCAACAAAACCAGAATGTCAGTAATATAAATTGGGAAGAGATGGTGCTGGTTGGTAAGCAGGCATTAAACGTATGTAATTGCAGGTGTTTTCCTAAATTATCAAATGGGTGTTTGTAAACAGCTAACAATCATTTTGTGATTAGAAATTAATGTGAATATCTCTAGTGGTACAAAGGGTTAGCTGTTAGATGATAGATACTTCGTAAAGTGCAGTTAATATATTGATGTCTAGTGTTGATGTCAAATTTGTTCTGAAAGTCTAAAATTTTACACACAATGCCTCCAGCAATGACAAAGATATACACATAACATTATAATATTCCAGTTCCAAATAAAAATATTTGTTTTGTATCCAACTACTGCAGGTGTGTGTTAGGTAGTTCCCGTTTTTCATATATTATTCCATTATTCCCTATTTTAAGAGGAAATATTAATGTTTATCTGTAGGAATAAAGCACATTACTTTTTATGCTAATCCACATCTATTGGTTTTGCTTTTTTATTAGAAAAAAAAGGCAAAAGTAGAAGCTTGTTATCATACTGTTTTTATAATTTATAGCAGCTATTCAGTAGTTCTGATAGTACTACAAATATTTTTGGACTTTCACAACAAGCAGGATTGTGACCTTCACCTCCTCTGGCAAGCTGCAACATTATATAAATATCAGAGATGGGTTAAACTGAGGTCTGGCTTTACTAGATTCTTATCTTTATTTTGCACTGAGAGTAAAACATTGTGATCAAAACAAATGGTTCATGTTGAAACTAGTCTTCTCTTACCAAATTTGCTGCTCTGTTGCAGTAGAAATACCTTCCTTGTGGTCGTGAAATGACATTCTGTATTACTAAATTCAAACTGATCAGACAGTTCTAAGCTTTTTCATTAGGAAGCATCTACTCAGATATTTAAGAAACGGTATAAATTCTCAGGTTTTGATTGGAAAAAAGCTATAGAATTGATATGTGCATGTTGTCTGAAGACAACATGTCAGCTGTGGCAAATATACGTCTCAACTTGGGTTCCAAATGTCTCCTGTTTTCTGATAGTTACTGACATAAATTCTTAGTTTGAGTTCTGATTTAAATCTACATGGGAAAAAATGCCAAGCAGCAATTAGTGTTGCTGTGTAATTTTAAAATTAGGGGGTTTTGCTGAAAAAAATTGTACTGATTACTGGTTTAGTTTAAAATATATCAGAAACTCCTAATTTAGTAAAAATGAATGTGACTGGTTTGGATTGTACATAAAAATGGCCTTATGCTTTTATACTATTGTGTATTTATTAAGTTAACCTTTTTCTCTGCGTGTTTTTAGTTATTTAAAAGTAAATTTTTCAGTAGTTAACTTCATAGCAATTGTACTCCTACTGACTGTTCATTCCATTAAACATCAAGAAATATTCTCTATGACTAAAAAAACCCTTAAAGTATATGTAGCAATTCTTAGATCACTTGAACTTAGTCGTATTTATATGGGACCTGAAATATATACCTAATGTGATTTCAACTTAAATAAGCAGAACTATGGTTATAATTGTCCTGTTGCAATCATTTCAAGCATAATTTGTTGATAACTATTCTCTAATTATTTTTATTATTATTATGAAATAAATTGTCCAGCTTCTTGAAGTTTTTAGCCCCAAATAAATGGTTTTGACAGTTTACTCAACTTCAGTCTAATTTCAGCTGGAAAAAAAAGTTTTGATAGGATGCTCTTAGATGTTAACAAATGTCTAAATGTGATTTGTAGATCTTTCTCATATATGGATATTAATGAAATTCTTGCAAACTTCTTTTGACTTTTTACTTATATACTTTTAACGGCTGTAAGAGTAAACTTGTGTAATCTCAATGAGAAGTGAGGCCATTTGGGAGCAGAACAGCAGGGTTTTTGTTTTAAAACTTTAAAAATACCTTATTGCCTACAGTAAACAAGGCAAGATGTATCAAATCTACTGTAGCATCAATATTTGGTACCTAGACGATTGTTAGAAGCTTGGTTGGTGCCAGGGAAATAGAAAATCCGTGTGGAAAATGTATCAATCATTTTCATCAGTTTTGGGTTGTTGTTTTTTTTTTTTTGTATGACAAATGTTCTTGCAGAATTTTTCCTCAGCTGTTGTCACAGAAGCTATGACACTTTACCTTCTTTGAGAAACTTCCTTCAGATTGCACCAAATGTGTTTATTGAGTCCTGTCATAATGGCACACTCAGTGTTTCAGTTACTGCGTTGGCAGTGTTTTCAGGTTAGGCAAAAAATTGCTAGATACCAACAACTATGGATTCTTTTTAGATCATTTTGTGGGTAAGATTCCCTGTAGTAGAAATCAAGTCTATTCACTTGTTTTTGAAAAGCAGCGTTACTGTTACTCAGTTCATTTGAATTAGTCCATTTAGAGTGAAGTCATATCTTTGAGAGAACGCGTTTAAATGACACTTCTCAGATATTTGGCTGCTTCAGCTGTCTGTGCTATTTAACTTTAGAAACATTTTTTAATATGCTGGTTCCTTTAGATTTCAGAAGTAGATTTTCAGATAAAAGTCTGAATTCTGCGTGTCCAATTATATATTTGTTCATTAAACAATATATGTATTTGTTCTCTACAGAAGCATGATCAGGGCCAAGTTCTATTGGATGTAGTCTTCAAGCATCTCGATTTGACAGAGAGAGATTACTTTGGTTTACAGTTGGCTGATGAATCTACTGATAACCCTGTAAGTTGACTCTGACAGTTTTATAAATCATAATCATGTTCATCCCTGTGCTCTGTGTCATTGTAAAGAGAAGGAAATAGAAGTCATTGCAATATTGAATATCTTCTCCAACTATGTCATTTGAGTGGGTCAGTATCACCTTGTAGTTATGATGCTAATAGTTACAAGTTTGGAGTAAAATGTTGAGATTTGTGCTTATGAAATAATACCTTAGAAGGATATTGCTTGTTTTATTATATCTATTTACTAGGCTGCATGATCATTTTCAGTGGGAATAAGAATAGTAACACTCTTAAATTTTTTTTTAATTTTTTGTTTGTTTGTTTAATTAGGACTTTAAAAAATTAGGGGCTTTTAGATTTTCCTGTACAATGTTTTTGTTTCTAGCCCAGATACCTGGTAAGTCTTCTAACAGTGCTTCACGTAGCCTTCTATCTGACAAGGGCTGTCAGCTCATCACCTTAACAGAAAAAGGAAGGGACTCCTTTGAAAATGAGTGTTTATAATATTTCACGTGCTTTAATTAAAAGGATATTCCACAGGACTGAAACTTTGAAAATGATGTTACCGCTGGATCTTCTGGTGAATTATAATGTTCAGTGGCTGTAATAGTTATATCTGTACTGCTGAGATCATGATGGCTTGAAGAATACTTGTTGAATACTTTTTGATAGGTATCAGATGTTCAATACTTGTTTTAAAGTGCAATTTAACTAAGTGTTATTCCTTTTAATACAGTTCTTTACCTAGTTCCCATTATATGTGTGTCACAGTGATGGGGTCTAAATTTATCTCCCAGCTTGTGTGTTAAAAGTAATTTTTGTTCACAAAATGTGCAGAATGTGATTTATAGAGATAAGTGACACTGTAAAGTGCTAATCATTCAGTAACTAAGGTGAATTTCAGAAGATACTGCAACTTTCTTTGGTAAGATTAGGTCTACTGTTGTTTTACCATCAAGAGTGACTGTTCTAAATAGAAGGAATATTCTTTTTAAGCTTACTAAAAAGTTGAGGTTTTTTTCTTGTTTTTAATGTAGAGGAGGAAAAAAGAAGTCACAATACAGCCATAATTTTCTTTCTGCCTGAATAGTGAACTATTTCCAAGTTTCTTTCTTCTCTTGAGCAAATTATTCTTAATTATATTCTTTTTCTAAATTCTGGTAACATTAAGATTATTACAATGAATGAAGCTGTGTGGCAGAGTTGTGGATATTTAACATTTCTTTTGTAACTTTGTGGGTAGTTCTGTTAAGACATTGCCAGGCTGGCCTTTTTTAATCTTTTTATTCAAAATTTTGTTTCCAGGCTGAAAAGACATAGGCACGCTGTCAAAAAAGCTGAATTATTTTTCAACTTTGTTTAAGAAGTATTTAATGCAATATCACTCTATTTTACTCAACATTCAGAAATTTGTAGTGTTTCTCATTTATCTGGTTTTCCAAAACTTAGACCTCTCAGCTCTCTTTTGTTAGTTTATCTGGACGCAGCTGAACACAACACTAATAGAAGAATCTGGTTAAGAGTTAGTCTAAAAGAAGAATGACTTCACAGCTATTTGATATAAACACAAGCTTTAAAGGTTTAGTATTCTTTGACTTCTAAATATTTTTGCTTTTCAACACATGAAAACAATGTGTCAGAGCTAAGTAGAAATATTACTAATATTAGTCATGTAAGCTTGTAGAATTTATGTCTGACTAATTGCAGTTTTTGATATCAGTTTACTTTTACACTCAGTTCATTTGGGCAAAGAAACCAGACTGGATTGACAGATATTCTAGTTACTTGTGAAATAACACAGCAGAATATGACTAAGATATAGTCAATACGGCAGGAGATAAAGGTGATGCGGAAAAGGGGGTTCTGCTGTTTGAGTGTGAAACCTCTATCGTTGTGCCTAAACGTGGATTTCATAAAATACACAAGCTTTAAGTTTTTGTATGATACTGTCAAAGTCTGTGCAAGAGGGCCTTGCTGCTGCATACTGCTGGAGCGGTGTATTTGGCTGGCGTCTTGGGCTGTGGATGCCTAGAGCTGAGAAGAGGGTATTGGTGCATGGTGAGAGTGCAGCAAATACTGTCTGTGGGAGCTGGAGCACCCTTGGCAGGAGGGACTGAGGCAGGGACCATTGCTGGGGGACGAGAGACAAAAATGACTCTCCAAGGGGCTTGGGTACAAACTTCATGGATCCCCAAACCTACTTGCCTCTTGGACTTTCTGGGATGTGAGTGGGATAACACGTCTTGCTAGCAGCACCTTGATTCATAAACTTCTGGTACTTTTGCCTAAACCCTGTCAACTTCAGCTTCTTTACGATACTAAGTGTTGTAACCCTCTGCACTTTCCCAGAGAGAAAATCACCTTTTGTATTTGGATCCAATAGTATCACTTGGAAGCATGGATATTGCTTATTAAATGTGGTTCAAAAAAATAGTTACTCTTCTGTGGTTTGAGCTATGCTAGTACATACCAAATTCATCGTTACAACCAGAAGGAAATGTAAATGGAAGCTTTTCTGCTACACATTTCAATTCCAGGTTTTCTGGGTTAACTGTAATGTTAAACAGTACTTCTCACAAAAAAAAAGGTGAGGATCTGTGCATTTTCAGATACATTGGATCATAACTCCTTGCTTAAAGAGACTCAAGTATCTTTCACCATGTTTTAAAAGATTCTTATATAAAATTAATGTGTATCCATGACTGCAGAGGGATACATTTAGTCTTAAAAGTCAATTGATCCTGTGTGAGGTTTTTTTGATATAATCACACTCTTTAAGCTTTATTAAGCCATTTCTTTAGTTCCTCTTAAGTCCTCTACTACAAAGATACAGCACTGGGATGTAGTCGTCATTATTTATTATTCCCAACGAACAAAATGAATCAGAACTAACTTCAGATTCATAGTGTTTGTCAGCTCTGATACCTCTGTGTGTTTGCTTCCTTGTCCCTCACATAAACAAAAAATAAAACCTCTGTGATAAACGTCAGGCAGTTACATTCTGTACAGGGTTAGGTGTCTGTGGCCATATGAACAGCGTAGGAACTGTGGCCATATGCTCCTGCATAGGCTTGGGTGGCCTGCATTGCAAGGCAGCATGAGGAATCAAATGATGTTGATAGAAAAGATAGACTTTTGGGGTAACTGAACTACAGTGGTATGTCCAGAGTCAGCTGGGTTGCTGGTGGGGTGTGATTTAAACAACTTGTAGAGCTTTCCAGAGAACCATACTTCTCTCTGAAATTTTCAGCGTTGAATTTTAGAACGATCTTTACTTCCCTGCAGCAGCATTCTCCCATAGAGGCAACTGGGCACTGTTTGGTAAAATTGTTGCGTAGTCCTTAATCCAGTAGGCTGAGTCTCTGGTTTCCAAGATCCCAATTAGCGACTTAACCTGAAATGACACTCAGACTGACAACTTGAAGAGAATCTGTGAGCCAGTGGGATCACTCCCTGGATGTGTCAGATGTGCAAAACGCAGAGTCAAAAGTACTGGAGCTAGTTTAACCAAATTAACTTCTGAGTTGTCTAAATTAGCCTTCTTATAGCTCTTCACTGTCACAGTTCACCTTAGGTAATCAGTTTAAAGGGTAGCTGAACATTGCTAAACACACCATAATTGTGTTCTGACCTCTCTCAGGCTCACATGATAATCATAGAACTAAGTCAGTCGAATTTGTACTGTAAGAGACAGGTATCTGGGCAACAGAGGTTAATCTCAGGGAAGGAAGAACAGTAGCAACTGTTGATACTAACGATGTCTTTCCAGAATCAGTAATAAGACTTTGTATGCTAGTAAGACATTTTGGTAAAAGACCAAGTAAAAAGTAATAGAAAAGCAACAGTTACTTGATGTATAAGGCTGTAACTTGCACATTTTTGTCTCTCTAAAGTTGATGTTATAATTTGTCTTTTTCCAGAGGTGGTTGGATCCAAACAAACCTATCAGGAAACAATTAAAAAGTGAGTACATGTGTGTATATGGTCAATTCAAATATCGTTATTATGCAGTTTTTCCAGGGGACTCTGATTAATTAGAAATAATTTCTCTTGGCTGTAGGAGGATCACCACACAGTTTGAACTTCAGAGTGAAGTTTTTTGTCAGTGACCCAAACAAGCTCCAAGAAGAATATACAAGGTAGGTCTCGTTAATTTATCAGCAAAACATCTTTTCTAGGCGGCTTATGTTTAAGGGGAAAATTGTCTTTTTTTTTTTTAAGGTATAACGTGGAAATTGTCTTTCAAATAATTTTTGTCATATGTGCAAGCTTTTAATTTTTGCCTAATACTTAGATATGAACTATGTAGTTGCAAATCAGTATAACAAAAAGCCTTTGTGAATAAATTTACAAATTTATATGAAAAGTGAAGTAACTACATGAAGAATATACTACCAAGTAGAAACAGAAACGGGAAAATAGAGAGGAGAAACTTAATCCCACTATTCAGCAATGAGTACAAAATTTTTATCCTTACTTGTGTTCTCCTTTGCGATTAAAAAATTCTTGAGCTTTCTGCATTTTTTTCCTTGATAACCCCACCCTCCAATTTTCTGCTGGACACTAATAAAATGAATCTGTTTGTACGGTTGTAGTCCTGCCTTGAAGCATGTAAGCTTATTTTGATAGGAGTGTGTTGAAGTCTGAAGAAAATGCTCAGTGTGAATTAAGAGTTTGCTTGTGAGTTGCAATTAGTCCCTGAAGAAATGTCTCAAATTTTCAGTATTCCTAATTAGTTCTGGTCCTTTACATAACTGCCATGACTTGACAGATTGGAATTTTTTGGATTTCAGCCATTCTGAAAACAGGTCAGCCCCATTCAAAAAATGATATCTAAATTATTAAGGATAGCTTTATTAACCTAAGTACAAAACTGTGAAAATTTGAGTCCACATTTGTTTATAGTTTCTTTTGATTTGTCATATTTTGGACAAAATTTTACACACATCTATGCAGACAGAATTTACTAAAATGAGTCCTAGAAATCCTGGGTCAGGCTTTGTTTTATTGAAATATTTACTCTCAGAAAATTTGCCAATTTATACATTTTTCATTGTTTTGATATAGCTATTTGGATTAAAGGGCAATATATAACGCTCTTAAGGAGATGAAAAGAACAGTAAAGGTTGATCAATGTGAAGTAAACAGTAAAGAGGAACTATTTACTTTAAATGTTAGTGTTGTAGATACAGAGCTATAAATACAGCATCCTTTTAGATGAGAAATAATGTATGATTGCTGTATCTAGGTCAGCTCTGCCTTTTTTGCTAATAGGCCTAATTACCCCTGAGAAAACTAATTTGTATTTGGAATTATTATAAAGAGTGAATTATTATCTATGGGGTTCTTCAGAGTGAAGTTAGGATGCCATGTCACAAATACGGGATCCTTTTGTCTAATCAGTATGTGCCCCTTCAAGAAGAAACACAGAACAAACTTCTGACAATTCCAGCTCAAGCTAAGGCTTTTAAAAGATGCCATTTTTCATAAATTTCATGAAAACAGAGGAATGAATTGACACATGAGGCAGTACGAATAGATGTCAGGGAGGGTTTCAGTGCAAGCTCCTGTCTTATTAGACCTCTGCAAATTCATGTGAGGGAGCAGATTATGCGTGCCCTAGGTCAGAAAAGGTCTGCAGGAGCTCAGCTTGTGTTGGAGTGTAGCTTTAGGAGCTTGGCTTGGTAGGAAATGGAACTTCATTAGTTCTGCTCATGGCAGCAAGACTTGCTTATTAACGTTGACTCCAGCTACGAATAATTTTCTCCTACCCTTTTCTAGATATACATACATATATAACTCTATATAAAAGGAAGATGAAAACATTGTAATGCAATGACACCTTCATGGTTTTCGCTGAATTTGTTGTGCAGGCTTTTTCAGATCTACATTGTTAAAGCTTTTATTGATTTCCCATCTTGCTCAATAATATGCGAGGCTTCTGTGTTCAAACTGGGGTGGTTAGCTAACAAGCAATTAAATTCACTGTTTGCTGAAAACAGTGGAGGGAAAACGAACTCTGCTTGGTGTTCCTTAATCATGAGGTCCCTTAAGTACCGTGGAATATTACTAATAAAGCATTACATCACAAAAGTAAAATAGAATGGAGCTGCAACTGCACGTGCAGAATGGTTTTGTCCTACATTTTTGCAGCCATAAATGTTAACAGGAAAAATAGGAAAAATCGGTTTGTTCAGTATATTTGTGAAAAGATGCTCAAGCTAAGCATGTGAAGCATTCCTTTTTAAGACATTTTTTTAATTTGTCATTTATTGCTTTTTTAACAAGTAAGGAAATTTTGCTTTATTTGTCTCGTTTTGTTTCAATACGCATTTTAAGGTGGAAAACGAAAAAGTATTTTGAGATCTCTAGAGCCTAGTTAATGTCTCAATTTTAACTTCATGAGGTTAATGCCTTTAAGTGTCTTGCCATTCTGGTCAGTTAAAGAACCTCTAAATGGTTTTGTAGGAGTTGAGCACATGGGCTCAACTAACATATTTGCTCGTCAATTTGCAAGTGTTTTCCCTCATTTTCTTTCAAATGGCGAATGTTTTACCTTTCCCCACTATATTTAGCATGTAAATGATTGGATTTCTGTGTGTCTATTTGTAAATATTTGTGGAAGTTTCTAAAGCAGTAGGTAATCCACTTTCTGAAGACTACACAAGTATAAGTCATATTATGTGTAATAATGTGATAGATTTTGTTAATGTTGGGAAATATTTCACATTTGGTTTCAGTTGAACTTGAACTAGGTGTTTTTGATAAGTAATTTTGCTGTTTTCAGTGAATGGGTATGGCTGACTCCTTTCAAATTAGAACTACAAAAAGGAAACAAGTGATTTTTTTATAATAGTAATAATGTCAGAGGTCCCAAAACAGAATAAATTTATAAGAAAAAAGGAATGATGTTTAAATTTTGTACTTAGTGAAACTTTTGTTTTTAAAAATTAAAGGCCTTAAAGCCTAAATGCTACAGCTCCTTTTATGTCCTGTTATAATGGGGTTTTGCTGAAAGCTTAAGCTTGTGCTAACCTTCTGCCATTTCAGTGTGTCAGTGGGGATTTATAGCAGGTGTGATTTGCCACTCCATGTAAACATTTATACTTCTTTGAAATTGTCCAAAACATTTGAGTGAAATATGAAGGAACTAAATTGAATGAACTAAAGATTCGTTGTGAAACGTTAGCAAAAGTATTTGGGGTTTGTTGGAGAAACAAAGGAAGTAATTTAGAGGGAAATCTTTTTTGCAGTTTCAGGTCTGTTGGGTTTTTTAAGTCATAGTGTTTCTGCTGCTGTTGTTTGGTGGGAAATAGTTCTTGTTTTAAAGTCCTTATCTGTTCTTTTTGCTGTGTTCATCCCCTTCCTGACTCGAAAGAGTGGTCATGGGAAGACTAGAAGAAATTTATAGAATAAGCTTTTCTCATGTCATAATTAAAGAAAACTTAAGAAGTTCAAGGGAAGTCAGTTGAAAGGTGTTTAACATAATAGAATCCACAACTTCTATTTAAGAATGTAACTCCAAAATACTAAGAGTAATTATTTTAATTTAATCATCATAATGGAATCACAGGATGGTTTGAGTTGGAAGGGACCTCAAAGATCATCTAGTTCCACCCCCCTGCCATGGGCAGGGACACCCTCCACTAGGCCAGGTTGCCCAAAGCCCCATCCAACCTGGCCTTGAACACTTCCAGGAATGGGGCCTCCACAGCTTCTCTCAGCAGCCTGTTAAAATGTAAATGAAAACAGAGTAATATCAAATGCTCAATGAGAAGAAATTAATTGTATCTTCCTGAAGTAAAAATTGTTCTTATGAATGCAAATCTCAGGTTTTAGTTGCCATATTCAATAGTTCTGTTGTTCACACTCGTTCATCATGAAGGCACTTCTTTTTCCTTTCTTTAAAGTTTAGATTCAACATAAATACTGGAAAATAAAGCAGATAGAATGTGAAACTTGCAGCCTTTTAGTGAAACATAATGTGTAACTTCATAGCCTGTGACTAGTTTAATTTACAAATTTGTATTATTATTTTACTAATCACAGTTTAATTTCTTTCCCATAGAAGTTTTAGAAATAGCATGCAAAATGTAAAGTGTTAGTTTTGCACTTATGGAAAGCAAAATGCATTAAATTGATGAAAAATTATTAAATAATTCTATTTTTAATTACAATGTTTTCTGTTTGTGTTTTCCTTTTTAAATAAGGTACCAGTATTTTTTACAAATTAAGCAGGACATTCTTACTGGAAGGTAAGACATTTTTGTTGTGCTAAACATTAAATGCAACTTCAGTGAGAAAAAGTTAATAGTGAGGGGCATAACCTGCAAAAATAAAAATATTTAAAATAAATTACTGGTTTTGCAAGTAGAAGTGTTCACAATAATTGTCTGTCCAATTTATTCATAGGCAATGAAAGATTAGACTTTTCAAAAATAACCAAGTATCTTATGAAATATGTAATTTTATTTGTTTCTCGTTTTAAAAACAAAACAAAACAGATTGCCCTGTCCTTATAATACTGCTGCTCTTCTGGCTTCCTATGCTGTTCAGTGTAAGTATAATTAGTATTCATGTACATTTTAGTATTGTACTATCTAAAAAGTAGTGTTGATTAGTTTCTAAAGAATGTAGTTTCTATAGCATTATATTGTCATGTTTGTGGACATGATGCTACTTCTCTTATTATTAAGAAAATACGGCTGCTTGGTTTTTCTCCCCCAGCATGTTTTGCTGAATTAGGTAGGGAAAAAATACTGGTAACACTCTGCTGTCCTTCTTTAAACCCATGCAGTTAAACTCCAAAGCAACCCTCTTGTATTTTTCTGTATTCTAAAGTGTGGCATTGGGTTTTTTCCTTGAGAATGATACTAAAGCATTTTTAGACAAACATTTTTAACATACTTTACAGTGAGCCTCCAAATAGGTGTGGAAAAGGGAATTCTGGTCGTATCTGGCCAAAAAGTTTAATACCCATGTTGTCAATTTTAGCCATCCAATGATTTGATAAGTCTTGAAGACTGAGATTTCGTCCTCTTCCTCTCTCCCCATTTTCCTTCATAACCTTGAAATTGTTCACATGGGGGAAGAACCAAAACCAAACCACACCAACCAACCTCCTAGGAGACTGTTTGGCATTCAGTGATTGTCCAAAATTCAGTTTTATAAGCAATCCTAATAAATTCATTTACATTCATCTGTTTTTTCTGCTGTTAAAGGTACTTATATCTACATTTAGTACTATGTGTACTTCGTACATATCACAGAAATAGTGTTCAAGTTAATCTTTTTTGGGGGGGGAATATAATAAAGTTAATGTAGAGTTTTATGCCTAGTTTTTGGAAGTGGTCACCTTTTTCCAGATCAGTCAATAGAGCAATTTCTCTTAAACAAAATTCCCAAACAATCCAGCTACTTAGAAATAGATACATACTGCAAGTGCTGTCATGCCTTAGGGATTTGTCTTAGAAGCAAAGTATTTGATGATGAAGCGTAACATTCTAAGCTTCTAAGAATGCAATATGAGTATTTTTCAAGTACTGTAGAAGTGGTGGGTATACACGGTGCGTTGTAGTTACCTTTCTAGATGAGATCCTGCTGCCCTTAAGTTCTTCAGTGCACAGACCTCTGTCTAATGATTTTCTGTGCACGTTTGTTACTCAGCTCTCTCTGGGTTTAGTTCTTGGGATTCTTTACAAATATAGGTAAATAGCAGATGTACCTCTCACAGCTCTGTATTGTCTGGAGTGGATTTTAGCGAGGCAGGCACTCTGTTATGAAACGTCGTCCCATTTTCCAGTTTTTAATTTATTTAAAATAGGATCTGCTTCTGGTGATGCAAGTGCCCCAGACTTCTTTCCTACCTGTCCTTCCCTTGCTTATCGTCCCGCTCCATGAGTGCCTTCTTCCCCCTTGTCAGTTCTTCCATGCCCCATGAAAGTGCCCCTAGGCCTCCCCGGGACCCCACATCATGCCGTGTTGCTGTGAACTTTCCAGTTTTCACATGTTACATTAATTAACTGTTATGTGGATTGCAGCTATTTAAAGCTGATTATTTTTTTTATTATAGTTAGAAAACCTCAAAGCCTGTGTTTTTAGCAAATGTTGTTCTTACTACTTTTTTTTTTATTCTGACCATAAATATGATCTTAAAATTTTTAGAAAGTGTTAGAAATTATGTAAATGCACTTTTTCGTAGTTTCAAGTAAAGTAGTTTCAATGTGGGTGTATGTATGAGTACTTTTTTCCCATACATGCAATTGAATGTGCAAAAAAATATTTTTCTAGTGCTTCTGAATAGATCTTGGTACAGAATGAGTTGGTGGTTTTTGCAGGTGTTAATGAAGAAATAGCAGTTGTAATGTTAAAAATATATATAGTGTAATCACATGAAAGCAAGCAAAGATAAAAGAAAAAAATCAAATACTGTGAAGTATGTTATTTAGTGCCAGCCATTGTGACAGCATTTATGAATTAATTTGTGTATTAAAAATTAAACACTTTATAAAATTCTTTCATAAATACCTACTCAAAGCTCTCTTTAAATGGTCTCTGCGGTATTCATTGAGAATGTGACTGTTGATTCAAAAGGGAAAAGGGGAGTTCAAATGTCTTCTCTATTTTTGTTTGCTGTAGATCATAAAGTATGTGGGACCAGTCTCGTATGAATTTGGGGGCATTGCACAATGCCAAGTACATCAGCGATAAACAATAACCTCTCTTTTTAATATTTTAGCCGAGCTGGGAGACTACAACCATTCAGAAAACTTGCCAGGCTACCTCTCAGACTATTCTTTCATCCCTAGCCAGCCTCAAGACTTTGAAAAAGAAATAGCAAAATTACATCAGCAGCACATGTAAGGATTTACAGCAAAAGATATTGACTGACTTTGTCAAATCCTGACTGCTGGTGCTGTGCTATTATATATAAAAAAAAGTATTTTGTCTTAACGATTTCTGGGGGTTTTTTGTTGGGTTTTTTTTCAGAGTACGCTTAATGTGACTTTTCTTTTTTTGTAGATTGTCTGTATAATAAGCACCATTGATACTCTGCTCAGGTAGAATATCTATGACAGAATGACAGGGAAAATAAGTGAAAAAATAAACATGTTAAAGGTACACTGAAAACAGTATTTGTGTATTACACAGGATATTAACTTAGGATATATTTCTTTAAGAGGTTTTTTTTTCAGTCTCTGAGAATGCTCTGTACATAAAGGCTTTGTTTTCATGGTGTTCTCACCAGTAAACAAGAGTTACTTTAGAAGTAACAAAGTCCTTTTCTTCAGTATCTGCTCTTTCCTGCGTGCAAGTCTGTGACCTTTTACTAAAGAGGAAAAGGCGATGAAGCAATGGAAAATATTTTTTTTTTTTCAGTGTGTGATATTGTGGTACTTTTTCAGTGATGACTCCTTGCTACTTTAGAACTTAGGTGCTTTTTGTACAGTTAATTTTAACAAAATGTAAGCTATGTTTACAAACCCATTTTATTAATTGGAGCTTGCTCTTGGCTGTAGAAACTGAGGAATGTTACATTTCAGTCACTGGCTTAGCAAATTCTGTTAGGTAGCATAAAGAAATTTAAGTGAATTGATGGTAATTTAAACTAAGGGTGAGCCTTGGAGAGAGATTGCTGTTACCACTACAAAATGTAGGACTGCAAAAGTAATTTCCAGATTCCGGGGCTCCACAGATATTTAAATGATACAGTGCATTAGAACTAAAATGGGTGTGTTCCCAAGCTGTGTTGTGGACTCTTGTCAAGACTTTATCTTTGCACAAGTTTTTTTCTGTTAAAATTTTTGGGTTACTGTCTGTTTATGGCGAGAAAGGAAATGCATGTTTCAGGGTGGGCATAGTAGTAGTAAAAAGAATGCAGGTTTTCTGTTTGAGCTTGCTAGGGAGCCTGATGGTGGGGGGTTAGGTTAGAATGTTTCTGATTTGGCTTCTTTCTTTCAGAGGGTTGTCTCCTGCAGAAGCAGAGTTCAATTATCTCAATACAGCACGTACCTTAGAACTTTATGGAGTTGAATTGCACTATGCAAGGGTAAGTTTGGATGATCTAGTATGGTAATGTAAAAATGGATTCTTCTGAGATTTATAGAAAAAATATTTATTTTTAGTGAGCCTTCCTGGCTGCTGCTTACAACAGGGGGAAAAAAAAGAGTATTATCTTATTAGGTGCCTGAGAGTGATTTACTAATTTTGATAGCCACTGTTTCACTCTAGTGAGGGTGATTCTTTGCTTAAATATGGGCTTAGTTACATGTATGTTATTCAGGTTGAGCCTTGTTGGCCTGAATACCAGTTTGGTTGGCTACTGGTGAATATGAAAAATGTATTTGTTGAATGTGCTTTTGGTATTTAAGGATCTGTCAGCTTTTAAAAAATATTTAATTTGGTTCCAATTAGAACCAAGTTATAAATCATGGTCGTTCTATATACGAACTGTTAATGTAAGGTGAACGTGCTATGATTTGATATAGTGTCACTTTTATCTGATAAAGCAAGTAGCTCAAGGTCTGGACTCAAATGATCTTAACCTGTAAGTACGGTGCTACCATTTCTGCAAAGTCTCTGAAGATAATTTTTTTTTTAGTAACTAAGACATCTCTGCTTTTTAAATATTCTTGTCCTACTCCCTAAGGTTATAGAAACTTGCAATAGAATTTGAAATGTACCACACTTCGCTGCTCTCTATATCCTGCAGTTGTTGCACACACATTGAGAGATCTATAAGAGTGCAAAGATATTTCAGGAAAAATGTGCTGTTTAAATATGCTTACAATATTGTTTGTTTTAGAATCTCTCCTCTCTGTGTTCTGAGATTGCAATTTCCTTTCAGGTAGGAATTTAAGTTGCTGGTTGCTTTTAGTGTAGCAAATGCAAAGCCAGTTTTAGTGCTGTTCTTAGTAATAAACTGCTAGAATACTCTATATTGTATATTTCTTCAGAGCTGGTGGAAGACAGAAGAACTAACTTAAGACATTAAAATTCTGTGGTAGCTTATGAAGAACTCAGAGCAAACATTTGGGCTTGTCCTGAATGGGAGTGAATAATTTAATTCTTACTTGTATTATTAAAACACATTTCCTTCTATGTTAATTGAGATCTGTTTTACTATGGTATTTGTGTATTTAGAGAGATGAGAATGAATATATATGAGGTTTCAAAGATATTTATATTGTTCTTCAAATAATTTTCCCTTTTCTTTTAAAGGATCAGAGTAACAATGAAATAATGATTGGAGTGATGTCAGGTGGAATACTAATTTTTAAGAACAGAGTACGAATTAACACCTTTCACTGGTAAGGACAGCTGTTTAAGCTAATGTTTTTGTTTGGTATTTCAAAACATACTTTACCACTGTGTGTCACGTGCTTTTAAAAAGACTGAAACTTAGTTGTGGCATAGCAAGTTGAAATTATTTACCTCATGCTGTGCTATGGGTAATATTATGGTAGCGTTTTGTCCTGTTCTGCGTGCTGTGCTATTAAATGATTGTGGTGCAAACTATAATGAATTCTAATACATTTTTTTCGGATGTGTGTAAGCATACTTTATCTTTCATTAACTATATAGCCAGGGCCAGTGTTGTGGTCTAGCTCACAGTCTTCGAAGAGACTACTGAACTTAGAAACATTAATGTGGAGAGTGATGGCTCTTATCTGTTTTGTCACACATGACATAATTGCACTGTATGTGTTAAATTTAATGTAGGTATGGCACTTGGGGATAACTGAGGTGGAGCATTCAGAATATTGTCATCTAGATAGATCTAGATAGAATATTGTCATCTAGATAGCCATTTTCATAAGGATCAAAAAGTGCATTTATTGCAGAAAATGCTGACATATATTTCTGTTAACTAAAATAGTTTTTAAAGCTGTTCTGTAAACATGAACTTATTCTCATTAAATATGTTACTCTAGTTATCAGTCATCTTAAGTTGGGATCCTGCTCTTATTTATTCGTATAGCAAGGGGAAAGATCTAAAAGAAATCTATTCTGTACTATAACTTCTGTAGTGCTCTACAGAAGTTGTTAGCTTCTCTGATGCTTTTTTAAGTTCCCTCAGAGGTAACTGTCCCTTGGTTTCCTTTGCCTGCTTGGAATCCATTTTGACAGCCTTACTTATTGCATACATCGTTGAGTATGCTATAACAGCATTCTGAGTGGGCAAAGTCAGCCATATAAAATTATCATAATAGACATTAGCTTACCAGGTACAAAAGCTGTTTGCTGTAGAAAAATGATGAAAAGTTGTGCATTTTCATTTGCTACTGGTTTTGCATTTTCATTTACTACTGATGTGTGTGTTAGGCAATGCAGCACTGGACTTCTCTAAAGTTCTTAGCTGGTCTGTCATCTTCATATAAACAGATTAAACTGATTACCACAGTTGAAACTGGAAAAACTTTTCTCTGAATTCAAATGGATACAGACAGTTGAAATCTTTAGGTTTTTGTTGGGTTTTTTGTTAGCACAGGCTAAGATCCAGTACCTATAATCAGTGACCTGTTTTCACTTAGTAAGTTCCCTTGCAGAGATTCAAGATGTTAATCACAGTCTTGATTGTTCTTGCAACCCACTGAATTTCTAAGACATTCTGGTTTTCTGTGCTAAGTCTTTCTTTATTAGGCTCAGGTTTTGCTGTAGGACATTACATATTCTGTGGTTTACCATGTTGAGAAACAGTATGAATGGTCAAATTTTAGTAGATTATTAGAGAGAGAGAAAAAGACAAAGCTATGACGTGTTATCCACAGCCAGATACAACTGAACATGGTAAACAGTTTGCCTGTAAGCATTCAAAGAGAAGTAAGCCTGAGGCAATTATGAAGCATGTAAATTTTCAGTCTCGATGGTTAGCGGAGTGAATTAAATCTGGATCTTGCAGCGATAAGTCTGGAAGTACTGTACTAGTCAGTCAGACCTGCCTTTATAGTAGTAACATGTTCTAAGAAAGATACCATTCATCTGGTAAGAGTTTTGAAGTGTTAGAGCGCTGCTTTACAAATGCAATGCTGTAATAGTGAGGAAGATTTTAATTCAGGCTTCTTTTACTGCTGTTATTTTTGGGAAAACAGTAATAGTAGAAATAGATTCTATAAAACACACCAGTAAATTACTGAGTACGTACAATGTAAGTCGTAATTAAGCTACGTGTCCCTACTGGAGCTAGAGGTTTCTGTGAGCTCTGCTTCATATTGTTTGCATGCCAGGGATGCTGATCTAAATTCTGAAAGTGGTTTTTGTCTGTAATTACCTAAACAGTTCTCTTTGTATTCAACTATATCAGCTGACATCAGGGATATTAATTTCTTCCTGTGAAAACTCTCGTACCAACATAAACGGTACTTTTTATGGTCTTTAAATAAAAGAAAAGAAAAAAAAAGAACCAGTACCCCTCCCCCATTTTGTCCTATTAAAGGCTTTCTTTTGCTATGAGTAAGGATCTGAAATGTCAGTTCTCACGATACAGCTCAACAGTAGACCTGTTACCTTTGCTTTGTATCCATAGTCATGTGGCCGCTCCAGTGACACCGGTACTGATACTTTTTCTTCTTGCTTCCACTTAATCTTGCTCCTGTGCAACTGGAGCTGTGTAATGTCTTCCCAGTGCTTTATGGCTACAGTGAACGTTTAGATATCCCTTTTTCAGTACTCCTGAGCTGACTTAGGAGACAAGTGAGAGGACAGACATACATGTATGCGGGAAGAAGTAAAGGTTTAAGGATTGCTCAGAATCAAGTAAACTGTCTTTATCCTCTGCTTCTTAATTTGATACTGTATCTACATTGCATGTTATGAACCTTATGATCTTGGGGAGAAATGAAACAGGAGGGAGACAAGGCAGGAATAAGGCAAAACAAAGACGACCGCCTTTTATCCAGTGTGTTGTAACTTGATCTTCCTTTATTGTAGGTAATTTCTCTTTTCCCAAACTGTGTTACCAGGCACAGAGACCTGGGAGTCGAGGAAGTAGATCTTGCCCTTGAAGACCAAAGATGAAGAGCATGGAATACCTCAGACTTTCCTTTGTTACTAGATCACCTGCTCAGCACTGGAGACACACTTTCCTTTCCCTCTCTTTTGCGGTTCACGTCCCCCTGGAAAGCTTTGTTGCCTTTCACATCCGTTGCCAGTTGCAACTGCAGTTGCACTTTGGCTTTCCTAGTTTTCTCCCTGAATGCCTAGGTAGTACTACTGTGTTCGTCCTCAGTCATCTGATCCTGCGTCCGTGTTCTGTACCCTTCCTTTTGTGTTTGAGCTCAGTCAGTAGTTTCGAGTGCATCCAAGTTGGCCTCCTCCCATGCTTGCAAGTTTTCTAGGATGTCAGAATTATTCTGGGTTGAGAAGATTGTCCTTTAAGATTGGCTGCTTATCAGTTTCTGTGCCCCAAGAGGCAACGGCCAAGGAATTTTGCCTACCACAGCTCTGAGCAAGCTGGAGTTTTTTCTGAACTCCAGGATTGTTTAATATGCTGCATCCCTCCTCATATCTCTCAGGATCTTTAACTTCACCATCTTGCAAGTGCTGGAGCCGAGTTTGTATTTGACTACTGAATATGGACAATCCTTCCTTGTTTGTGAATTGTGCTACCAAGAGCATCTTCCCTAGCTGTGACTGATCCAGAACTTGTGTCAAAGATGTCTTGGTCAAGAAATTTGCTGGACTGCTTATCCTGCTTTATCACCTTCCTGGCAAGGACTGGGGTGGTACAGTTCTTAGAATCAGGGCTTGTTATCATAAGACTCCTTCCACATGTTTGAGTACAGGCCTCACTTTACACTAGGACTTTGAAATATCTCTTAATTTTAAAAGATATATCTTAGGATTTAGGATGTCTGAGATAACTGGAGACTTGAAAATTATTCAAGGAAAATGTTACTGATGCCTGTGTGTTCTTACCCTTTTCCTTGGATATGCACCGTTGCCAACAGAGAAGGGAAACATAGGCAGACATCCTTTTGCTTTGGCTGAGTACAGATTTCCTTATTTCTTATTCAGTGACTAACAGGGTATTAGCAGTGCATATGAACTCTCTCTTATCTACTGTGTTTTTCAAAAGTATCTGAGATTCAGCTTTGCTGAGTCATTTCTTTGTACTTGAATGGCGACTCTGAAGGGTTGAGTTAGACCTTACTGCCTAATGTTATAGTTTTGAGTCTGTTCCAAATGGTTTCAGGCTGAAAAGGCACCTGACCTCACTCTGCCTAAATTATGGGGTGAGATTAAAAATCCATGTGTATAGCTTTCATCCTTATCATTCTCCTTGAGCCTCTAAATCACCACCAGCAGTAATTGCTTCAACAGAAGAGGGGAGAAACAAAAATAAAAGGTAGGAGAATGTTTTAAATAAATAATTGATAATTAATTCATTTATATTTAAATAATAATTCATTTATATTTAAATAAATGAAATAATTTTTATTTATCTTCAGGTTTCCTATTGGCATGCTAAGCAAATCTGATATGTTGTAGACTGTGTGCAGTTCAGTTTTTAGAAAAGGTATATATTAAATGTTCTTTTAGTTGCCCTGTACCCCAAAATTTTAGAAAACTAATCACAACATACTTCTCGTTAACTGCAACCTAAATAATCTAATAAAACTTTACAGTTTTTTCCACAGGCACATTGCTATGATCACTAGTGTCTGTCCCATACAGCAAATTTAGGAACTGTCCCTAGTTATTCTTAAGCAATTGGTTGTCACAGGAAGTGCTAAGAAAATGACTGCATTGCCAATGAAATAATTTGATTTCAGTAGATAAGTTGTAGCCCCCTCATAGTTTTTAATCCTGGAGAAACTGACTTCAATAGCAACAATTTGCTAAGAATTGAAGAAGAAAAAAAGGACAAAATTATAGCTGCTGCACTTCCAATTTTATTTTTATTATAATCTAATGGCAAAGCTAGGAAAGAAAAAAGAAATGGAACATAATTTAAAGGCTAATATTCACAGACTCCTTTTTTTCTTATTGAAGATAGAAACTCTCAACGATTTTGGATATCCAGGTTAGGTTCTTGCTCTGGATAATCCTCTGGAGAAAAATGTTAAGATAATTTTTATATATAGTTATCCAACTTAGGTGTCTTACTGTTTTGTTTCTCATCCTTCCTAGTCTTGAGGGTTTTTTAATTCAAGAAGGTGATTAATATGCAAGTAGGAGTTGCAGTCACTATTGAGGTACCTGTATATTCTTCATTAATAAGTTTATCTCAAAAATCGTAGCACTGTCTTCACTGACGTCATTTGTGGTTTTGGGTTTTTTGGTGGGAGGGGGAGTGGTGGTGTTTTCTTTCTTTTGTAGCTTTACCAGGTCAATATTATAACTTGAATGAACTGTAAGAGATGACATTCAGATTAGCAAGGGCACTCTGTATAAACCTGATGTGTAGAAGGTTGATTGTAACCCCTGAAGAGTTTGTTGTGTAATTTCCTGCAAGTTCACTGTGTGATCCAGCTTCTCTTTGCTTTGAATTTCATGACATTTGTCGGTGAAATCTTCTTTGCGTGAGATAACATTTGAATTTAGTGCTCTACAGCTTGCAATATCGTATCAGTTGTTCCTTTTCAAAGCCACAGAAGTTACTATGTTTTTTCTTGTTACAATTGTTACCTTGCTTTTATTCTTGACCAAAATAATACTGCTGTATATTTAATAAAGGATGTGTACTATCCTAATACTGCATTTCTTTCAAAAGGATTATAATCAGATTGTGATGGAAATACGGCCTGTATTTTCCTGTGTAGCATAGCTAGCATTGCAGTGAACATCCAAAAGTGTCTGGAATTACTGTCAGCATCTCGTACGTTTATAGATAACCTAAAAGACAAAAAAAATCTGTAGGCTGTTTTTTCTCCCTGTCATGGAATATTTTAATAGTATTTTCCTCCTCATAGTGTGATGAGTCTTGTGTAATAACTTTATCAGTGATCTGGATGAGGGGATTGAGTGCGACCTCAGTAGGTTTGCAGATGACAACAAGTTTTGCGGGAGTGCTTGATCTGCTGGAGGGCAGGAAGGGTCTGCAGAAGGATCTGGACAGGCTGGATCAATGGGCTGAGGCCAACTGTGTGAGGTTCAACACGACCAAGTACCGGGTCTTGCACTTGGCTCACAACAGTCCCAGGCAATGCTACAGGCTTGGGACAGAGTGGCTGGAAAGCTACCTGGAGGAAAAGGACCTGAGGGTGCTGGTTGACAGCTGGCTGAATGTGAGCCAGCAGTGTGCCTGGGTGGCTGAGAAGGCCAACAGCATCCTGGCTTGTATCAGACATAGTGCGGCCAGCAGGAGCAGGGAGGTGATCGTCCTCCTGTACTGGGCACTGATGAGGCTGCACCTCAAGTACTGTGTTGAGTTTGGGCCCTTCACTGCAAGACAGACATTGAGCTGCTGCAGCATGTCCAGAGAAGCGCAATGAAACTGGAGAAGGGTCTGGAGCACAGGTCTGATGAGGAGCGACTGAGAGAACTGGGGTTGTTTAGTCTGGAGAAGAGGAGGCTGAGGGGACACCTCATTGCTGTCTACCACTCCCTGAAAGGAGGTTGTAGTGAGGT